>OY757011.1:110457226-110863822 GCA_963580285.1 Lucinisca nassula
CACTAATGCTGATCAGGGTCCATGGTTATAAGACTTTATTCATGCTCAACTTAGTTGAGCATGTAATTTGTCTTGCTCATAAATTTCAAAATGCCAACATTTTAAAATTTATGAGCAGGACAAATATTATTCTGTTGCTCAACTGAGCAGGAAAATTGTCTTTTCCATTTGTATTTTAGTATTTATAAGCATTATAAATTTCATGCTCAGCTGAATTGAGCATGAAAAAATGGAAAAAGTTTTATAAACTTGGGGTCAGAGTATGCAGATACTGAGCATCCCTGTCAGAACATACATTAAATTTCCACTGTCATAGTTCAAGCACCCAAGGGACTCTTGTGTGACACAGATTGTTTATCTGGTTAAACATGTAACTTCATCTAGCTTTTATCTTTATTTCAGGGATCCAGCAAAAGTTATGACAAGTTTCTGTCAGAACTCACAGATCCAAGCATTGAGGTGAGTTATAGAGTAACAAAGGATGTAAGAATTTTGCCATTTCGACTTTTAACCCTTATCTTGCTGAATATTCATTTAAGTCACACCCATTTCTGTCTATCAACCAATCAAATTACTTGATGTAATTTATTGCTACAAATTCATAAACTGAATGTCAAACAGTGTAGATCCTGATCAGATAGCTTCTTCAGAAGCCATCTGATATGGATCTACACTGTTTGCAAAGATAGGGGTTGTCGTGAACAGCAAGATAAGGGTTAAGCATGCATATGTCTAGGATTGTCTTCTATCTTTAGGGTGTTGTGATGGGAAATTGCCTTGCCTCATAAGCCAGGGGCCATAGGTTTGATTCAGGGCTTCTCGAGAGTCTTAGACTGAGATCTTGTCTCCATATGAGCCCCGCCAAGCGAATTTGTGTCTTCGAGCATTCAGTCATGACAAATTTTAACTGTGCATGCCAAGTCATTCAGAGGGGCCAGGGATATGGCTTTCTGTCTGAAGTTTACTCTTGATTCACTGCTTGTATGAGCGAGCAGCGAAGGTTCTGGCAAGACTGCGCGGAAGCGCAGGCTCACCGGAACCTTCGCTGCTCGCATAGGCGATAAGTACCAAAATCGCTTGACGGGGCCCATATAACCTTAGTTGTAAACTCAAACATGCACACCTCTAGGGCTGGCTAATCGGAGCTGAAAAGATAATCGATTATCAGTCCTGTCACTGCGATCGATAATCGATTAGTAATCGCTTTTTTTGTCATTATTTTACCTGTTTGGCTTTCTGTCTGAGCATGACTCTTACCATATGTTGCACTTTACCATATGTATATTTGAACAGACAGGCCTGAGCAAACAGTGTAGACCCAGATGAGACGCTGCATAATGTGGCGTCTCATCAGGGTCTGCGCTGTTTGCCACTCATCCAGCTATTTTAGGCATAACTTTGGGTAGTAAATTGTACCAATCAAGTAATCGATAAAAAGCAAATCAGAAATGATAATCATTTTTGTGGAATTATCGAACGATTAATCGATTATAAGGTTAATCGTGGCAGCCTTACACACCTAAAAATAGTCACTGGGGCATCCAACTGATGGACAAGGCCTACTGTCCTTGTATCAGGTTTTTGTTTGTTTGTTTGTATTGGAGTTTAACCGCCCAGTTAACATTATTAAGGTCTTGTTTGAATTTGTCAGTTAACCTATCCACACTTTTCTTGGGCAGGCTTATACATAAGCGGTTAACTAGTACAGTGCACATTCTTTCACCAGAAACTGACGGCTGCCCTTCTTGAATCAGTGGAAAGGAGAGAATGACTGTATAAAAGATTCCATGATCAATCTTCACGAAAGAATGTTGCCGACTCTGGCAGGTATCGATTCCGGGTTCTCCTGATCACCAGTCAGACGTGCATCTGACTGAGCTACCAAGGCTGGCTAACCTTGCATCCGGTAGGAGTTGAGGAGCGATGTTATTTCTTCTGTTTCTACACTTTCATTTATTATCCTCTTTCTACCCTGTCACTCACCTTTATCTCAACTATCTCGTCTATCTCTTATCTCCCTCTCTCTGGGTTACGTCACCAAATGACCCAAAAGTGTTGACAACAGTTCTGTTTCTCTTACCAATGTGTGTGTGAATTCAGGTTTAACGTCGCTTTCAACAATTTTTCAGTCATATCACGACGGTGTCTGGTTGCGACAGGAAGCTCAATGCTCACTTTTATAGTGCTGCCTCACTGAAGTATCATGTCCCAGACACATTACATGATACCACACCTAGTGGGATTATCCTGACACTGGGTTGACCAGTCCTAGCTCTACCCCATAAATCTGAGTGCCAAGCGAGGAGCAGCTAGTACCATTTTTAACGACTTTGGTATGTCACGGCCCGGGATCGAATCTGTGACCTCCCGTTCCCCCGAGCGGACACTCTACCAAATGAGCTATCGGGCCCGGTTTTTCTCTTACCAATAAAGGTTTATTGTAAAAGAAGCATGGATGAGCAAATTCTTTACTTTAAGATGGGACTCCTTCCATTTTATATACACTGAAACTCGTTTACAATGGTTATTTCGAATTTGTTCTTGAGTCCCTAGGAAAAATAACTAGGCTGTACATCACGAAAACACG
The DNA here is from genome assembly GCA_963580285.1 of Lucinisca nassula. Classification (NCBI taxonomy): domain Eukaryota; kingdom Metazoa; phylum Mollusca; class Bivalvia; order Lucinida; family Lucinidae; genus Lucinisca; species Lucinisca nassula. The sequence continues at coordinate 110,459,814 of OY757011.1, forward strand.
CCTATATAATTTTGACCCCCATTGAACCCACTTTTATGTAGTAAAACTGGGGTTTACAGGGGTAACCCTTATTTTTCTTATTTCAGCTCTAAAATATAGATTGTGGGTACTCGTTAGAACCGCCTCGATGAGAAGGTTCTAACGAGTACCCACAATCTATATTTTGAGCAGAAATAAGAAAGATATCAGAATTTTTCATCTTAAAGTTTTCGTTTTTTCGTCGGTAAAGTTTACAATGCATTTGTATAGGCGTGTTTTCGTAATGAGAACAACCCTGACTCAAACTACCACTGTCTTGAACAAATGTTTATGGTCCAAAAGGTGTTCGAGCCATTGAAGTTCGACTGTGTAGCAGGAGTCTATTTCGAAATGTTGGTGTCAGTTTGAGTTATCCCTTTTTGTACCAAATCGAACCTTCCTCCTTATGTTTAGCAGGAGACCATTTCAAAATTTAGGGGTGTCAGATTGTTTTTTCATCAAAATTTATTCAGAAAATAACTGAACTTTTAGCAAACAGTGGAGGCCCTGATCAGACGCCGCCTGATCTTGGTCTGCACTGTTTGCCAGGGTACCCATTTTGGGGTTTCTGGTACCACATGGGTACCATATTGTTAAAAATTTATTTAACCCATATATGACAATGGAATCTCCCACCCAATAAGTTTGGAGTTGTCCATTTCCAATCATAGAGATGCCAGTTTTGTTTTGTTTGTAGTAAGTTTAACAAAAATGTACATGCTTTAAGTAAACAGTGTAGACTCAGATCAGACGCCGTGCTGTGCGGCATCTGATCTGGGTCTACACCGTTTGCCAATGTTCCAAAAAATGGTCGCTAGGCATATATGGGTTAAAAAGGGGCTTAACTTTTTGCAACTAAAGAAGACCCTGATCAGACGCTGTGTTCTGTGGTGTCTGATCTGGGCCAGGTCTGTTAGCTACTGCTAGTGTTCCGTTTAGGAGTTTTCCATGAGCTAATAATCTGTGGCTTTATTCTTTGTTTAGGCTGGCTTATTGCTTCAACATTTAAGAGGGCTCCATGACTGTGTCACACTGCTGGACAAACAACATGAAATTGTTGTTGGAACAATACTGGTAAGTGTGTTAGGTGGAATGGGAACATATTCAGGGAAGGCAACTCTTGCAAAAATATTTTTGTGTCTCATGTCAATAGGGGTCAACTCTAAAAGAAAGAATGTGTTTCTGAGGAACAAATTCATTCCTTTCAGAGCAAACACCATTTTCAGTTGGACAGGGCTTATAGTAAAGCGAACAAGACCTCCTGAAAGTTGTTTCCCTTTGAAAAGACACATTCAAAATCCCAGCAACCTGACGTTGAGAAACATCAGATTCCAACATTCAGACGCCACGATTTCTTTTTTCGGGGCTCGGACGGTTTCTTAACTGTCCCCTAGGCAGTTAAGAGTTTCACAAATCAAATGAAGTCCGTTTTACCCTTAGTAAAGGAACATTGACAAGTTTGATTTTTCTGTTGGAATGCAGTGTTACGCAAGATTTCTGGGGTGCATGACTTCATTTGCGAAGTGTGAGAAGTGGGCACTTTCGGGAGTTCTGAATTGCAGATGAGTTTCTGCTCCAGATAATTATCAATACACAGAGGACAAATTCTGTCATGAAATTTTAAATTTTCAGTGCAAAATTTGGTATATAAAAAGTGATCCCTATCAAACTTTGAGTAGTATATGTTATCAACAGGGAGAATGTTCTTATCAGACAAAGCTCATCAATTTATCAGTATTTGGAATTACATACATGTGGGTAATTTGTAGGTTTTTACTTTGGCATGCATCTGGTAAAACACCATGTCTTGCCCCTATCTTTCTATCCTGAGGCAATCTATTGGAAGATGACAGGTAACTTCATAGATTTACACATCAATGCCTACATTTTAAGGGACCTTGGCAGTGTAGATTAACATCATATGTCACAGAATATAGTGTCTGATCAAAGTGTACAGTACTTTCTAATTTTCTAAAGATCATACAATTTTGCAAAAAATGATAAAAGTAAGCAGACCCTCTTAAATTGAAATGGACCTGTCTAATAATACAAATTGAAAAGTTCACTGGACATAAATGGGTAGTAGAAGTTATTTTATGCAATCAGCACAATTCAGTCTAAAACATTATATATTAACAAATGGATACATTTGTAAGAACAGACTAGAAATAATCATGTGCCATAGTTGTGGGCCATGATTGTGAGCTATTTGTGATTGAAGTGTCTCTGAATAAAAAAAATATCTAATTGAAAACAGATGTTATTTTCTTCTGTTTTTCACACCTCTCAGTCAACAAATTATAATGTCAGTCACTTTAAAAGCAATATATTCATAATAATGAAATGTTTGTCATCTTAAAAGCTTCTATTTGCACCAATGCATGCAAATAAATCAATGAATATTCTTGGATTTCTGTTATGTATTGTATTAAACCATCTACTAGTAATTTCAGAAGTTCCTACATGAGCAGTCAAGGACTTTAGTCACATCAATTAAAACATTTATGTATTGTTTCATATTTTTTTCCTGTAAAGAGCAAAAGTATTCATAATGTATTCGTAAAACTATTCATGACTACATGACTTTTGAAATGTATTCAAATACAAATACTTTTATTCTAAAAAATCCATGAATACAGAATACTTCACGAATACTCAAAAATGTATTCAAATAAGAATACAGAATACAATTACCCCAGGTCTGAACATCATCTAAACATCATATAGCTGAGTTTTGTGACGGAATATTTTTCAGTGGTTCTTAGTGATAGTTTCTGACTCTCTTTCAATTGCTTCAGTCTGTTTAGCTCATTATGCCCCCCAACTTTGAAGAAGTTGTGGGTCGTATTGCCTTTGCTTTGTTTGTCCAACCGTCCATCATGCGCTATAGGATGTATCATGTCTTAGAAGACGTATATGCTAAGGTTGGAAATTTCATACCGTAATTCCCTGTGTAAACCACGCACTTTTTTCACCCAGAAAACGGTGAAAAAAAATCCCCTGCGTGTAATACAATGACATAGAAAAAGGCATGGTTTTTCTCGAAAAGTCGGCAGGTCACGAAAACCCATTACAAATACAATGTGACATTTTGAGACCCTCATAAAGTTCGTTTGACATATTAATTCATTGAATCATTCATACCATTAAAAATGCAATCAATATTCCTATCTCAGACATCAACCTTTCATCCATATTACCTTTTATTAGCACAAAAATAGTTTCCAGATTTTCCACATTTTGACAGGAAGGTAAACCCAAATTTACGTAATGAACTAATTTGCTGAATCTGAATAGACTGGTCACAAAACAGTGGTTGGCTGGAAATACAGAAATTCTGCATTTTTTTAAAACTTCTAATAATATTAATAATAAAGATAATATTATTATTATTAATAATAATACTTATAGTATTAATTATGATAGTTAATGTATGTCAACAAAGTTCCAAATTGCACAGGACATCGGGTTCCTTGAAGTCAGGCATGAATCACCGTTTTATTAACAGTAAATGCAAAGGAAGTGTCTACAGTGCCGGTACCGACACCCTAGACTCGGTGGCTAAAGTGTCGGACCCGGGACTCTAGCCATTCCTATGTGGACAGGCTAGAGTGCCGGTAATACAATACTTGATACATGTAGCTATAATCCGTCACAGAGCATCATACTAAGGACGAATTAAAGAAAGTAAAAATTGACCTGACATATCTAAAACTATCGACCATAAATTAGAGGAGAGAATACTCAACATGGTACATATACTTACAACTGCAAAACCGCCTGAATGGAGAATACTTCACATGATTTTGAAACTATGTATATCATCAACTGCTAAAATTGGGCTGGCTAGAGTGCCGGTGATATATTAATTCTTTGTTATTTCCATCATCTACCACCTAGAATCGAGATAAAACAGATATTATTTCTCTGACATGGTATGTTAGTCTGTGAACTACATGGATGCGCAGGCTGATCTGCGCCTCTGTTGTTCGCATATGCATTTAACCGGTTTTCTCACGACGCGGCTCATTATTATAATGTCTTCTGGAAAGAAAGTATGCAATGACGTTAATTGGAAATAAATTTATTATTATCATTATTATCTTCCATATTATTGTTTGTACATAACAATAATTGAAATTGAAACAAGTGTTTGTTGTAAAAATAATTATGGTGTGCTACAAACAACCTGTAACCTGATTGAGCGGTCGAACAACCTCAAAGACATCTTAAAGTTTAAAGATCCTATTGTCTTACATTATTGCCGCCAGCACATTACACACTTCAGTTTTCTCCTCAAAACAAACAAACTATAATTACCAGGGAGTGAAATCATTGAATTGATCAATATTATCAATCAACGTAATTACCAAATGCATCAGTGGTTTTAAAGCCCGCACAATTTAGTATCTTAATACTTGCAAAATAATAACAAAAATAAAAATAATAACCGTAACATTGCGAGTTGCTAGGGTCCAAATTTTAGCAGTTGTTGATATACACAGTTTCAAAGTCACGTGACGTATTCTCTCTTGAGGCGGTTTTGCAGTTGTTGATATACTTAGTATACATACCAATATGGTTGATGATTTTAGATATTATATCAGGCAAATGTTTTCTTTCTTTAATTTGTTCTTAGTATGATGCGCTCTGGCAATTTATAGCTATCAAGTATTATATTACTGGGTATTACTGGCACTCTAGTCTGCCCACAAAGGAATGGCTAGAGTGCCGGGTCCGTCACTTTAGCCACCGAGTTTAGAGTGCCGGACCCGACACTGTAGCCTCAGAGTCTAGGGTGCCGGTACCGGCACCCTAGACACTTCCAAATGCATAATGGGCTTCTTTAATTGAGTGAGATGTTTGACTCACGCTGAGAAGGTGTTAATTATGGGATTAGCATAGAGAATGTGTGAATAACCAGAGGTGTCAAACTACTCAATCTACCTGTAGATACCTTTAATTATGTCTCCCCAAAAATTTTTTTTCGGAGAGACATATTGTTTTTCACACGGGGGTCTGTCTGTCTGTCCGTCCGTCTGTCACACATTCGTGTCCACTAGGATTTTGAAAACAGGAGTTTAAGAATCCATCCATGGAAAAAGTTGGATTCAAATCTGAAAAGTTGGAGTCAAATTTTGAAAAGTTGGAGTTTCACCCTAAAAACGTGTGTCAATTATGGCTAAATGCGTACGGCAGTAGAGTGTGACTCCAAAAGACTTTGGGGCTTGAACCCTTGTTCTGCTTTACATGACAAACCCTTTTCTTGCAGTGGAGATCCAGATCAGATGGCTTCCATCTAATCAGTATTTACACTGTCACTCAGATTGTGGATTTGAATGTATAAATTACATCAGGCTTTGAAAGTCAGGAGTGGACTGGGTAAATTAATTTATTCAATTTATTCATCAGGATATGGGTTTAAATTGAGTGTGAGCAGTTAACAGTAGTACTGGCTCTGATCAGGCTTCACCAATAGGACAAGTCCGTTCAGGCCATGCACTACATCCTATTTCATAAAATGGCATATGAAACTTTTGGATTCTTTGATATGTTACACGACCATGTCCTGGAAATTTTGATTTTTGACACCCCCCCGCGGAAAGTTTCAAGTTTCTATCTATCAAGGTCTAGGAGTTATCCGGTAAGACTGACGGACGTATGACGAAGACCATTACAATAGCTCCACGTGGGGACAAGACAAAAGAAAAAAAAAACACCAACAGTGCAGGCCCAGATCAGATGCCATAGGTGTCTGTTCCGGACCTCCAGTTCAACACTTGATAATTAATTTCTTTCATTCAAATAGGCCTAATCAAGGTAACTTGATAATGCGACAAACTCGAGTCATAATTTTCTTTAATCGTAATAAAGACGATTTATACACTAGATTATCCCATTCTTTAATTATGCCGCCGACATTTTTTCAACAATCAAATTATCGATAATCCAACTGTGTATACATGTATCCGGAAACAAAACAGTCAATTAATGTTAATTAGCCACGAGACTGCTGCATCTCGCAAACCCCAAGACTGACCTGCCAATCTTCTAGCCGTGACGCTCTGATTGGCCGAGAGGGTAATACAGACGACTGTCCTCGCGAGGTAATGCTTGAACAAGCCTGGCGGCGACGATTAACAGTAAACTTTTGATCCGAAAGCGGCAGCTAAATTCGGAGATCAATTGGACACCCGCTGTCATCTTTTGATGTGACTGAGGTCATTTTTACACTGGATTACGGACGCGTCAGGCGAAAAAAAATTGGCGTAATTAAGAATCCACGACAGGAAATTTTACGCGTTCAAAAGCAAAAACAGGCGTAAAAATACGCCGGATTCGGCGTTTCCGAGAACTCTGGTCCACTCTATAACTTGAAAACTGTTCGAGCTATCTTCACGAATCTTCATATAAATATTAATCAGCATTAGAGGATGTGCAGTGCGCAAGAACTATAACTCTCGCATTTATACTTTTTGAATTATCTCCCTTGGAAGTTTGTTGGTATGTATATATGTATGGGCAAATATTTTCTGATGTATGGGCAAATATTTTCTGATGGATTTTAAAATTACTTGGCAGAAATATTAACAGCCATGAGACGATGTGTGGTGTGCATGAGGCAGGTCGGTACCTCAAAGGTCAAGGTCATACTTAGAGGTCCAAAAAGGGGCCTTTTTTTCGTGTTTGGTCAATAACTTTCTTATTTTGATGGATTTTAAAATTAATGCACATGAGGCAGGTCAGTACCTCAAAGGTCAAGGTCATACTTAGAGGTCAAAGGTAAAAAAAGGGGCCTTTTTTCGTGTTTGGTCAATAACTTTCTTATTTTGAGATGGATTTTGAAATCACTTTGCAGAAATATTAACAAATATAAGACAATGTATTGCGTGCATGACTCAGGTTGGTACCTCAAAGGTCAAGGTCATACTTAGAGGTCAAAGGTAAAAAAGGGGCCTTTTGTTGGGGTTTTATCAATAACTTGCCCCATTTTAGATAGAATTTGAAGTTACTTGGCAAAAATGTTAACTATCATGAGACGATGTGTTGCTTGCATGATTCAGTTTGGTACCTCAAATGTCAAGGTCATACATAGAGGTCAAAGGCAAAAAAGTGGCCTTTTTTAGTGTTCAGTCAATAACGTTCTTATTCCTGGATAGATCGCGAAATTACTTGGCAGAAATGTTAATCATCATGAGACGATGTGGTGCACACTAGACCCAGGTCGGTACCTCCAAGATCAAGGTCATACTAAGAGGTCAGAGGTAAAAAAAGTTTTGTTTTTTTTTGTGTGTGTCGAGTCAATAACTTTTTTTATTTCTGGATGGACTTTATAAAGTAACCATGCAGAAATGTTCACGTCATTAGACCATGAGTCATGTGCAAGACCAAGGTCAATACCTCCAATGTCAAGGTCATACCTAGAGGTCAAAGGTAAAAAAAAGGGACAGTCAATAACTGCCTTATTCTTTGATGGATTATGAAATTACTTGGCAGAAATGTTAACCATCATGAGACAATGTGTTGTACCTCAAAGGTCAAGGCCATACTTAGAGGTCAAAGGTAAAAAAGGGCTTTTTTGTGTACGGCCAATAACTTTTTTATTTCTCTTCAAACATTTTTAATCCCCAGCCGCGAAGCGGAGCGGGGATTATAGGAATGGCCTTGGTCTGTCCGTCCGTCTGTCTGTCTATAACACTTTCTTGTCCGCTCCATATCTCCTGAACCCTTTTATAGATTTTCATTAAACTTTGGTCAGTTAATTGTCTCAGTGAGCTGGTGTGCAGAACCCATAAATGAAACATGCCGACTCAAGGTCAAGGTCGTGGTTGAAGGTCACGAGTTTGAAACTTGGAATTTTTTGTCCGTTCCCTATCTCCTTTACCCTTGGATGGATTTTCATTAAACTTTGGTCAAATATTCTTCACAGTTAGCTGATGTGCAGAAACCATGTCAGTCTGTCAGTTTGTCCGCACCAACGAAACGACATTTAGGGGGCAAAAAATTTGGACAGTTTGACACTTAAGTATATATTCGTGAGTCCAAATGGACTTTATTCCGTTATTTGGGTACTTAAGTGGCAAAAATTGTCTCTTAGGTGGCTTGCCGCTTAAGTAGTCAATATGCCGACGCCTAGCCACTTAAGTATCCATTCGTGGGAACGTGCATCCTTCCGTCTGTCCGTAACTTTTTCTTGTCCGCTCCGTATCTCTTGAACCCTTTAATAGATTTTCATTAAACTTTGGTTAATTATACCTCTCAGTGAGCTGGTGTGCAGAACCTATAAATGAACCATGCCGACTCAAGGTCAAGGTCATGGTTGAAGGTCACGAGTTTGAAACTTGGAATTTTTTGTCTGTTCCATATCTCCTTTAACTTTGGAAGGATTTTCATTAAACTTTGGTCAAATTGTCTTCACAGTGAGTTGATATGCAGAACCCATGTCCGTGCATCCATCTGTCTGTCAGTCTGTCCGTCCGGCCATCTGTCTGTAACTTTTTCTTGTCCATTCCATATCTCCTGAACCCTTTAATAGATTTTCATTAAACTTTGGTCAATTATCCCAATCAGTGAGCTGAGGGGGATATAAATGAACCATGCAGACTCAAGGTCAAGGTCACATTTGAGGGTCACGAGTTTAAAACTTTGAATTTTTTGTCCCTTCCATATCTCCTTTACCCCTAAAAGGATTTTCATTAAACTTTTGGTCAATTATCCCCCTCAGTGAGCTTACCATGCCAACTCAAGGTCAAGGTCACAGGCAATGGTCACAAGATTGAGCCTTGATACAAAATGTGGCGGGGGATTTGGCTGTCCTCCAGACTGCTTTCTTGTTAAAGTTACTTTGCAGAAATGTTCATCTTCATTAGATGATGTGTTGCACACAAGACCCAGCTCAATACCTCCAATGTCAAGGTCATACTTAGAGGTCAAAAACAGGGGAGACATCTGTGTTTTTGTAGAAAAACAAATTCTAGTTTCTGTCAATAACGCTATTGAGCACCTGCCTTGCATGTTGTCACATTTTACCTTTGGAAAGAAAACTGTTTCTATCTTTCCTTGTGAAAGAGAACTGGGAAAACGCATTGTCATCTTTGATAACAAATGAATAACAGCACCCTTAAAATGTCTCTTTGTCACACACGACCATTATGGGTAAAGGGAGAACTGCCTATGCTGCAAGAGAGAAACTAACCACTATTCTATTCTATAACTACTGGGAAATATACCTATAACCAGTCAGGCTATTTTGATAGTAGCCAATCAAAATTTGTGTACTTTCATTTTCAATCAAAATGGCGTCAGAGAAAAGCATTCTGTGATACTGGGGAAAAGCATGTGCGTGTTTTAGACTGGAATATCTTTTTTTTTTTTTCACACTATCTTGGACTCAGAATTGAGGTGCATATTATAGATGAATGCGTGGTATACACAGGGAATTGCGACATGTGGATTGCTTATGAAAAAATAGCTTTTTTCTTTTCAGTCAGATAGCTCTTGTTACAGAGTTATGGCCTTCGCAGACTTAAGCATTTTTACATAGGAAAAGCTTGTTAGCAAAATATTTCAAGAACTGCCTGGGCTGGACTCTTGATATTTTGCAGGCTGTTTGGAACTGATGTGAAGATGATTAGATTAAATTTTGGTATAATGCAATAAAAAATTGACCAAATTATGCCCCTTTGTGGACTTGTGATTTTTATTAATCATTTTGGAATAAGAATCATTTTGGCATAGCAAAAGCTTGCAAAGTATTTCAAGAACTGCTTGAGCTAAGCTCTTGAAATTTTGCAAGCGCTGTTGAACCAATGTGAAGATGATCTCATTAAAATTTGGTATAATTTTATAAGAAGTTGTCAAAATTATGCCCCTTTGGGGACTTAGGCATTTTGGCACAGGAAAAACTAGTAAGCATAACATCTCAAGAAGCCCCTGGGCTAGGCTCTTGAATTTTTTGTAGGCTAGTTGAACTGATGTGAAGATGAACTGATAAAATTTTGGTACTATTTTATTAAAAATTGACCAAATTATACCCCTTGAGCATTTTGGTATAGTAAAAGCTTGTAAGCAAAATATCTCGAGAACCCCTTGGGCTAGGCCCTTCAAAATTTGCAGGCTGTGTGGAACTAAAATTTTGGTATAATTTATGAAAAATAGACCAAGTTTTGCCCCTTTTTTAGACTTAACCCTTGTTCTGCTGAGCCCGGATATGCCTTTTCTTTGAAACAATGTAGATCCAGATCAGATGGCTTCTGAAGAAGCCATCTGATCAGGATCTACATTGTTTGTCATTCAGATTGTGAATTTGTTGTAATAATTTGCTACAGGCAATCTGATTGGTTGAAAATTGGTATTGGGTGTGGCATATATGAATATTCAGCAGGACAAGGGTTAAGCATTTTGGCAGAGGAAAATGTTGTAAGCAAAATATCTCAAGATCCGCATGTGCTAGGCTAGTTTTCATCCGACTGTACCACTGCTTTTTTGGTATGCCTATATTATGGAATCCTAATTTTATTACTTTCAGAAGTTAGACTGGATCTCCAGAGAAGAGAGTATTATAAAAGTGTACCAGTCAGTGGTATTGAACCTGGTATCTGTCCACACAGACTATCTGAAGGCAGCTCTTAAAATGCTAGTAAAAAACTTCATTCCAAGTATGTTAGATTTTACACATTTTAAGACATTTTTAGCTCACCTATACTACGTACAGAGAGAGCTTTTGCAATGACCAAGGTGCTGGCATTCATATCACACTTGTGTTGAAGTTTTAACAGCCGAGTGTTATTTTGTTTGAAAATTTATATCCCTGTAAACAATAGTAATATAGCTTTTGTATTTGGACCATTATTTAGAGGTTTTTGTCACACCTGCTGTATAGGGATCTGGTTTTACGTCTAATTGTTTGGTCATTTGTTTGTCCAGCTGTGAACATTGTGACAGCCCTAGTGTTCAACCTAATGTTTCAAGGCCATTTCTCTTGTTACATACTTTCATCTAGGGATAGCAACTTTAATGCAAGCATCCATATTTATCGTCGACCTACATATTATGGTTAAATGACTTTGTGAAATATTCCATTAACATTTGTGACATACGTAGCTTCATCCAAATGTTCAAGTCCATTTCTGTAATAACATTTTTAATAACACTTGATACAAACTTGCATCTGGGGATGGCAGCATTAATACAGGCATCTGTATTTGAGCTGGACTTCACTAACTTTTTGCAATATTAAATCACTTCAGAATCAAGCCTAACCAACAGGCACATGACATAATTGTGACATCATATCAATGTCAGTACAATGTCATGATGTTTATGCAACGTCACATCCACGTCTGACGTTGCACCGACACTGATTTGACATTGCCCTAGTGATGTGTGCCTGCTGAGTAGTGTCAACCCAAATTTTCAAGTTGGTTTCTCAAGAAGTATAAGAACTACACAAATGAAAAAATCTGGAGATGGCATCTTGTGAAATCCATATTTGACCCTAAGGGATGGTTGGGCAAGGCAAATGTGGTTTGTAACTTTTGTCACCATGGTGCTCAACTGATATTGGCTTAGTGGGACAAGGCCTTCTGTCCTTGCAGCAGGTAAGGGTAGAGGGGGGATGTCGTTTTTTCTTCTGGCTACACCATTTTCATTCATATTCCTCTTTCATCCCCGCCCCTCTCTTTCATCTCCTGCACTGTCTCTTTTTATCTCTTCCTCTGATGTCTTGTTAACCCTTTTTGTACCGGAAACCCATAGATGGGTACTTGGCAAACAGTGCAGGCCCAGACCAGACGCCGCAGAATGCGGCGTCTGATCAGGGCCTCCACTGCAAAAAGTACAGCCATTTTCCAAATAAATTTTGAAGAAAACACAACCTGACACCCCTGAATTTTGAAATGGACTCCTGCTATATATAAGGAGGAAGGTTCCATTTGGTACAAAAATGGCTAAACCCAACACAATCAAGTCAGTTTCTCAAGAACTTTAAAATTAAGAACTACATTAATGATACTCGGTACAACTTGCATCTACAGATGGCAATGTGAATACAAGCATCCATATTTGACCTTAAGCTATATCTATAGAGGATCTTACACAAGTGGTCATGTATTATTGCATTCATTAAACGAGTTGAGGAAAAGGAATAAAATTCGAGGCCTTGCTGAGCATTTTATCCCTTTTTCCTCAACAAGTTAAATAAGTTCAGCAATACATTAACACGAATGCAAGATTGTGTTTATATGACATTGAAACGCATTTTCTTTACGATTTTTTTACCAAAATGTCAATATTCCAACATTAGTAAACTGGACGTTGTACATGCAACATTACGGGGCCTTTCTAACTAATTTGCATATTTAACCCACTAGTGGATTACGGCATTTATTACATAGCGTTATTACATACTCAGACACGACGTCATATGATAAATCATAGCTCACTGACTTTGTCAAATAACCAGTTAGCCAACCTTGGGTATTTGACTCTTATATTAGTATGATAAAGAAAAAAATGCAGTCCTGTGGCAGATTCTGTTATTACATGAAGTTTATTTTTGTACTATCACCCAACATATATTGACATCAATGCATATCTGTCTGGAAGTCAGGTGGTTGCAGGTTTAATTTCAGGGTGGAACAACATTCATTCCTGGAGATTCATCATTAAATATTTTGTATGGTCATTCTCTCACACTGCTGTTGAAAAAAGGTATTTGTCAGTTTAAAGAAAATGTCCTTGTTGATATTAAGAAGGCCTAACATAACCAGAAAATGAGTCATTAAGTGACGGATTTGGCATGACATAAATAGTGCTGACTGGGCCATGAAATTCCAAAACAAACAGTGGCAGTTCGGCCCCCGCTTGAAGAAATAGATGGGCTGCATGATGTTTCCACGCAGAGTTGAAACCGACTGCACACAGGTACAGGTTAACCGCTTAGAGGATCTAAGCTTGCCCAGGCAAAGTGTTGCTAGTCAGGCGGTCCATGCTTATAAACCCTAATGGTTTCGTTGGGCAACAGGGCTTGAGATGTCATGTCATCTCAATATTGGGTAAAAGTCCCACAAAATTGGAAGCAATGTCTCCAAAATGACATATACAGTGTTGATGGGGACGTTAAACCTCAAATCAAACAAACAAACAAACAAGCAGTGGTAGCTGTACTGAAATGCAGTATAAGTAGCACTGTGTATATCTAAAATGCAGCTGAAGTACAACATACACTGGATGCCACCCAGAAGAAGTTGAGTTTTTGTCTTAAGTTTACAATACATCACATTAACTAGGGACATTATGTAGTTTGGAGGGCCTGGTGTCACAGTCGGAAATATGATCATGAGGCTGTGGGTCTAGTCTAACCCATTGCATGCGGGAAACCCCTAAAGGGGTACATTGGCAAACAGTGCAGGCCAAGATCTGACTCTGCAGAATGTGGTGTCTGATCAGGGCCTGCATTATTTGCTGACAGAATTTTCCGTCAAAAATAGAAAATGAAAAAATAGCCCTGACACCCCTTATATGACAAATGGACTTGCCAGTAAACAATGGGTTCACCGAGGCGATTCTAATGAGTACACACAGCATACATTTGCAAGATAAAAGACTAAAATCTCCTTAATCATTCCCCACTATTTCTTATGTAGAGGATTTCCCTAGGGGCTCAAGAACGAGTTTGACTCGGTCATTGTAAACGAGCCAGCGGTGTTCGAGCCATCGAAGTTCGACTGTATGTAGTTGTGAACAACTAGGTCAGGGTCTATCACTATGTGTTTTTCAGAGCTTCCTCCAGAGTTGAAGTCCATACCGGACCCAGGAATAGATCCTGCAGTGAAGAAGAAATGGGATGCTGTATTTATTAATGTTCAGACCCTTCTTAAAGCTATAGTTCTTACAGTTCCTATGTAAGTGAAAGCATGTTTAATTTCAGTTACAGCAAGCCACATTCATCTCATCTGTGCAAAATGGAAGGCAAGGCAATGATCAGGAATCAATACAGTTAACTCACACCTCCCATCAAAGACACCAAAGGGAAAGAAACATGAACATGAAATAACTAGACCCTAATGGAAACATCACTAGTGGAAAGCCAAAAGGACAGTTGCTTTCCAAAACAATGGCCAATTGGCTAACCAAAACAAAAATATATAAGCCATACACACATTCAAAGATGAACTATAACAAAAATAAACAGCGACAGAAGAACTACCTTGGAACGTTCAGTGAAAAGTATTTCACATGGCCGCAATCCTCGGCCCACTTCTGTCGTGGCTTAGACAAATAATTTGTTCATTCCAATGAAGGCTTCCTTACTCATCCTCAAATGATATAAAATAATTTCACATTTTGCACTTAATGGAATCATCTGCCTTAAATGTAGCAGGAATCCGTTTCAAAAGTTAGGGTGGTCTCGGGGTTCGATAATCTGCCGGGGTTGGCAGCATTCTTTCATGAAGATTATTCTTGAAATCGTCTCTGCAGTCATTCCCTCCCTTCCATTGATTAACATATTCGGGCAAAAGAATATGCACTATACTGGTTAACTGCATATGTATAAGCCTGCCCAGTAAGTGTGGTCAGGTAAACCGACCTGCTTGATAAACGTGCTTGATGACATAAACAGTGTTGGCTGGGCTGTTAATCGCCAAAACAAATAACAGCAATAATCTGAGGCACTGTTTTACTTTACTTGCAGGGCTCCAAGACTGTTGATGCCAATGCTGACAGAGTTGTTTCCTTACATGACCAAAGATGCCTACATTCAAGAGTGCTATGTGAGAAATCTTCTCCACATAACTCTGTACATACCTGCATTACGCCAAAGCATACTGGAGCTTATTGTTGATAAAATGATCAAGTTGGATGTAAGTAGATATTCTTGCACACAAGGAAATCTGCGATTTTACCCTGGGATAGAAATTTATGTTCTGACCCTGGTGTTCCGACCCCAAATCGAATATAATAGCGTGTTTGATAAATGCACTGGTTGATTACGAACTTGTGTGCGCCGTCGTTAAGGTTGACGTCATGCACAATCCGTGACGTCACTTTACATTCCTGCAGTGTCAACACAATATGGTGGACGTTGGTAACCGAAGTGACTGCAGCATTGAAATTCTGCATTAAGAAATGGAAGGTATGCAAGAAAAAGAATCCAATATAGATGTGAGGGGTGGATAGAAAAATCCGTCCCTTGGGATCACTGTCCGGCATCACTCGGCAAGCCTCGTGATGCCGGACAGTGACCCTTTGGATGGATTTTTCTATCCACCCCTCACACCCATATAAGATTAGTATATTCTCACCCACATACAACCTAACCTCTTTCAGTTTCCAGTGGTGATAATACAAAGACTCATATGATAAAAAGAATCTCATCCTTGTAGTCATTTCATATGAAATGAGCACCCCCGCCCTTTGGGGTTTGGAGAAGTAGATTGGGCTGCATGGTGCTTCGGCGCAGAGTATCTGAGCTGAAACTGACCGAATTTGAGTACTGGTATTAAACCGTTTAGGTGTAAGCCTGCCCAGGAAAAGTGATGCAAGTTAAACCCTAGATATTTCTATGGGCAGCAGGGCTTGAGATGTAATTTCATCTCGATTTGAGATGTCATTTCATCTCAATATTGGATAAAAGTCTTACAAAATGACCTAAACTGTGTTCACGGGGAGGTAAAACTTCAGCTCAAACAAAACAGATGAAATGTATTAATTTCGTCAAAGTCTCCTTTCATAAATTTGGCAATAAATGACAACTCTAGTGAGGACCTCTGCATATCCCAAACTCTGCTACATTGAACAATATTTTCAATAGCATTACAATACTACACCGGTTCACCAAAATGGTGTCTATCTTGTTTTAAGACATAACATTTGTTAGATGAAAATGTTTGATATTTCTCTCATTTCTAGTCAAAATATAGATTGTGAGCAAAAATAAGGAAAATAATAATTGTAAACCACATGTCTCTGTGTAAAAAAGTGTAGTTTTCACGGAATTGTTAACCTGATGGGACAACACTTTCATGTGACATTGAAAGTGCATTCTTTCATTTCCATTCTTTCTTGGGCATCTAATCTGGGCCTGCACTGTTTGCCAATTACCCAGTTTGGGGTTTCTGGTACAAAAAGGGTTAATCATAATAATGCATACAATCGAACTTCATTGGCTCGAACCCGTTTGGGACCATGAAAATTTATTCGAGACAGCGGTAGTTCGAGCCACTGAAGGTCACTGCCAAGAGGCATAACGAGATACTTTTGAACATCTTTCGATGTTAGATAATGAAAATGTTTGCAGTGTGTACTCATTAGAATCGCCTCGGAGAGCACACAGCACACATTTGCTAGATAAAAGACTGAAATCTCCTTAATCATCCCCCACCATTTCTTATCTTGAGGATTTCCCTAGGGGCTCAAGTACGAGGTCGACCCAGCCATTGGAAACGAGCCATCGGCGTTTGAGCCATCTAAGTTCTACTGTATTTGTTTAGGAGGCATAGTCAGGGGACTATGCGACTATCTTTTTGATCTTCTATGAAATAATGATAATGTTGTGTGTACTCATTAGAATTGCTTATATGAAGCAATTCTAAAAAGTACACAAAACATACATTTTCATGATGAAATAAGAGAAATTTCTCTGAATTATAATTGAATATTTGCTGGCTGGAGCTATCAGAACAACTTCTCAGGAACTCAAAAAAGAATTTGAATCAGCCATGGTAATCTGGCCATTGCGGTTCGAATCCTCAAAGTTCTATTTTATAAAGTGTGGGTTTCTCAGTGCTCATTGTACAGGCTCATTATCATGATCATAGCTCCAGATAAGGTGCTTTTTTCATCCAAAAATTGCTGATATATTTCGTATTTCTGCATGCAAACTTATGTTGTTGGTACTCATTAGAAGCACCTCCATGAGGTGGTTCTAATGAGTACCAACAACATATGTTTGCATGCAGAAATAAAAAAAATAATATGTGGATATCCTTTCTTATCTGGGGCTGTGGTGAGGAAAAACAGAAAAGTTATGTCTATAAAGTGGTGAGGAAAAATTAAAGAATAAGGATAGGAAAACAGAAAAGTTATGTCTATAAAGTGGTGAGGAAAAATTAAAGAATAAGGATAGGAAAACAGAAAAGTTATGTCTATAAAGTGGTGAGGAAAAATTAAAGAATAAGGATAGGAAAACAGAAAAGTTATGTCTATAAAGAATAAGGATAGGAAAACAGAAAAGTTATGTCTATAAAGTTTATCTTCTAACATATGACTTAATTAAGACGACAAACATTTTGGGATGAGGTGACAGATTTCATCCATAGATGATTCAGGCAACTACAAAATAGAGCCTTCTTTCGTAAAGTTCTAATAAAATAATATGATAATCCTTTTTGTAACGGAAACCCTAAAACTGGTACCCTGGCAAACAGTGCAGACCCAGATCAGACGCCGCAAAATGCGGCGTCTGATCAGGGCCTACACTGTTTGCAGAAAGATCAGCCATTTTCCAAACAAATTTTGAAGAAAACACAACCTGACACCCCTAAATTTTGAAATGGACTCCTGCTACATGTAAGGAGGAAGATTCCATTTGATACTAAAAAGGGTTAAGAAAGACAAAGAAAAGGACAGAGAATTATGCCAGTTGATCTGTGTCACTTCTTCACTACATTTTAGTCTCTTGGTCTTGTGTATCATAGGAGTATCTCTTTAGACACTTCATCTCAAAGGGAGTCAGGCATTGTACAGATTAGGGCCCAGTTTTCAAAGCACTGTTTAGCTTAAGGAGCTCGTTAGTGGTCAACTGTTAACTGTTCTAGCAGGTACAATATCTGATATTCTGATATATATTTTACTGAAAAAAATTGTGAGTAGCTTTTACATTTGCAAAAGCTACTCATGTGTTTCCAGCAAAAATATTAGCATATTTGCCATATTAACCCATTTGGTATCGGAAACCCCAAAATGGGTACCCTGGAAAACAGTGCAGGCCCAGGTCAGATGCAGCAGAATGCGGCGTCTGATCAGGGCCTCCACTGTTTGCTAAAAGTCGTCATTTTCCAAATAAATTTTGATGAAAACACAACCTGACACCCCTAAATTTTGAAATGGACTCCTGCTATATATAAGGAGTAAGATTCCATTTAGTACCAAAAGGGTTAAATGATCAAAGTTTTAATAATGTGTTAACTAATGACTTCTTTAGTTTTAAACTACTGACCCCAGTAAATTAGTCTTCCTGCCCTAAGTCAGGATCTGACAAATTCATTACCACTGCAAAGACAATTTTCAATGTGTTACGAGCCAGGCGTAGCAGAAAGAAAAAGCAAACAAGCCTTTTGGAAAATTTTAACAAAATTTATTTACAAGTTAACTTTAACCTGTAGAAGTAAGAAAATTAAATGTACTTAGCTCTGTTATGAAATATCCTGAATGAATCTATTTTCCTTGATCCCACAGAATTCACAGTCCAAAATGAAAAGTAATATCCTTTAATAAGCCAACACAGAATTTAGAAATAACTTTTCTTAAATGCCCAAACATCAAACTCCAAAGTCTGACTCAATGAGAAAAATCAAGCTCTTTTATAGACCCTAAGATTTCTCTAGAACATTCCAGAGGGCTGTAGAATAAGATGAGGTAATTTTCTAAAAATTATGCAAACCTGAACTTTCTGGAAGGTTCTGAAGTACTTTTCCTTGTAAACATGTTGTTTACAAAAATGAAATTAATCTGTGACTCAGTTTTCTAGAATCTTCTATAAGAAGATTAACAAGATATTTATAGCACTATTAGGTCACAGTGGGGTGCAAGTGGGAATCAGAAAAATAAATTCTTATGCATAACACTCCCCCTCTTCGAGGAAAAGAAAGATTTATGTAATAAAGCTTTCTTTTGCTTTAAGAATAATAAAATATTGAGCATAGCATATAAAATTACATGTATCTACAATCCACTTTAGTAGGAAAGAAAAACACAACTCCTGACACTGCTCAAGCTCTTGAAAGGGCATCAGGGATAATGTTATCTCTCCCTCTGATATGTCTTATGTCTAAATTATACTCTTGTAGCATAAGACTCCACCTGAGCAACCGCTGATTTTTGTTTTTCATTTTATGTATGAAAGTCAGTGGATTGTGATCACTGAAAACAACAATCGGTGCAGTAGTAGGGGTAAGATAAACTTCGAAATGTTGCAGACTGATTCTTGCTCTGCATCTGTCTATGTTCGAGAATTAATCCTTCTAAGAGTCTATAAACATTTTTGTCCTTTCTTGTTCTGGTATAAGAATACTAGGAGAACTCCATTCCAGTCATTGTCCAGCAAATACTGAATTTCTTCTTTAAGATTTTTCTGTTTTATAGGATTCATCCTGTATAGGTGTTGTTTTACAGGTTTGGAACCATTTATGTCCACATCGTGAAATATTTTGTCTGTCCGTGTTGGAATGTCAGGAAATAATTGTTCATATTCAAAAATCAGCTGTTTCAGTTCATTCCGCTGATTTGGCTCTAGATGTGACAGTTTCTGGTCAAGATTCCGTAGAATGTCAGAATTCTGAAGTTTTGATGATGTGGGATCCGACTTCACTGAATTAATATCCTCACAGTCATTGTCACATGAATTAAGTGGAACAGAGCTAACTAGATTGACTGATGTTAAAGATGTATTGTCCCTATCTATGTATTCCTTAAGCATGTTAATATGACATAGCTGCTTTAGCTTGCGCCTCCCAGGAGTGTTTATTATGTAATTTACGTCACTGATCTTTTTGTCTACAGTGTATGGACCATAATACCTGGCCTGCAACGATTTTCCTGGAATAGGCAAAAGAGCTAGTACCTTATCACCTGGTTTAAAATTCCTTTGTTTTGTCCCTATGTCATATAGCTGTTTCATTTTCCTTTGGGCTGACTGAAGATTGGTCCGAGCAGCCTCACAAGCTTTTGAAAGTCTAGTTTTGAAATCGGACACATACTGAAGTAAATTCAGGGAGGTGTCATCATTGGAGAGAAATTTCTCTTTGAGAAGTTTCAAAGGACCACGAACAGTATGGCCAAATACTAATTCAAATGGACTGAAGCCAAGAGATTCTTGCACAGATTCTCTAACAGCAAATAAAAGGAGATGGATGCCTTCATCCCAATCCTTCTCTGTGTCAAAACAATATGATCTTATCATGTTTTTCAATGTTTGATGGAATCTTTCAAGGGCGCCTTGACTTTCAGGATGATAGGCTGATGACTTATACTGTACAATGCCAAGTTCATGCATTACTTGTTGAAATATTCCAGACATAAAATTTGAGCCTTGGTCTGACTGAATAGATTTAGGAAGCCCAACAAATGTGAAAAACTTAACTAAGGCCTTGACGATTGTCTTAGTTTTGATATTTCTTAAAGGAATGGCTTCAGGAAAACGTGTGGAAGCACACATAATAGTCAAAAGATATTCACAGCCAGACTTAGTTCTTGGCAAGGGACCCACACAGTCTATAATTATTCGACTGAAAGGTTCATCAAAAGCAGGTATAGGCTGCAAATGAGCCTTAGGTATAGTCTGATTGGGTTTTCCTACCATTTGGCATGTATGGCAGGACCTACAATGCTGAGAAACATCTGATTTTAACCCAGGCCAGTAAAAATGATTAAGAATCTTGTGATAGGTTTTATTTACACCTAAATGTCCTGACATGGGAGTTTCATGTGCCAAGTTTAATATTTGGGAACGGTAAACCCGTGGAACCACTATCTGGTGGTTGACAGTCCACTCGTCTTCTGCTGAGACGTCTGGTGGACGCCATTTTCTCATAAGAATGTCATTTTTGACATAATAACAGACTGGGACCTGAGATACTTCCTGCTCATCTAAGGCCCTTTCAAATAAAGGCGAAATTTCAGGATCCTTGTGCTGTTCTATAGCTAGTTGAGACCCGGACATTTTGTCATGGCCTAGATCGAAAGATGAGTTATTCTCATGAAAATCTGTCTGCTTATCAGGCAGGCTTGAAGACAGAGACCTTGTTATCTCTTCATTAAAAGACTGACCCAAAAAGGTATCAGTTAAATCAAAATCCTGTTTCCCATCAGTTTGCTTGGCCTTACGTGCCATCGCCCTTGTGACTGCACAAGATGGATAAAGATCAGGAATTTCCTGCTCAATGGGATCAGGCGGTTGGTCTATGCAAGGATTAGTAGTCAAAAGTGGGTTTACCACAACCTTATCTCCAGCTAAGTCATTGCCTAGCAACAAATGAACACCTTTAAAAGGTAAAGAAGGTCTAATACCAACAGCCACTGAACCGGATACCAAGTCTGATGACAAATAAACGTTATGGAGCGGAACATTAACAAATCCACATTCCACACCCTGAATAAGGACACTTTGGCCCAAAGAAGTCTTCTCAGAAAAAGGCAGAGTATCTGCTAGAATAAGAGATTGAGAAGCTCCGGTATCTCGTAAGATTTTGATAGGGGTAGGATGGGCATAACTGTCACCATTTAGTGACACAAAACCATCTGATAAGAATGGTTCATAAATCTCCATAACAGAATTAGTCTCAGATAATTTGATATCAGAAAGAGTTTCCTCCCTTACACAAGACTGTGGTTTTGGCCTTATAGAAGTCAAGCCTGTAGGCTTAAGTTCCTCTTGTTTTTCTCTTTCTTTCCTTCGCTTTAATTTTAAACACTCAGAGATCAAATGACCTGTATTTTTACAATAATAACAAACTACTTGAGATTGAGATAAGGGATTCTGGTCTTTGTTTTCACCAGAAGGTTTGGAAAAATTCTGACTTCTGTTTTCACCAGAAGGTTTGGAAGGATTCTGGGTTTTATTTTCACCAGAAAATTTGGGCATAGTACTAGATGTATGGCTATAACTACCAGAGGGATTACTGGGATAGAATCTTGGACCTGTCTGTGGATTATAAGGTTTTCGAGGATAAGGCCTGTTCACAAATGAGACTTTATGAGTCAAAGCATAATCATCTGCCAAACGAGAAGCTTCCTCCAAAGTTTCAACCTGTCTCTCATCGAGAAAAGATTTAATGTCTGAATTTATGCACCGTTTGAACTCTTCAACAAGGACAAGTTGTCTAAGTTTGTCATGATCAGAGCCTACTTTTTTAGAAGAACACCACCTATCAAATAGCTGTTCTTTGTTTCGAGCAAATTCTACATGGGTCTGGGAAATTTCTTTTTTGCAATTCCTAAATTTCTGCCTGTAAGCCTCAGGGACCAACTCATATGCCTTAAGAATAAGCTCCTTGACCAGATCATAGTCTGAGCTTTGCTCGACAGTCAGCTGAGTGTAAATATCTCGAGCCTTTCCGACAACAACGCTTTGCAAAAGTAAGGTCCAATGCTCTTTTGGCCATTTTAAATTTTCTGCAACTTTTTCAAAATGCAAAAAATACTTATCTACCTCTTTTTCCTGAAATGGCGGAACTAATCTGATGTGCTTTGTGGCATCAAAGTAACTACCAGAGTCAAAAACAGGGGTAGGTTTCACCCTATCTTGACCCTGGAGTTCCAGTTCCTTCATCTTTAATTGAAAATGCCATTTTTCTCTTTCTATTTCTAGTCGCTCTTCTTTTTCGAATTTTTCTTTCTGAAGACGTTCCTCCATTTCTAATCTTTCCATCTGCATTTGTCTCTGCATTTCTCTTTCCTTTTCCTTCTCTCTTTCTTCCATTTCCCTTTGCTTTTCTTCCTGTTCTAATTTTTCTTTTCGAATTCGTTCTTCCATTTCTAATCTTAACTTCTCTAATTCAATTTGCCTTCCTATTTCAATTTGTCTCATTTGTAATTCAGTATGAGAGACCATAATGAGAGACAAAGCAGATGGATCGAAAAGTTCTTCATCAACAAAAAACTGTACCAAAATATTCTTTATTTCATGTTTTTTCATGCTTGTTTTAACAGCAGTGACCCCATAATGGGAAGCAATATCTAGCAAATCTGTCCTTTTGGCCAGATTAAACAACTCCTGAGTAGGCTGAGCCAAAAAGCTTCTCAAATCAAACGACATGTTTGCTTTTTGTTTGTTTTATAAAGTATTTATGGAAATACAGATTGAGGTCAATTTGACAAAGTTTTTTTTTTTTTTTTTTTGAAATGACAAGCCCAACGAGAATTTCACATGAAATGACAAGTACTATTTCACCTGAAATGACAGTTCACATGAAATGACAATCCCCTATATGCCTATAGGGAAATACCAATCCTGTGAAGCAACTGCAAAGTCTATTTGATAAGAAATGACAATTACCTGCGTCACATGAAATGTCGGTTTTAAAATGCTTAAAATGGTTTTATCCCGGACGAGCCCCCAATTTCTGTTACGAGCCAGGCGTAGCAGAAAGAAAAAGCAAACAAGCCTTTTGGAAAATTTTAACAAAATTTATTTACAAGTTAACTTTAACCTGTAGAAGTAAGAAAATTAAATGTACTTAGCTCTGTTATGAAATATCCTGAATGAATCTATTTTCCTTGATCCCACAGAATTCACAGTCCAAAATGAAAAGTAATATCCTTTAATAAGCCAACACAGAATTTAGAAATAACTTTTCTTAAATGCCCAAACATCAAACTCCAAAGTCTGACTCAATGAGAAAAATCAAGCTCTTTTATAGACCCTAAGATTTCTCTAGAACATTCCAGAGGGCTGTAGAATAAGATGAGGTAATTTTCTAAAAATTATGCAAACCTGAACTTTCTGGAAGGTTCTGAAGTACTTTTCCTTGTAAACATGTTGTTTACAAAAATGAAATTAATCTGTGACTCAGTTTTCTAGAATCTTCTATAAGAAGATTAACAAGATATTTATAGCACTATTAGGTCACAGTGGGGTGCAAGTGGGAATCAGAAAAATAAATTCTTATGCATAACAAATGCAGTATAGTAGACGCAGATAAGATTGACTTGGCGGAGCTATTCAGGTGTTGTCAATATATGTCAAATTTGCTGAGTCCACCAGAAGATTCGGTAGAGTGCCTTTTGCATGCTTTCTGCAAGTGGACCAAATGGCCATATATGCCACAGCTTTGTTTGTGTAACAGTTGAATTCACACAATCGAGTGACTTGGTTTACCTTTTTGGTAAAAGACCATTCCAAAGGCAGGTACAAATGATGGCTCCGCCTAGTCAATCTTATCTGCGACTACTATATCTGCTATTGAATAGAATTAAATCACTGGAGCTCTGATTACTTGCCAGGTATGCAGTCCACGTGAGCAGATTAAAGAAGCAGAAACAACAACAGATGAAATGGAAGACGACGGTGCAATATTTTCAATGGTAAAAACAGTAAAATTCCTATATTAAGACCACCTTTGGAACTGTTCAAAAGTGGTCTTAAAGACCACTTTTGAACAGTCCCAAAGGCGGTCCCTGACCAGAAGACACTGGTTTCAGAAAACACAAAGGAAGAATAACTGCACACTTCTAAATAAGCCTTTTAAACCAGAATTAGTTTTTAACCCTTGTCCTGCTGAATATTCATATATGCCACACCCACTACCGATTATCAACCGATCAGATTACTTGATGCAAATTATTACAAATTATTACAACAATTTCACAACCTGAATGACAAACAATGTAGATCCTGATCAGATGGCTTCTTCAGAAGCCATCTGATCTGGATCTACATTGTTTCAAAGAAATGGCATATCCGGGATCAGCAGAACAAGGGTTAAATTTAGGTGGTCTTAGTAGTGGAATTTTGCTGTACTTTCACATGTTTTCAAGCAGGATTGGTCTAAACCTGCCCAGGAAAAGTGATGCGAGTCAGACCACTCCTTAAACCCTAGCGGTTTCTATGGGCAGTAGGGCTTGCGATGTCATTTCATGTCAATGTCAGGTAAAAGTCACAAAGTCGTAAGCAGCGTATCCAAAATGACCTAAATAGTGTTGAGTGGGATGTAAAACTTCAACTCAAACAAACAAATCAAGCAGGATAATTTGGGGATAATAGTCTTTCTGTTTCCTTAACCCATTGTATGCGGGAAACCCTTAAAGGGGGTACCTTGGCAAACATTGCAGGCCCAGATCAAATGCCGCAGAATGCGGCATCTGATCAGGGCCTGCACTATTTGCTGAGAGACTTTTCCATCAAAAATAGAATGAAAACGAAAAAATAGGCCTGATACTCCACTTATGGACTTGTCCATTATATAGCAGTGGAAGAGCCCACTAGTATGCAATGGGTTAAACCATTTGATGTGGGTACTTGTTAGAATCCCCTGACTCTACAGGTGTACAAATTAATCTGTGTATTCTCTGACCGCAACTTGAATGTCAACTTGTACCTTTTGCCACGACTTATTTAGGTACAACAATATTGTCATCCACATACACCACAACCTCTTTATAACACTATTAATGGGGTCCAAAGCAGAAACCATGTTGGATAAACAAGCATGTTACAGCCAAACAAAAATTTTTAGATTATATAGACAAAATGACAATTCATGGTGTTTTTCCTATTATAATCTTTACATTTTGAGGCATGATATAGGAGTCCTGTTTTCCATCCTTTCAACCATTTGTCAATCAGTCAACATTTGCGTCAACCAAAGCTTCAGCCCAGATGACAGGGGTGTAAAATTATTTTTTTACCCACTAGCCCTGTAGGGCGAGTGGGTGAAAAAAGGTACTCGCCCTGCAGGGCTTTCCACTCGCCCTTGATAACAGCTTATCATGGTCAGGACTATTGTTGGAATTTGGGTTGTTTAAGGGGTAAATAATTGTTTGTTGACTCTGTTTGCACTGGAAGCAATAAAAGAAGATAAAACTACATTGTCACTGTGTTTTTATTTAACTTCCAGTTCCTGTAGCTCTAGAATTGTCTAGACAAAATAAAATTGTTATTGAAATCATTTTATAAACTGAAAAGATGTCAACCACATTGAAGGGACTCCAGTTAAAATTACATTTATTTTGACTAGACAAACTCTTCAGCTAAAACATCCTTGACTGCGGTGACTTTAATCTCATCATGAATGCAGTTTTTCTCAGCTAGAAAATGTTAATCTCATACTGTGACTAGTAGACAGTGACTCCTGGAAAAAAAAAGAAACCAACAGAGAACAAAATGTGGAATAATGTAACTAAAAAGTGTTTGATGAAACTCAAACTTTGACTAGATTTGTCTCATTAAAATACTCAGAGAACTCAGACTGAGATAAGAAAGAAAACATCTGAAAATAAAATGACACACTCGTTGACAGGGCTCTCCTCAAATGGTTTCTTCAGTCAACCTCAGTCTGAGTCGGAGTCGGAGTCACTGTCAGATGCTGAATCCTGATTGGAGAGGACATTGGCCCCTCTTGGACCAGACAGTCTATGACCATGAACATGTCTTTTGCCACTGCTTAGCCAGTGTTCAAGGCCAGCAGTAGAATCAAAATCTTCAAATTCTGGTCCATCCACTTTAATCCTCATTAAGCTGCTGAGAGTATCTTGTTTCATGGTAGTTCTCTTTTCAGTTTTTAGACTGTTTAGAAGGCTAAAACCCCTTTCACACTCTGCAGTTGATGGCGATATTGTTAGCATGATGTTAACTATAGGCAGCATGTGTTTGATGTGATCTGTATCCTCATTGTTTGCTGCCATGATCATTTCATATGCTTCTATTAGTGACCTGTTCAAGTTTTGAGCAATGTACAGTTTAAGGTTAAGCCACTGATCTGAAGCATTCTCTTTCTCTTCATCTTTTAATACTGGTGAAAATATCTCTATCAGTTTATCAATTTCTTCATCACCATATGTTCTCAAAGAGTCAGAGTCTTTGTCAGGCCAACAGTGGAAGTCAAATATATTGAACAAGGAATGAGGTTCACCACCAATATGCTTGATGAACCTCTCTTCTAGGAAAAAAAACAGAATCATTCAACAATGCATCAATGTCCGAGTTGACCTGTTCAATTGTGTTAGCAGGCCTTCCTCTGCCCCGGTGTCCTCCTCTTGTAATTTCAACACCTTTGAATACACCATCTTCACTTTCTGCTAAAAATTACGTAGGTTTTTACCTCTTCTATCTTTCATCCTGTTAAAGTTCTCTTTCAGCTCACTGACTCTCTTTCCCACTTCAGAAATTAAAAACTTTTTCTCTTGAAACAGTTCAGATACATATCTCAGAAGGGTTGTCCAGTCAAGCATAAAATTAAGAAAACACAAAAACCTTTCTGATCTTATCTCTTGTAAATATCCTCTTGCCTTAGCAGCATCATCATTATTCTGGGGTCCAATCTCTCCTAGGTGAATACATGTTACCTCTAAATTGTCAAGCAATGATTTCAGGGCCCTGTTCTGACTGGCAACCCATCGGACCTGCTGAATCCCACCATAATGCTTTAATTCTGCATCTAATGACTCTGCAATATTATACAACTCTCTTCTCTTTTTAGGAGAATAATAATAAAATTTAAATATTCCTTTGAGGGTGTCCTCAAATTTTTCAAGATATGCACACCCTTTCTTGGAGTCACAAACAGCAAGCTCCAAGTTATGAGCTATACAATGGACAACTGTCATGTACGTCTCACAGCTTCCATCTAAGTGAGCATTCAGTCTATCTTTGATTAACTTTACTGCTCCCGATTTTTTGCCCATATTCACAGATGCCCCGTCTGTATTTATACCAACAAGTTTCCCAGAAAGTTCTTCGCAGGTCAAATCTATACTTTCTAACGCCTTAAATACACCTTCAGTGACCCCCTGTGCATGACCATGTGCCAAATTTACAGTATCTGCTAGCCTTGTTTGCACTTTACCATCGGCCCCTGTGAATCTAACGTACACAATTTCCTGTTCAGTAATTGCTTTATCAGTTGACCCGTCACTAAGGACACTCAAAAACCGGGCATTCTTTATGAAATCTGCTGTTTCATGCCTCAAAACTTCACCAATACTGGTCAGGAAAACCTTAAAAGACTGTCTGTTTAAGTAGTTTTTACCCATATTCACTCCATTTTTTTCTTGGAGGACACATAATCTAGGATACTTGGTAAAGGGCTCTCCCTCTGAAGCAACAAAATAAGCAGTGTTCATCAGCTTTTCATAGATTTCATAATTTTTTACATCAACTTTTTTGGCAGCTTTGGCCATAGAGGAAGATTGGGGATTTTCCAGAACTTTCTGGTGGTCAAAACATTTTCTGTGTTTTACACTTTTATCATGAAATTTAAGTGTTTCTTTTTTGAACTTAGATGAAATTCCAATGAATAAAGAAGATTTCGTATCTGCAATTGTTGGGAATTTTCGACATATGCCACAATATAGGTCCCCTTTATCATCCTTCTCAATCCAGGGGTATTCTATTGACCATTTGTCTAGAACTTCACGCTTTCTTTTCTTGGTGTCATAATCTTTCTGCTGCTGCTTTCGTTTCTCTGCTTGTTGAGAAAGTCGCAGCGATTCTGTCTTTTCATCATCCCCCCTGCCGATTTTTCCAAACAGTGAACGTATGTCACGCTGAGCCATGTTTTTTTTTTATTGGATACAACGGTGTTAATATAAACAATAACCGGTGTTAACAACCGGTGAAAATATCCAGTGACACTAACGTGCGGTATCACGCCATGTCCGGCGGTCATACGAAACACCGTTTGGAGAAATCGTAACAGAACCAGTCTGGAAACTTGCATGTAAACTTCCGGTTGCGGTAAAAAAAGATCGCCGACCCTCGCCGATCACACTGTCGGCAATATTTTCCGAAATTTTGCGTATTTCTGGTCAAAAAATGCACTCGCCCGGTAGGGCGAGCTTCGGGTAAGTTGTACTCGCCCGAACCTGCACTTTACTCGCAAATGCGAGTGGGCGAGTGGAATTTTACACCTCTGCAGATGTCTTATGAACTTACAAGCACAGGTGCAACATAGCCTTTTGGTGGAATTCTTGTGCATATAACACAGTATTGCCATTCCTCCCATATGTTCATTTTTATCCCCCGGCCGAATATGTTTGGGGGATATAGCGATCAGCCTGGCGTCCATCCGTCTGTCCGTCCGTAGACTCAACCTTGTGATGGCCATAACTCCTATACCCTTTGAGATTCATTGATGGTTCTTGGCAAAATTGTTAACAAGGCTGAGACAGCGTGTCGTGCGCAAGAACCAGAACTCTGGATGCCATACTTTTTAGCTCACCTGTCACATAGTGACGAGGTGAGCTTTTGGGATCCCTTTTTGTCCGTCGTCCGTCGTGCGTGCGTCCGTGCGTCCATCCGTAAACAATTTCAAATAAGTATATCTCCAATACCCCATGGCCAATCTTGATCAAATTTCATGTGAATCATCATCAGGGAGGGGGAAAGGCTGCATAAGGTTTTTGGGCTGATCAGATTGGAATTCTGGTTGCCATGGCAACATATAGTTCCCATAGACTTATAATGGGAAAACATTTAAAAATCTTCTTCTCTGAAACCACAGGGCCCAGAGCTTAGATATTAAGCATGTAGCAAGGGCAAGTGGTCAACTACATAATTCCTGCCAATCATGCCCCTCGGTGCCAAATGGGCCACGCCCTAGGGCCCCTTGCTCCCATAGACTAATAATGAAAAAAAAAAGCTTCAAAAATCTTCTTCTCTGAAACCACAGGGCCCAGAGCTTAGATATTTAGCATGTAGCAATGGCAAGTGGTCACCTACATAATTCCTGCCAATCATGCCCCTGGGTTCAAAAATGGCCACGCCCGGGGGCCCCTTTGCTCCCATAGACTCATAATGGAAAAAAAGCTTCAAAAATCTTCTTCTCTGAAACCACAGGGCCAAGAGCTTATATATTTAGCATGTAGCAATGGCAGGTGGTCACCTTCATAATTCCTGCCAATCATGCCCCTGGGTTCCAAATGGGCCACGCCCCGGGGCCCCTTTGCTCCCATAGACTCATAATGGATAAAAAAAAAGCTTCAAAAATCTTCTTCTCTGAAACCACAGGGCCCAGAGCTTATATATTTAGCATGTAGCAATGGCAGGTGGTCACCTACATAATTCCTGCCAATCATGCCCCTGGGTTCCAAATGGGCCACGCCCCGGGGCCCCTTCGCTCCCATAGACTCATAATGGAAAAAAGCTTCAAAAATCTTCTTCTCTGAAACCACAGGGCCCAGAGCTGATATATTTAGCATGTAGTAACAGCAAGTGGTCACCTACATAATTCCTGCCAATCATGCCCCTGGTGTCCAAACGGACCACGCCCCGGGGCCCATTAGCTCCTATAGACTCATAATGGAAAAAAGCTTCAAAAATCTTCTTCTCTGAAACCATAGGGCCCAGAGCTTAGATATTTAGCATGTAGGAAGGGCAAGTGGTCAACTACATAATTCCTGCCAATCATGCCCCTGGGTTGCAAATGGTCCACACCCCGGGGCCCCTTCGCTCCCATAGACTCATAATGGAAAAAAGCTTCAAAAATCTTATTCTCTGAAACCACAGGGCCCAAAGCTTAGATATTTAGCATGTAGCAATGGCAAGTGGTAACCTATATAATTCCTGCCAATCATGCCCCTGGGGTCGAAATTGGCCACACCCCTTGGCCACTTAGCTCCTATACACTCATAATGGAAAAAAAAGGTTCAAAAATCTTCTTCTTTGAAACCACAGGGCCCAGTGCTTAGATATTTAGCATGTAGCAACGGGAAGTGGTAACCAACATAATTCCTGCCAATCATGCCCCTGGGTTCCAAATGGGCCACGCCCCCGGGCCCCTTCGCTCCCATAGACTCAAAATGGAAAAAAGCTTCAAAAATCTTCTCCTCTGAAACCGTAGGGCCCAGAGATTAGGTAATTAGCATGTAGCAACAGCAAGTGGTCACCTACATAATTCCTGCCAATCATGCTCCTGGGGTCCAAATTGGCCACGCCCGCGGGCCCCTTAGCTCCCATTGACTCATAATAGAAAAAAGCTTAAAAAATCTTTTTCTCTGAAACCACAGGGCCCAGAGCTTAGATATTTAGCATGTAGCAACAGCAAGTGGTCACCTACATAATTCATGCCAATCATGCCCCTGTGGTCAAAAAGAGCCACGCCCTGGGGCCCCTTAGCTCTTATAGATTAATAATGGAAAAAATGCTTCAAAAATCTTTTTCTCTGAAACCACAGGGCCCAGAGCTTAGATAATTAGCATGTGGCAATGGCAAGTGGTCACCTGCATAAATCCTGCCAATCATGCCCCTGGGGTCCAAATGGGCCACACCCCGGGGCCCCTTAGCTCCCCTAGACTCATAATGGAAAAAAGCTTCAAAAATCTTCTTCTCTGAAACCACAGGGCCCAGAGCTTAGATATTTAGCATGTGGCAATGACAAGTGGTCACCTGCATAAATCCTGCCAATCATGCCCCTCGGGTCCAAATGGGCCACACCCTTGGACCCCCTTAGCTCCCATAGACTCAAAATGGAGAAAAGCCTCAAAAATCTTCTTCTCTGAAACCATAGGGCCCAGAGCTTAGATATTTAGCATGTAGCAACGGCAAGTGATCACCTACATATTTCCTGCTAAACATGCCCCTGTGGCCCCTTAACTCCAACAAACTTATAATGGAAAAAAGCTTCAAACATCTTCTTTGAAACCATGAAATACAGACCTTAGATATTTAGTATATAGCAACACAAAATGATCACCTACATAAATCCTGCCAACCATGCCCTTTGGGTCAAAATTGGCCAAGCCCCAGGGCTCATTAGCTTCTATAGACTTATACTGGAAAAAAAAACTTTAAAAAAAATCTTCTTTTCCAAAACCATAAGGCACAGATTTTGTTTGATTTGAGGTTTTACATCCCTGTCAACACTGTATAGGTCATTTTGGAGATGTCTCTTCCAATTTTGTGGGACTTTTTACCCGACATTGAGATGAAATTACATCTCAAGCCCTGTCGCCCAATGAAACCAATAGGGTTTATACGCATGGACACCGCTTTGCCTGAGCTTAGATATGTAGCAATGTCAAGTGGTCTCCTACACGAATGATTTTCTGGTACACAGGTGAGCAATATAGGGCCATTGGGCCCTCTTGTTTAGTTATCTCCCCTTTTGATAAAATAGAATGACTACTTTGTGATGGCCATAACTCCAATACCCTTTGAGATACACTCGGACCTCGTTATAGCACGATTCGTTACAGCACGAATTCGGATATAACACGGTTTTGGTTTGGACCCCAAATTTTCCCCAACCAACATTTATAAATATTATCCAAGGATTGTATCAGGTTTTAAGCACAACAAATTTATTTTCCTCTCACTTTTGACTGCGGTAATACGGTAGCTAACACGGTAGCTAACACGGTTTATAACGGTACTTTTTTATATTTATTGCAGGCCTCCAGCAGAGTTGAATATGCAGTATATAAACTTGTTTAGCTTGACACGCATGATAAACATGAATTGCCATCGGCACAATCAAAAGTGTTGGCTTAGAGAGATAAAGAGATTAAAGAGTTCAGTTACGCAACAGGAAAAAAATATTTATCGCGCTCTGTTAAGGATCACTGCTAGCAGAAATTTTAAACATCGATGCAGACGATGTGATCGGTCAACTGCAATAAAACTCATTTTCTAGAGCCGCATGTAAAAGAAAGTCAAATTTATTCCAGCTTAAAAGCAAATGCTAAAACATATTCAAGATCGATTTTCGCGGTAAAAAAATCTTTCAAAGACCATGTGCGCCATTTAAAATCGTTTCAAATGACTAAAATATTAAGGGTGAGACATTTCAAGGG
Organism: Lucinisca nassula; assembly: GCA_963580285.1. NCBI lineage: Eukaryota > Metazoa > Mollusca > Bivalvia > Lucinida > Lucinidae > Lucinisca > Lucinisca nassula. Next base: position 110,492,559 of record OY757011.1, read on the forward strand.
AAGTAATTCAAATTTCTTGTAAGCGTTGATCAATGTCCGGTTCCGAACCCTAACCCGGTAATTTCACCACTGAAATGTATTAACGGTACTGTAGTTCGGTGCGATTCCGGACGCTCAGTTACATCAAATGTAGCCGGGAACCAACTATCAAAATGGCGTCAGATTGGACGATTTCTGGATATAAAACATGGTTTATCAGCTGGTTTCGATTAAAATGACTTGTTTGACTTGATGGGCCATGGTATTTACTGCCATTGATTAGTTCTAAACACATTTTAGACGGGAAATACGGCCATTAACCGGACCGCACATCATCTTGTTTGGGAAACTATTGATCACCATTGTGTCAATGGTTGATCTGTGACAAATACGGTCGGCGTTTATAACACGATTCGGTTATCTAACTGGGTTGGTTGGACCCGGAGTTCCGTGTTATAACGAGGTTGAGGTGTATATTGATGGTACCTGGCACAGTTGTTCACAAGGCTGAGACAGCGCGTCATGCACAAGAACCACAACTCTGGTTGCCATGGTTTTTGAGTTATCTCCCCTTCCAATAAAATAGAGTGACTGCCTTGTGATGGCCATAACTCCAATACCCTTTAAGATATATTGATGATACCTGACACAGTTGTTCACAAGGCCGAGATGGTGTGTCATGCACAAGAACCACAACTCTGGCTGCCATGGTTTTTTGCTCACCAGAGCCGAAGGCTCCGGGGGAGCTTATAGGATAGGCAGTTGTCCGGCGTTGTCGTCGTCGTCGTTGTCGTCGTCTGACGTCAACACTTTCAAACATCTTCTTCTCTGAAGCCACTGGACCGATTCAGCCCAAATTTTATCTGTAGCATCCTTGGGCTGGGGGATTGAAAGTTTGTGTTTTTTATGAAAATCGGCCCATTAGTTTGGTTGCTATGGCAACTTAGAGTTTCCATAGACTTATAATGGGGAAAATTGAAAAATGGCATTTACTGCCAAGTCATTGCAGATATTTGGACAAAACTTTTATAGAAATGTTTCTTGAGTAAAATTCTTTCAGCCATATGCTTTTATGCCAACCTGAGGGTCCCCCAGATTGTGCCGGGGCCATGCCCCACCCCCTCCACTTCATAAAAGGCCATATATCTCAGAAACCATTCAGATCCCGACCCCTAAACCATATATATTCTTGTTCCTATTGATAAGACGCATTTAGTAACACCAACCTTGGGGTCCTCAGGGATGCGCCGAGGTCATGCCCCACCCCCTCCACTTAATAAAAGGCCCAATATCTCGGAAACCATTCAGATCCCCACCCCTAAACCATATATATTCTTGTTCCTTATGATAAGACCCATTCAGTGACATCAACCTGGGAGTCCCCTGGATGCGCCGGGGCCATGCCCCACCCCCTCCATTTCATAAAAGGCCCAATATCTCGTAAACCTTACAGATCCCCGCCCCTAAACCATATATATGCGTGCTTCTTATGATAAGACACATTCATTGACACCAACCTGGGGGTCCTCAGAGATGCGCTGGGGCCTTGCCCCACCCCTCCACTTCACAAAAGGCCATATATCTCAGAAACTGTTCAGATCCCCACCCCTAAACCATATATATTCTTGTTCCTATTGATAAGACGCATTCAGTAACACCAACCTGGGGGTCTTCAGGGATGCGCACAGGTCAGGCCCCACCCCCTCAACTTTATAAAAGGCCCAATATCTTGGAAACCATTCAGATTCCCACCCCTAAACCATATATATTCTTGTTCCTTTTGATAAGACCCATTCAGTGACATCAACCTGGGAGTCCCCTGGATGCACCGGGGCCATGCCCCACCCCCTCCATTTGATAAAAGGCCCAATATCTCGGAAACCTTACAGATCCCCGCCCATAAACCATATATATGCTTGCTTCTTATGATAAGACACATTCATTGACACCAACCTGGGGGTCCTCAGAGATGCGCTGGGGCCTTGCCCCACCCCTCCACTTCAAAAAAGGCCATATATTTCAGAAACTGTTCAGATCCCCACCCCTAAACCATATATACTCTTGTTCATTATGATAAGACGCATTCAGTAACACCAACCTGGGGGTTCCCAGGGATATGCTGGGGCCATGCCCCACCCCCTCCATTTCATAATATCACAATATCTCGGAAACCCTACAGATGGCCACCCCTTAACCATATATAGTCTTGTTCCTTATGATAAGACACATTCATTGACACCAACCTGGGAGTCTCCCTGGGCCTTGCCCCACCCCTCCACTTCACATAAGGCCTTATATCTCAGAGAATGTTCTTAGCCCCACCCTAAACCATATATATTCATCTTTCTTGTGATAAGACGCATTCAGTGACACCAGCTTGGGAGTCCCCGGGGCACGCCCAGGCCATGCCACACCGCTTTACTTCATTAAAAGCCATATATATCAGAAATAGTTCAGATCCCCACCCCTAAACCATATACTTGTTCCTTATGATAAGACTCGTTCAATCACACCAACCTGGAGGTCTCTTTGTGCTGAGGCAATGTGCCCCGCCCTTCCATTTCATAAAAGGCTTTATATTTCAGAAACCATTCAAATCCCCACCCCATAATCATATATGTTCTTGTTTCTTATTATTAGCACACCTACTGTAGCGGGGTCCGCAGGGGCCATTCCTATTTCATAAAAGGGCCTCAAATCTCTGAAACCGGTCAGATTCCCAGCACTGAACCATATATATACTTGGTCCTTATGATAAGACACATTTAGGGACAACAGTTTGGGCTTTCCTGGGATCAACAGGGCATGCCCCAACCCCTCAACTGTTAAAGAGGCCTTACAGATCCCCACTGCTAAACCATATATATTTTTGTTTCTTATGATAAGACGCATTTAGTGATACCAACCAGGGCTCCATTGGGTCCATGCCCCACCCCCTCTACTTCATAAAAGGCCTAACTTTTCAGATGCTGAGTCCACATGGGTGCTCATTTGGACATGGGGGTTCATTTGGTGGATTAAAATGATATCATGTTAAAATACATGGCTGCCATTGGGCAGGATGGGCAGTGCCCACCTGAGCTCTGGTGAGCATAGTGGCCCATGGGCCTCTTGTTTAGTTATCTCCCCTTCCAATAAAATAGAGTGACTGCCTTGTGATGGCCATAACTCCAATACCCTTTAAGATATATTGATGATACCTGGCACAGTTGTTCACAAGGCCGAGACGGTGTGTCATGCACAAGAACCACAACTCTGGGTGCCATGTTTTTTAGTTTGTTTGTTTGATTTGAGGTTTAACGTCTCCGTCAACACTTTAAAGGTCATTTTGGAGACTTTGCTTCCAATTCTGTGGGACTTTTACCCGACATTGGGATGAAATGACATCTCAAGCCCTGTTCCCCAATGAAACCAATAAGGTTTATTAGCATGGACGGTCGGCCTCGCACAGGCTTAAATCCTCTAAGCGGTTTACCAGTACTAGTGTGCGGGCCGGATTCAGCTCTGCGTGGAAGCATCATGCAGCCCATATATTTCTCCAAGCCCCTATGATGGTTTGTTAGTTATCTCCCCTCCCAATAATATAGAATCACTACCTTGTGATGGCCACATCTCCAATACTCTTTGAGATTTACTGTTGGTACTTGGTACAATTGTACATGAGGTTAAGCAGGTATGTCACGTGCAAGAACCACAACTCTGGGTGCCCTGATTTTTAGCTCACCTGTCACATAGTGACAAGGTGAGCTTTTGTGGTCACTTTTTGTCTGTCGTCCGTCGTGCGTGCGTCAGTCTGTCCGTGCGTGCGTCCGTCTGTGCGTCCGTAAACAATTTCAAATAAGTATATCTCTAATACACCATGGTCAATCTTGATCAAATTTCATGAGAAGCATCACCAGGTAGGGGAAGGCTGCATAAGGTTTTTGGGCTGATCAGATTGGAATTCTGGTTGCTATGGCAACATACAGCTCCCATAGACTTACAATGGGAAAAAAATTAAAATATCTTCTTCTCTGAAACCACAGGGCCCAGAGCTAAGATATTTAGCATGTAGCAACGGCCAGTGGTCACCTACATAATTCCTGCCAGTCATGCCCCTGGGGTCCACATTGGCCACGCCCCAGGGCCCCTTCGCTCCCATAGACTCACAATGGAACATAAAGCTTCAAAAATCTTCTTCTCGGAAACCACAGGACCCAGAGCTTAGATATTTAGCATATAGCAAGGGCAAGTGGTCCCCTACATAATTCCTGCCAATCATACCCCTGGGTTCCAAACGGGCCATGCCCCGGGGCCCTTTAGCTCCTATAGACTCATAATGGAAAAAAGCTTCTAAAATCTTCTTCTCTGAAACCACAGGGCCCAGAGCTTAGATATTTAGCATGTAGCAACGGCCAGTGGCCACCTACATAATTCCTGCCAATCATGCCCCTGTGTTCCAAATGGGCGACGCCCTGGGGCCCCTTCGCTCCCATAGACTCATAATGGAACAAAAAGCTTCAAAAATCTTCTTCTCGAAAACCAAAAGGCCCAGAGCTTAGATATTTAGCATGTAGCAACGGCAAGTGGTCACATACATAATTCCTGCCAATCATGCCCCTGGGGTCGAAACGGGCCATGCCCTGGGCCCTTTTATCTCCTATAGACTCATAATGGAAAAAAGCTTCAAAAATCTTCTTCTCTGAAACCACAGGGCAAAGAGCTGAGATATTTGGCATGTAGCAAGGGCAAGTGGTCACCTACATAAATCCTGCCAATCATGCCCGAAGGTTCCAAATGGGCCACGCCCGGGGCCCCTTAGCTCCCATAGACGCATAATGAAAAAAAAAACTTCAAAAATCTTCTTTTCTGAATTTACAGGGCCCAGAGTTTAGATATTTAGCATGTAGGAATGCCAACTGGTCACCTACATGATTCCTGCCAATCATGCCCCTGGGTTCCAAATGGGCCACGCCCTGGGGTACCTTCACTCCCATAGACTCATAATGGAAAAAAGCTTCAAAAATCTTCTTCTCTGAAACCACAGGGCCCAGAGCTTAGATATTTAGCAAGTATCAACGGCAAGTGGTCACCTACATAATTCCTGGCAATCATGCCCCTGGGGTCCAAAAGGGCCACGCCCCGGGGCCAGTTAGCTCCTATAGACTCATAATAGAAAAAAAAGCTTCAAAAGTCTTCTTCTATGAAACCACAGGGCCCAGAGCTTAGATATTTAGCATGTAGCAACGGCAAGTGGTCACATACATAATTCCTGCCAATCATGCCCCTGGGGTTGAAACAGGCCATGCCCCGGGGCCCTTTTATCTCCTATAGACTCATAATGGAAAAAAGCTTCAAAAATCTTCTTCTCTGAAACCACAGGGCCAAGAGCTGAGATATTTGGCATGTAGCAAGGGCAAGTGGTCACCTACATAAATCCTGCCAATCATGCCCCTAGGTTCCAAATGGGCCACACCCGGGGCCCCTTAGCTCCCATAGACGCATAATGAAAAAAAAAAAAAATTAAAAAATCTTCTTCTCTGAAACTACAGGGCCACGAGTTTAGATATTTAGCATGTAGGAACGCCAATTAGTCACCTACATGATTCCTGCCAATCATGCCCCTGGGTTCCAAATGGGCCACGCCCTGGGGTCCCTTCACTCCCATAGACTCATATTGGAAAAAAGCTTCAAAAAAAATCTTCTTCTCTGAAACCACAGGGCACAGAGCTTAGATATTTAGCAAGTATCAACAGCAAGTGGTCACCTACATAATTCCTGGCAATCATGCCCCTGGGGTCCGAAAGGGCCACGCCCCGGGGCCTGTTAGCTCCTATAGACTCATAATAGAAAAAAAAGCTTCAAAAATCTTCTTCTCTGAAACCACAGGGCCCAGAGCTTAGATATTTAGCATGTAGCAACGGCAAGTGGTCACATACATAATTCCTGCCAGTCATGCCCCTGGGGTTCAAACGGGCCACGCCCCCGGGCCCTTTAGCTCCTATAGACTCATAATGGAAAAAAGTTTCAAAAATCTTCTTCTCTGAAACCACAGGGCCCAGAGCTTAGATATTTACCATGTAGCAATGACAAGTGGTCACCTACATAAATCCTGCCAATCATGCCCCTGGGGTCCAAATGGGCCACACCCTTGGACCCCCATAGCTCCCATAGACGCATAATGAAAAAAAAAAACTTCAAAAATCTTCTTCTCTGAAAACACAGAGCCCAGAGCTTAGATATTTAGCATGTAGCAACTGCAAGTGGTCTCCTACATATTTCCTGCTAACCAAGCCCCTGGGGTCCAAATGGGCCATGCCCAGGGGATCTAAGCTCCCATAGACTCATAATGGAAAAAAGCTTCAAAAATCTTCTCCTCAGAAACTGTGAAGCACAGAACTTAGATATTTAGTGTCTAGCAAGATAAAATAACCAGCTACATAAATCCTGCTTACCCTGCCCCTGGGGTAAAAATTGGCCACACCCGAGCTCATCACCTCCAATAGACTTATAATGGAAACAAAACTTAAAAAATCTTCTTCTATGAAACCATAAGGCCCAGAGCTTAGATTTTTAGTATGTAGCAACATTAAGTGGCCACCTACATAAATCCTGCCAGTTATGCCCCTGGAATCCAAATTGGCCACACCCCAGGGGTCTTTAGCTTCCATAGACTTACAATTGGAGAAACTTCAAAAATCTTCTCCTCTGAAACCACAGGGCCCTTATAATGAAAAAAAAAAAAAACTTAAAATGGGGGAAAAAAATCTTCAAAAATCTTCTTCTCTGAAACCATAAGTCCCAGAGCTTAGGTATTTAGCATGTAGCAATGTCGAGTGGTTGCCTACATGAATCCTGCCAATCATGCCCCTGGGGTCCAAATCCTGTGGCCCCTTAACTCCAACAAACTTATAATGGAAAAAAAGCTTCAAAATTCTTTGAAACCATGAAGTACAGACCTTAGATATTTAGTATATAGCAACACAAAATGGTCGCCTACATAAATCCTGCCAACCGTGCCCTTTGGGTCAAAATTGGCCAAGCCCAGGGCTCATAAGCTCCTATAGACTTATACTGGAAAAAACTTTAAAAAAATCTTTTTCTCCAAAACCATAAGGCACAGATTTTGTTTGATTTGAGGTTTTACATCCCCGTCAACACTGTATAGGTCATTTTGGAGGTGTCTCTTCCAATTTTGTGGGACTTTTACCCGACATTGAGATGAAATTACATTTCAAGCCCTGTTGCCCAATGAAACCAGTAGGGTTTATAAGCATGGACACCGCTTTGCCTGAGCTTAGATATTTAGTATATAGCAATGTCAAGTGGTCTCCTACACTAATGATTTTCTGGTACACAGGTGAGAGATATAGGGCCATTGGGCCCTCTTGTTTAATTATCTCCCCTGACAATATAACCTTTTGATGGCCATAACTCCAATACCCTTTGAGATATATTGATGGTACTTGGCACAATTGTATACAAGGTTGAGACGGCGCTTCATGTCTAAGAACCACACCTCTGGGTGCTATGATAAATATTTGAGTTATCTACCCTTCCAATATAACAGTATGACAAGCTTGTGATCTCCAATACCCTTTGAGACATATTGATGATACTTTGTACACAAATACGAGCTTATTAAGCAGGCATGTCATGCGCAAGAACCACAGTTCTGAGTACCCTGGTTTTTTAGTTATCTCGCCTGAAGTATAATCTTGTGATGGCCATAACTGCAATACTTTTGTGATATATTACTGGTTTAATTCTGGTGCACTTTCTTTTGGTGGACAATCTTCTGAAGGCCATATTGGCTTTTGGTCCGGGGATTTGCCATCTCTTCCGATGGCTATTTTAGCTCACCTGAGCTGAAGGCTTATAGGTGAGCTTACAGTATGGAAAGGCTCCGTTGTCTGTCTGTTTTCTGTTGTGTGTTGTGCTGTCTGTCAACATTTTCAAACATCTTCTCCTCTGAAACCACAAGGACGTTTGGAGTTATATTTCATGTGGAGCATCCATGGGATGGGGGAACGAAAGTTTGTTCGCAGGGTCCAGGTCACATGACCAAGATGGCCACCATGCCCATATAAGGTAAAAACCCTTCAAAAATCTTCTTCTCCGGAACCAATTGGCCGATTGGCCTGAAACTTGGTATGTAGCATTAGGGACTCAGGGTCCATCATATTTTGTTCAAATGATGACCCTTGGATGACCTTGACCAATTTTAGGCCAATGTCAAATTCAGTCGCATAGACTTTTGTATGGGAAAAAGTCAAAACCGTGTATTTTTTGGAAACTATTGCAGCCTATGACCTGAAAATTAGTAGATGCAGTAAGCTAAATAAGTGGATGAAACTACATGAGTATTCACGGTCAAGGTCATTCTTTCACCTTTGGTCAAGGTCATTCAGATATGAGAATTAAAACTTATTTTTCTCAGAAACCACAAAGCCATTTGTAACGAAATTTCATATGAAAGTTTTTACGAACAAGGAAATGACAGTTAATCAATATGAATTTGGTCACATGACCAATATGGCCGTCATGCCCATATATGGTAAAAACCCTTCAGAAATCTTCTCTGGAACCAGTTGGCTGATTATCATGTAACTTGGTATGTGGCATTAGGGACTCGGGGGCCCATCAAAATTTGTTCAGATGATGACTCCTGAATGACCTTGACCCATTTTAGGCCAAGTTCAAATTTGGTCGCATAAACATTTGTATGGAACCGTGTATTTTAGCTCTCCTGTCACGTAGTGACGAGGTGAGCTTCTTGAATCACTTTTCGTCCGCCGTGCGTGCGTCCGTCCATCCCTAAACAATTTCTTTAAACAACATCTCCTAAACCACTGATCGTATTTTGACCAAACTTCACAGGAATGATCCTTAGTTGGTCCCCTTTCAAAGTTGTTCAAATGGTTCTGGTCCGTTGCACATGTAGGTCACAGAAGCTAAAAATAGATTTTTTTTACTGAAAAAAATCTTTAAATTTATAAATCTTCTTCTCTGAAACTGCATGGTCCAGGTCTTTGATATTTGGTATGAAGCTTCATCTAGTGGACCTCTACCAAGATTGTTCAAAGTATAGCCCTGGGGCCAAAAATGCCCCCGTGTCAGGGCCCACCAGTATTATATAGAATTATATAGGGAAAACCTTTAAAAATCTTCTTGTCTGAAACCAGAAGGCCCAGGTCGTTGATATTTGGTATGAAACTTCATCTAGTGGACCTCTAACAAGATTGTTCAAAATATAGTCCTGGGGCCAAAAATGTCCCCGCGCCAGGGCCCACTGGTTTCACATAGGCGTATATAGGGAAAACCTTTAAAAATTTTCTTGTCTGAAACAAGAAGGCCCAGGTCTGTGATATTTGGTATGAAGCTTCATCTAGTGGACTGCTACCAAGATTGTTCAAATTATAGCCCTAGGGCCAAAAATGCCCCCACGCCGGGGCCCACCAGTTTTACATAGACTTATATCGGGAAAACCTTTAAAAATCTTCTTGTCTGAAACCAGAAGGCCCAGGTCGTTGATATTAGGTATGAAGCTTCATCTAGTGGACCGCTACCAAGATTGTTCAAATAATAGCCTTGGGGCCAAAAATGTCCCTGCCCCGGGACCCACTAGTTTTACATAGGCTTATGTAGGAAAAATAACTTTTATAAATCTTCTTGTCTGAAAAAAGAAGGCCCAGGTCTTTGATGTTTGGTGTGAAGCTTCATCTAGTGAACCTCTACTGAGTTTGTTCAATTATAGCCCTGGCGCCAAAAAAATGCCCCCGGGCCAGGGCCCACTGGTTTTACTGGCTTATATAGGGAAAACCTTTCAAAATCTTCTTGTCTGAAACCAGAAGGCCCAGGTCTTTGATATTTGGTATGAAGCTTTATCTAGTGGACCGCTACCAAGTTTGTTCAAATTATAGTCCTTGGGTCAAGAATGTAATAGAGACACTGATACTCAGATGGTCCCTCTTGTTACTTATACTAGTCTGGATATTACATGATCTTATTATAAAATGGTATTTTGCATAAATCTCAGCAGTAGAGTTATAATATTACTAAAGGAACGAATTTCATTTTTGTGGATACTATTGATGTTTAAACTCCTGCAAATCACTCACAAACTGCATGAAGTTCGAGCTTTCACAAAAAAGATAATTCATCCCTTATAATTCCAACTTTGTCATCGAAATGTTAAAATAGTCACCAAAATGGTATATATTAGGAATTCTTTCAAGAGCGTAAGAATGACGCTACCAATGGTCATGGTGGAATGATTATTCAGTTAGAAGCTGACATCGTTGAAAGAAACCCACGCCATAGAAAAGTCAAGTCTTTAAATTTGGTTTATTTGTCTTCCATTATTTACGTTTTCAGTAGTTTCTCATCTTTTAATTGAGGGCTGTAGACGTCAAGTCTTTAAATTTGGTTTATTTGTCTTCAAACATTTACGTTTTCAGTAGTTTCTCATCTTTTAATTGAGGGCTGTAGACGTCAAGTCTTTAAATTTGGTTTATTTGTCTTCAAACATTTACGTTTTCAGTAGTTTCTCATCTTTTAATTGAGCCCTGTAGACGTCACTTCTTATACAATGCCGTAATGTGCGGGTTCTAAACATGCCCTTTGATGTCACATTACATTACCACTTGTCACTGTGTGAAATAGTTCTGAGATTCTTGCTCATGGAATTTATCAAAATATAAAATTTTTATTTCAACCAATCAAATTGCTCAAAATGTACATATGGTTGAGAATTGCAACTATTGTATCAGCCAGCACATGACAAAACCCACAATAAGACATGTGCACCCAACGAAGACTCAGATCAGCCTGCACATCCGTGCAGTCTGATCAGAGTCTTTGTTGTGCGCGCTAAGGATAACAAAGGGCCCGGTGCTCCTGCATGCAGCAAGAGAAGAATCTGGTTAGACTATATGGCTGCACAGGTTGATCTGATTCTTCGCTGTGCGTACATGTAAGTTGTAGGAAATGCTGTGCCCCTGCCCTGTGCCCCGGCTCATATTGTATTTCAAAGTTAACAGGCATTTGTTTCTTGTTTAGGAGGAAACTGATGGAGGGACGTCACAAGCCAGGATCAAACCTATGAACCATATGGAGGCTAATAAGTTGGATGTCTTAATGGACCTGGTGCTACACTACATACACAACACTTGCTTTCTCAACGGTAAAAGTCAAGAGATCATAGCTACAGATAGGAGTAACAAGGATATTTTTTAGATAATATTTCTTATTTCTCAAAAAAAAAAAAAAAAAAAAAAAAAATGTGGGTACTGTTACAATCTGGTACCAGAATTCTTACATGTACCCAGAAGTTTCTAACTAGCAATAGGCTAGGAAAATAATCTTAAAATTTTGGAAAAACCCTGTTCTTATTTATCCATGCAAACACGGAGCAGTTCAAACAAGTAGCCATAACATATGTTTCTAAAATTATCCCTAAATTATCCTTGTTACTCCACCTTATCTGATGTTGTGGAGGTGTACTGTAACCTTTTTATAACATAATTTGCCCAAAACAAAATTCATATATTTTTTGAACGTTTTTTTTTTTTTTAAAATCAAAATCCGTCTTTTAAAATGGGCATTGGGTATCTTCCAAGGTTTATCTTTTGGTTATTAACCTTTTTTCAAAGTGATATATTACCTTTATTCTTCATTGGATTGCTTTCATATTTGGACTATTAATGACACCAAGGATTTTGTTTCATTTGAGAATTAACGTCCCCATCAACACTTTATAGGTCATTTTGGAGACGTTGCTTCCAATTTCGTGGGACTTTTACCTATACAGTGTTGACGGGGACGTTAAACCACAATCAAACCAACAAAAGACGGGCCTCCGTGGCCTAGTGGATAAGAGCGCTGTCTCTTAATCATTAGGTCGCTCACCGCTGTGGGTTCAAGCCTCGTTCGGGTCACATGTGAGACGCCAGGTTCTGCAACGGAAGATCAGGTGGTTTTTCTCTGGGTACTCCGGTTTTCGCCCACCTCTGATTAACGAACGGCTCAATATGAGTGAAATAATCTTGAAAGGGCTGTAAAACCAAAACCAAAAAAAAAAAAAAAAAAACAACAAAACCTTTATTTTACAAAAGATTCTTAAAGATATCCTAAAGTAAATGTCACTATAGTAAAAGCCCAGTAATTTGAATTACCCCTATCTCGAACAAATTTTTATGGTCCTTAAGGTGTTCGAGTAATCGTCGTGAGTGGCACTTTAAGGTCTGACAATGTTGACCAGGCCATTAAACTTTAACCTAACTACAATGTTTCAGATGAACTTCAATGGGAGGCTACAAAGACATTGTACAGAGAAATGCTGCTAGTTTTTGAGAAGATCATGTTACCAACCTATGCTTCATGTCATGTCCAGTTCATAATGTTCTATTTATGTAGTTTTAAATCTGTAAGTATATTATATTATTATATATTGAGAAGGGTTAAACGGCAGTGTTTACCAATGCTCGCTTGTAAATCAGAGATATGAAGTATAATTAAGGGGAATGGGAACACCTGGCAGATTTTTCCACCATTTTTCAAATGGAGAGAACTTTCGGGACTTCCTGTTCGCTTTTATATAAGCCCTGTCCCACTGAAAAAGGGGTCTACTCTTAAAGAAAAGAATTTGCTCCACAGAAGCAAATTCTTTCCTTTAAAGAGTTGACCTCTATTGACATGGAAGACAAAATTACTTTTGCAGGAGTTGCCTCCTTTGAAGATGTTCCCATTCCCCTTAAGGCACATCCAGTATGATAAGATTTTCACTGTACTATTTACATTCTTTCGTGGAGATTGATCATGAAATCTTCATACTGTCATTCTCTTCCTTCCGCTTATTCAAGAAGGGCAGTTGTCAGTTTCTGAAGAAAGAATGCACTGTACTTGTGTATAAACCTGCTAAGAAAGTGTGGTTAAGTAAACTGACCAGGGTGATATGGCCTTATTTGTGTTGACCGAACCATAAAACTCAAAAACAAATAAGCACTGAGCCATTTCATGATAAAACCTGTTTTTGCATTTGCATATGCGCAATCTGATCAGCACCTTAGGTTTGCTGTTTGCATAGTACAATACCTCTAGTTTGTTTATCTAAAATTTTAAGACTTTTGCTAGTTTGTGCAGCTGAGTAGGCTGTTATGTGTTTTACATGGTCACCAACACTGATACATTTTTGTTGTGATGGGGCTGATACAGTAAACATCACCTTATTTAAAATATTGCAGGTTCTTTGTGGCAAGGGTTTCCCACTCATACAAAAAAAAATGACCTGTGACCAGCTGTAAAGGAAAAATTGACTTTGGCCCGGGGACATGTTTGTGTTTCACAAACACATCTGGTTGGTTTGGGTTTTACAACTCTTTAAAGAATTATGTCTCCCCCGAAAATTTTTTTTTCAGAGAGACATATTGTTTTTCCCCCGGTTGTCTGTCCGTCCGTCTGTCTGTCCGTCTGTCACACATTCGTGTCCGCTCTATAACTTGAAAACCGTTCTAGCTATCTTCACGAAACTTAGTATAAATATAAATCAGCATTAGACGACGTGCAGTGCGCAAGAGCTATAACTCTCGCATTTATACTTTTTGAATTATCTCCCTTGGAAGTTTGTTGGTATGTATATATGTATGGGAAAATTGTGTCCGGTCAATAACTTTCTTATTTTCAGATGGATTTTAAAATTACTTGGCAGAAATATTAACAACCATAAGACGATGTGGGGTGCGCATGAATCAGGTCGGTACCTCAAAGGTCAAGGTCATACTTAGAGGTCAAAGGTCAAAAAAGGGGCCTTTATTCCGTATTTGGTCAATAACTTTCTTATTTTGAGATGGATTTTAAAATTACTTGGCAGAAATATTAACAACCATGAGACGATGTGTGGGGTGCATCAGGCAGGTCAGTACCTCGAAGGTCAAGGTCATACTTAGAGGTCAAAGGTTAAAAAAGGGGCCTTTTTTCGTGTTTTGTTAATAACTCTTATTTTGAGATGGATTTTAAAGTTACTTGGCAGAAATATTAACAACCATGAGATAATGTGTGGTGTGCATCAGGCAGGTCAGTACCTCAAAGGTCAAGGTCATACTTAGAGGTCAAAGGTCAAAAAGGGGCCTTTTTTCGTGTTTTGTCAATAACTTTCTTATTTTGAGATGGATTTTGAAATCACTTGGCAGAAATGTTAACCAATTTAAGGCGATGTGTTGTGTGCATGACCCAGGTTGGTACCTCAAAGGTCAAGGTCGTAACTTAGAGGTCAAATGTAAAAAAGGGGGCCTTTTTTTCGGGTTTTGTCAATAACTTGCTTATATTTAGATAGAATTTGAAGTTACTTGGCGAAAATGTTAACTATCATGAGACGATGTGTTGCATGCATGATTCAGTTTGATGTGTCAAGGTCATACATAGAGGTCAAAGGTCAAAAAAGGGGCCTTTTTTCGTGTTTGGTCAATAACTTTCTTATTTTTAGATGGATTTTGAAATTGCTTGGCAGAAATGTTAACCACCATGAGATGATGTGTTGCACGCATGACCCAGTTTGGTACCTGAAAGGTCAAGGTCATACATAGAGGTTAAAGGTAAAAAAGGGGCCTTTTTTGTGTTCTGTCAATAACTTTCTTATTTTTATATGGATTTTGAAATTACTTGGCAGAAATGTTAACCACCATAAGACGATGTGTTGTGTGCATGACCCAAGTTGGTACCTCAAATGTCAAGGTCGTACTAAGAGGTCAAAGGACAAAAAGGGGCCTTTTTATGCCTCCAACTTTGAAAAAGTTGGAGGCAGAAATATTAACAACCATGAGATAATGTGTGGTACCTCATATTGGTTCTGGTTCGTTCGTCCGTCCGTTACGCTTTTGATGCATAGCATAACTAAAGAACCGTGTATGCTAGGATTTTGAAATTTCATATATGGATTCCTCTTGGAAAATTAGCTGAGCATATTTTTTTTCTCGTCTGGATTATGCCCCCTTCAAGAGTTATTGCCCTTTGAAATTTTTTTTAATAAAATCTTGTCAGCAAGATATCTCAAAAACTATTGGAGCTAGAGCCTTGAAAGTTGGTGAATATATTGGTGGTGATGAGTAGATAAACTGATTAACTTTTGACAAAATTCCGAAAAATACTTTTTGAGTTATAGCCCTTTGTCATTTTGGTAATTTGTGTCCATTGTAATGTATGCTAAAAGTGATGCATAGCATAACTTTAGAACCGTGTATGCTAGGGTTTTGAAACTTCATATATGGATTTCTCATGGAAAATTAGCTGACGCGTATTTTTTTTCTCGTCCGGATTATGCCCCTTTCAAGAGTTATTGCCCTTTGAATTTTTTTTATTAAAATCTTGTCAGCAATATATCTCAAAAACTATTGGAGCAAGAGCCTTGAAAGTTGGTGAATAGATTGGTGGTGATGAGTAAATGAACTGATTAACTTATGACAAAATTCCGAAAAATATTTTGTGAGTTATGGCCCTTCGTCATTTTGGTAATTTGTGCCCATTGTAATGTATGCAAAAAATGATGCATAGCATAACTTTAGAACCGTGTATGCTATAGTTTTGAAATTTCATATATGCATTTCTGATGGAAAATAAGCTGACGCGCATTTTTTTCCTCGTCAGGATTATGCCCCTTTCAAGAGTTATTGCCCTTTGAAATTTTTTTAATAAAATCTTGTCAGCAAGATATCTCAATAACTATTGGAGCTAGAGACTTGAAAGTTGGTGAATATATTGGTAGTGATGAGTAGATGACCTGATTAACTTTTGACAAAATTCTGAAAAATACTTTGTGAGTTATGGCCCTTTGTCATGTTGGTAATTTGTTCCCATTGTGATGTATGCTAAAAGTGATGCATAGCATAACTTTAGAACCGTGTATGCTAGGGTTTTGAGATTTCATATATGGATTCCTCATGGAAAATTAGCTGACGCGTATTTTTTTTCTCATCTGGATTATGCCCCTTTCAAGAGTTATTGCCCTTTGAAATGTTTTTAATAAAATCTTGTCAGCAAAATTTCTCAAACACTATTGGAGCTAGAGCCTTGAAAGTTGTGGAGTATATTGGTGGTGATAAGTTTATGAACTGATTAACTTTTGACAAAATTCTGAAAAATACTTTGTGAGTTATGTCCCTTTGTCATTTTGGTAATTTGTGCCCATTGTAATGAATGCTAAAAGTGATGCATAGCATAACTTTGGAACCGTGTATGCTATGGTTTTGAAATTTCATATATGCATTCCTAATGGAAAATAAGCTGACGAATATTTTTTTTCTCATCTGGGTTATGCCCCTTTCAAGAGTTATTGCCCTTTGAAATTTTTTTAAAAAAAATCTTGTCAGCAAGATATCTCAAAAACTATTGGAGCTAGAGCCTTGAAAGTTGGTGAACATATTGGTGGGGATGAGTTGATGGACTGATTAACTTTTGACAAAATTCCGAAAAATACTTTGTGAGTTATGGCCCTTTGTCATTTTGATACTTTGTGCCCATTGTAATACATGCTAAAAGTGATGCATAGCATAACTTTAGAACCGTGTATGCTAGGGTTTTGATTTCATATATGCATTCCTGATGGAAAATAAGCTGACGCGCATTTTTTGTCTCATCCGGATTATGCCCCTTTCAAGAGTTATTGCCCTTTGAAGTTTTTTGAATAAAATCTTGTCAGCAAAATATCTCAAAAACTATTATAGCTAGAGCCTTGAATGTTGGTGAATACACATAGATTGGTGTTGATGAGTAGATGACCTGCTTAACGTTAGACAAAATTCCGAAAAATACTTTGTGAGTTATGGCCCTTTGTCATTTTGGTAATTTGTGCCCATTGTTATACATGCTAAAAGTGATGCATAGCATAACTTTAGAACTGTGTATGCTAGGGTTTTGAAATTTCATATATGCATTCCTGATGGAAAATTTCTGACACACATTTTTTTCTCATCCGGATTATGCCCCTTTCAAGAGTTATTGCCCTTTGAAGTTTTTTTAATAAAATCTTGTCAGCAAAATATCTCAAAAACTATTATAGCTAGAGCCTTGAATGTTGGTGAATACACGTAGATTGGTGTTGATGAGTAGATGACCTGCTTAACTTTTGACCAACTTCAAAAAATACTTTGTGAGTTATGGCCCTTTGTCATTTCGGTAATTTGTGCCCATTATAATGTATGCTAAAAGTGATGCATAGCATAACTTTAGAACTGTATATGCTATTGTTTTGAA
Source organism: Lucinisca nassula (assembly GCA_963580285.1). Taxonomy (NCBI): domain Eukaryota; kingdom Metazoa; phylum Mollusca; class Bivalvia; order Lucinida; family Lucinidae; genus Lucinisca; species Lucinisca nassula. The sequence continues at coordinate 110,509,761 of OY757011.1, forward strand.
ATTTCATATATGCATTCCTGATGGAAAATAAGCTGACGCGTATTTTTTTTCTCATCCGGATTATGCCTCTTTCAAGAGTTATTGCCCTTTGAAGTTTTTTTAATAAAATCTTGTCAGCAAGATATCTCAAAAACTATTATAGCTAGAGTCTTGAAAGTTGATGAAAAGATTGGTGGTGATGAGTAGATGACCTGATTAACTTTTGACAAAATTTGAGTTATGGCCCTTTGTCATTTTGGTAGTTTGTGTCTATTGTAATGTATGCTAAAAGTGATGCATTCCATAACTTTAGAACCCTGTATGCTATGGTTTTGAAATTTCATATATGCGTTCCTGATGGAAAATAAGGGGACACATATTTTTTTCTCATCTGCATTATGCCCCTTTCAAAAGTTATTGTCCTTTGATTTATTTGTTAGCATAACCTTGGGGCCAAGGCCACACACTTTGAATTATTAGTGTAATCATGGTAATTTTCGGTTTTATTGGACAGGTTTTTAAAAAATTTCGTCCTTTAAAATAGCGATGTCCGGGTGGGTGGTTAAGCGGGTGGATGGGCCCCATAGGTACGACATAGCCTTCGGCGGAATTCTTGTTGTATGTTTTTGAGTCTTTAACAATATTTGTTGAATATTTTGCCATCTAGGGACAAGCAAAGGTTGGGGGCATTGTGTTTTACAAACACTATTTCTAGTTTAGTGTTCAGTCAAGAACTTTCTTTTTCCTGGATAGATTGTGAAATTACTTGGCAGAAATGTTAACCATCATGAGACGATGTGGCGCACACTAGACCTAGGTCGGTATCTCCAAGATCAAGGTCATACTAAGAGGTCAGAGGTAAAAAAAAATTTGTTCTTTTTTGTGTGTCCAGTCAATAACTTTTTTATTTCTGGATGGTCTTTATAAAGTAACCATGCAGAAATGTTCACCGTCATTAGACCATGAGTCATGTACAAGACCAAGGTCCATATACCTCCAATGTCAAGGTCATACCTAGAGGTCAAAGGTAAAAAAAGGGACAGTCAATAATTTCCTTATTCTTTGATGGATTTTGAAATTACTTGACAGAAATGTTAACCATCATGAGACGATGTGTTGTACCTCAAAGGTCAAGGCCATACTTAGAGGTCAAAGGTAAAAAAGAGCTTTTTTGTGTATGGCCAATAACTTTTTAGCTCACCTGTCACGTAGTGACAAGGTGAGCTTTTGTGATCACTTTTTGTCCGTCGTCCGTCGTGCATCCATGCGTCCGTAAACAATTTCAGATAAGTATATCTCTAATACCCCATGGTCAATCTTGATCAAATTTCATGAAAAGCATTATCAGGTAGGGGGAAAGGCTGCATAAGGTTTTTGAGCTGATCAGATTGGAATTCTGGTTGCCATGGCAACATATAGCTCCCATAGACTTACAATGGGAAAAAATTAAAATATCTTCTTCTCTGAAACCACAGGGCCCAGAGCTTAGATATTTAGCATGTATTAACGGCCAGTGGTCACCTACATAATTCCTGCCATTCATGCCCTGGGGTCCAAATTGGCCACGCCCCGGGGCCCCTTCGCTCCCATAGACTCATAATGGAACAAAAAGCTTCAAAAATCTTCTTCTCGGAAACCACAGGGCCCAGAGCTTAGATATTTAGCATGCAGCAATGGCAAGTGGTCCCCTACATAACTCCTGCCAATCATGCCCCTTGGGTCCAAACGGGCGACGCCCCGGGCCCTTTAGCTCCTATAGACTCATAATGGAAAAAAGCTTCAAAAATCTTCTTCTCTGAAACCACAGGGCCCAGAGCTGAGATATTTGGCATGTAGCAACGGAAAGTGGTCACCTACATAATTCCTGCCAATCATGCCCCTGGGGTCCAAATTGGCCACACCCCGGGGCCCCTTAGCTCCCATAGACTTACAATGAAAAAAGAGCTTCAAAAATCTTCTTCTCTGAAACCACAAGGCCCAAAGCTTAGATATTTAGCATGTAGCAACGGCCAGTGGTCACCTACATAATTCCTGCCAATCATGCCCCTGGGTTCCAAATGGGCGATGCCCCGGGGCCCCTTTGCTCCCATAGACTCATAATGGAACAAAAAGCTTCAAAAATCTTCTTCTCGGAAACCACAGGGCCCAAAGCTTAGATATTTAGCATGTAGCAACGGCAAGTGGTCACCTATATAATTCCTGCCAATCTTGCCCCTGGGGTTCAAACGGGCCACGCCCCGGGGCCCTTTAGCTTCTATAGACTCATAATGGAAAAAAGCTTCAAAAATCTTCTTCTCTGAAACCACAGGGCCCAGAGCCGAGGTATTTGGCATGTAGCAACGGCAAGTGGTCACCTACATAATTCCTGCCAATCATGCCCCTGGGGTCCAAACAGGCCACGCCCCAGGGCCCTTTAGCTCCTATAGACTCATAATGGGAAAAAGCTTCAAAAATCTTCTTCTCTGAAACCACGGGGCCCAGAGCTGAGATATTTGGCATGTAGCAACAGCAAGTGGTTACCTACATTATTCCTGCCAATCATGCCCCTGGGGTCCAAATTGGCCACGCCCCGGGGCCCCTTAGCTCCCAAAGACGCATAATGGAAAAAAAGCTTCAAAAATCTTCTTCTCTGAAACCACAGGGCCCAGAGCTTAGATATTTAGCATGTAGCAACGGCAAGTGGTCACCTACATAATTCTTGCCAATCATGCCCCTGGGTTCCAAATGGGCGATGCCCTTGGGCCCCTTCGCTCCCATAGATTCATAATGGAACAAAAAGCTTCAAAAATCTTCTTCTCTGAAACCACAGGGCCCAGAGCTTAGATATTTAGCATGTAGCAACGGCAAGTGGTCACCTACATAATTCCTGCCAATCATGCCCCTGGGGTCCAAACGGGCCAGCCCCCGGGGCCCTTTAGCTCCTATAGACTCATAATGGAAAAAAGCTTCAAAAATCTTCTTCTCTGAAACCACAGGGCCCAGAGCTGAGGTATTTGGCATGTAGCAACGGCAAGTGGTAGCACACATAGACTAATAATTGAAAGAAAAAAGCTTCATAAATCTTCTTCTCTGAAACCCCAGGGCCCAGAGTTTAGATATTTAGCATGTAGCAACGGCAAGTGGTCACCTACATAATTCCTGCCAATCATGCCCCTGGGGTCCAAATTGGTCAGGCGCCGGGGCCCCCTTGCTCCCATAGACTCATATTTAAAAAAAGCTTTAAAAATCTTTCTTCTCCAAAACCACAGCACCCAGAGCTTAGATATTTAGCATGTAGCAACGGCAAGTGGTCACCTACATAATTCTTGCCAATCATGCCCCTGGGGTCCAAAAGGGCCACGCCCCGGGGCCCCTAAGCTCCTATAGGCTCATAATGGAAAAAAAAAACTTCAAAAATCTTATTCTCTGAAACCACAGGGCCCAGAGCTTAGATATTTAGCACGTAGCAATGGCAAGTGGTCACCTACATAAATCCTGCCAATCATGCCCGTGGGGTCCAAATGGGCCACGCCCCGGGGCCCCTTAGCTCCCATAGACTCATAATGGAAAAAAAAGCTTCAAAAAACTTCTTCTCTGAAACCACAAGGCCCAGAGCTTAGATATTTACCTTGTAGCAATGACAAGTGGTCACCTACATAAATCCTGCCAATCATGTCCCTGGGGTCCAAATGGGCCACACCCTGGGACCCCCTTAGCTCCCATAGACTCCTAATGGAACAAAAAGCTTCAAAAATCTTCTTCTCGGAAACCACAGGGCCCAGAGCTCAGATATTTAGCATGTAGCAACGGCAAGTGGTCACCTACATAACTCCTGCCAATCATGCCCCTGGGGTCCAAACGGGCCACGCCCCGGGGCCCTTTAGCTCCCATAGACTCATAATGGAAAAAAGCTTCAAAAATCTTCTTCTCAGAAACTGTGAAGCACAGAACTTAGATATTTAGTATCTAGCAACATAAAATAGCCATCTACATAAATCCTGTTAACCCTGCCCCTGGGGTCAAAATTGGCCACGCCCGAGCTCATCACCTCCAATAGACTTATAATGGAAAAAACTTAAAAAATCTTCTTCTATGAAACCATAAGGCCCAGAGCTTAGATTTTTAGTATGTAGCAATGTCAAGTGGCCACCTACATAAATCCTGCCAGTTATGACCCTGGGATCCAAATTGGCCCCACCCCAGGGTTCTTTAGCTTCCATAGACTTACAATTGGAGAAACTTCAAAAATCTTCTTCTCTGAAACCACAGGGCCCTTATAATGAAAAAAAGAAACGAAAAAAAAAAACAACTTAAAATGGGGAAAAAAAATCTACAAAAATCTTCTTCTCTGAAACCATAAGTCCCAGAGCTTAGGTATTTAGCATGTAGCAATGTCGAGTGGTTGCCTACATGAATCCTGCCAATCATGCCCCTGGCGTCCAAATCCTGGGGCCCCTTAACTCCAACAAACTTATAACGGAAAAAGCTTCAAACATCTTCTTTGAAACCATGAAGTACAGACCTTAGATATTTAGTATATAGCAACACAAAATGGTCGCCTACATAAATCCTGCCAACCATGCCCTTTGGGTCAAAATTGGCCAAGCCCCAGGGCTCATTAGCTTCTATAGACTTATACTGGAAAAAACTTTAAAAAATCTTTTTCTCCAAAACCATAAGGCACAGATTTTGTTTGATTTGAGGTTTTACATCCCCGACAACACTGTATAGGTAATTTTGGAGATGTCTCTTCCAATTTTGTGGGACTTTTACCAGACATTGAGATGAAATTACATCTCAAGCCCTGTCGCCCAATGAAACCAGTAGGGTTTTTAAGCATGGGCACCGCTTTGCCTGAGCTTAGATATTTAGTATGTAGCAATGTCAAGTGGTCTCCTACACTAATGATTTTCTTGTACACAGGTGAGCGATATAGGGCCATTGGGCCCTCTTGTTTATTTTTCTATGAACATTTTTAAAGTTACTTTGCAGAAATGTTTATCTTCATTAGATGATGTGTTGCACACAAGACCCGGCTCAATACCTCCAATGTCAAGGTTATACTTAGAGGTCAAAAACGGGGGAGACATCTGTGTTTTTGTAGAAAAACAAATTCTAGTATTTCATTTATTTCGAGCTGGTTGTTAATCAGAGTTGACCAAAAACCAGAGTACCCAAACAAAAACCACATAACCTTCCATTGCAGAACTTGGCGCCTCACATGTAAGCCAAGTGAGGCTTGAACTACAGGTTTGAGAGATCTAATGATTTAAGAGTCTGCAGCGTAACCAGCTAGGCCAAGGAGGCTCCATGCCATTATAGTACAATGATGAACACAATACAGACTTAAAATGTCCTGGTAGTTTCATTCTAACTTGATAAATTTAAATCTGCATACATTTGACAATCTGCTGACACCAAATGTCTCAAAATAGTGAAAATCTCTAGCTCATATTGTATGAAATCATTGAAATGGTCACTCATGTAATCTTCTTTACTTTATTTCAGCCTATTTGTGAAGGCTTTCTAGACTACCTGTGGAAGCAAGTCCAGGAGCCTAATATGCAGGCTGTATACAGACAGGCTGCTGTAGCTTATATGGGTAGCCTTCTGAGTAGAGGCAAATTCGTTTCCATCAGGTACTAACCCTTACCTTGCTGAATATTCATTTAAGCCACACCCATTTCTGTCTATCAACCAATCAAAAAACTTGATGTAATTTATTGCTTCAAATTCATAAACTGAATGCCAAACAGTGTAGATCCTGATCAGATGGCTTCTTTAGAAGCCATCTGATCTGGATCTACACTGTTTGCAAAGATAGGGGTTGTTGTGAACAGCAAGATAAGGGTTAAGTTTTATTGCAATTATTATGGTAGTCACATAGCATTGACATTAGTTTTGGTGCTTAAGCATTATGGAAGTCCTATGCTGCGGGCAATAGAAAGAAAATTGGATCTTTTCATGAATACATTTCTTTCATCTCATGGGCATTTGTCAGATTCTGGCCAGTAATGTGCAGTATACTGAATAGCTGCTTGCGTAGAAGCCTGCCCTGCGAAGGTTGTTAGCTAAACTGACCAGCTGGACATGACCTATAGTGTTGACTGGGCTGTTAAACTCATAACCAAACCAAAGTCATGAATTTAAAAAAATATAGTTACAAACTTAAAAAACTTGAATACTCTGGGACTATGAAAATTTGTTCGAGATAGCAGTAGCTTATTTTACCTAGAAAACAGGATTTTTCAATTCCTGGAAAAATTAGAAAAATATTTCACAATGTCATCTGCTGCAAAGAAAAAACAACAAAAAAAAACATGCACAGCGTTAAAGAAAGCTATATTGCATTTTTCATCAGATACGTCTCTTATCTTCTGAAATAAAACAATTGATATACATGTATTTTGAAACTTTCCTTAATTTTAGTACTGTGAAGACATGTATGGATTTAATGGTTCGCTGGATACACAGTTATCTGGATGAAACCAGTCAAGATTTCATCATGGCTGATCCAACACACCATGGTCCATTCTACTCTGTGTGCCAGGCAGTTTTCTATGTGTTTGTGTTCCGCAGTAAAGAAGTATTTGAAATGAGAAAAGGTACCAAATTTTGCATTTCAGTGCACTTAAGCTTGTTACAGGCAGTTCCGGTGTGATTTTCTCATATACTCCATATAAATATGTGTTCTGGCTACCTAGCAGAATTTTCTGGCAAAGGCAATTCTGATGAGCACCCAAAACACATGTAAATATTTTGTTTGAAAAACCAGAGAAAAGGATTTCCTCAGTTTGTGCCAGCCAGTTATACTGTGCATAAAGTATATGATATGAATAATTAGAGAAAATTACCCCAAAATAAGCCAGCCAATTCTAGTGAGTACCCAGAACATGTTTATATAGAAAATTAAAATGGATTACTCTCAGGTATACAAGAATTTATACAGTGAACGAGAAAAGGTGACCCTAGATTATACCGTGCACTTCTGAATACCCAAAAGAAGATTGAAATGCCAAAATCACATTCATTAAAATTTGAATACTGGTGGTCTTCTATTTATCTTAAAACACCAGAATTGAAAAGAGCCAGTTCAATTTGATTTCAGAAATTGACTGAGGGCCTTGGTGGCTTAGTTGAATGCGTGTCTGACTTGGAAGTTGCAGTTTCAATCCCAGCTTGGTCAGGCAACATTCTTTCATTAAGATTGATCATGTAATATTTTGTTCAGTCCCATCCGCTGATTCAAGAGTGATTGTTTGAGGTTTAGTGATATGTCAACCATTGTGGCCAGTTTGTGTCTTCTCCCAGAGAAAGAGAGAAAAGAGATGGTAGAGATAGTGGAGGAGATGAAAGAGAGATGGGGGAAAGAGGAGAATGAATGGAAGTGTAGAAACAGAAGAAATAACATAACAACACCCTCCTGTACCCTTACCTGCTGCAAGGAGAGCAGGCCTTGGCTAACTGTAAGCCAATATTATTTGGATGCTCCAGTGATGCAAAATAGATTACCCCTTTGCCTCACCCAACAGTGCCCACGCTGATTCAATAAGGATAGTTGTCAGTTTCTTGTGAAGGATTGTGCACTGTACTGGTTAACTGCTTATGTGTAAGCTTGCCTAGGATAAGTGTTGTAGAGCAAACTGACTGGCTCAATATGACATAAATATTACCCTTAAAATCACGAAATTGTCGTCTGCTTTGTCATCTGCCGGTTATTTTAAAAGTCATTTTTGGAAACAGTGTACACCCAGATCAGACTGCTTGATTAGACCGCTCCCCTAGGATCTGGGTCCACACTGTTTGCCTGTATGCAAAAATATTTAAAAAACATTTGCAAGAAAATTCAACAAAAGGCATAAGCAGCTGACATTTTCTGATGTAGTTCTTTCTCGGATTCTAAACACATTATATCCTGAATGAAAGCTTCTGATTTATGTACTGAAAGAGTCCATTTTAAGTCAGATGTCTTTGAAGTATATTCTAGAAATTTTCTAGAAAATAGCTGATTTGTTCGTTTGATTTTAGGTTTAACGCTGAACTTTAAGCAAACAATGAAGGTAGTTATCAGATGCTGCATTCTGTGATATGTCTAAAATGGGTTAACTTTATTTTATTTTTTTTCAGGTTACAAATGGGCTGAGGGTCTCAACTTCCAGAGAATAGTTACCAGCCGGCTTAACCCTTTAAAAATATGCTTGCCAGTCATAGTTAAAACATTTTCGTCATTGACAAGGTAAAATGTTCACTGGTGTAGGAAACTTTGTAATTGTTTGGCTTGTTTGACCAAAGAATGAGAAGAGTGGATCAGTTTCATTAGCTGATGTAGCCTTTCTCTGTTCATATGTCTATAATATCGCTTTTAGGTGATCTTTGAACCAAGATTGAAACTTTCCTGGCTGCTTCGATGTGTCTGATAGGTGTCTTCTCGTCATTTTTGGCTGTTGAAAGTAGCCAGCCTTGGTCACTCAGTCTGATAAGCAACTGGGGCAAGTTGTTCAAAGCATCGTTTTGCATTTGCAAAAGCTGTTCACATTTTTTCTACAAAAATATTAATATTAGCATATTTGCCATATTTTACAAACAAAGTTTTAGCGATACGTTAACTAACGATATCATTTGTTCTGAACAACTTGGCCCTGGTGATCAAGTTGTGGGTTTGATCCCCGTCAGATCCAGCAACATCTTTTTGAGGAAATTGATCATGAAATATTTTACATTTATTCAAACCAAGAAGCGCTGTGGTGGTGGTAAAACATCAAGACTTGTGATCGAAAGGTAGCCAGTTTTGATCTTCGCAAGCACCAAGTGTTGGTCCTTGAGCATGATACTTTATCCGCATTGCTTAGTACTGGTTTCTACCCAGGAATATCTGCCTAGAATGTCCACAAGAGAGATGACAGGATATACATGTATAGGAGACGAAGGGTTGTTTTCAGTTCTTGGTGAAAGAATGTGCACTGTACTGATTAACAACATATGTATATGCCTGCCTAGGAAAAATGTGGTCAGAGAAAATGACCTAAATAGTGTTTACTTAGTGTGAACTCTAAATCAGTAAAGTATGAAAGTTGTAGAGCTTATGTTGGCTTGACACTCACTTTAAACAGTTTTTTATCCCCCGACCGAATAGGTTCGGGGGATATAGCGATCAGCCTGGCGTCCGTCCGTCCGTCCGTAGACGCAACCTTGTGATGGCCCTAACTCCTATACCCTTTGAGATTCATTGATGGTTCTTGGCACAATTGTTCACAAGGCTGAGACGGCGTGTCATGCGCAAGAACCAGAACTCTGGATTGCATACTTTTTGAGTTATCTCCCCTTTTAATAAAATAGAATGACTACTTTGTGATGGCCATAACTCCAATACCCTTTGAGATATGTTGATGGTACCTGGCACAGTTGTTCACAAGGCTGAGACGGCGTGTCATGCACAAGAACCACAACTCTGGTTGTCATGGTTTTTGAGTTATCTCCCCTTCCAATAAAATTGAGTGACTACCTTGTGATGGCCATAACTCCAATACCCTTTAAGATATATTGATGATACCTGACACAGTTGTTCACAAGGCCGAGACCGTGTGTCATGCACAAGAACCACAACTCTGGGTGCCATGGTTTTTGAGTTATCTCCCCTGACAATATAACCTAGTGATGGCCATAACTCCAAAACCTTACAGATCCCCACCCCTAAACCATATATATTATTGTTTCTTATGATAAGACACATTCATTGACACCAACCTGGGGGCCCCCCGGATGCGCTGGGGCCTTACCCCACCCCCTCCACTTCATAAAATGCCCAATATCTTGGAAACCGTACAGATCCCCACCCCTAAACCATATATATTCTTGTTCCTTATTATAAGACACATTCAGTTACACTAACCTGGGGGCCCCAGGATGCGCCGGGGCCATGCCCCACCCCCTCCACAACATAAAAGGCCATATATCTGAGAAACCATTCAGATCCCCAAACTCAAAACCATATATATTCTTGTTTCTTATGATAAGACGCATTCAGTGATACCAACCTAGGGGTCCCCCGGGATGCGCCATTGCCCCACCCCTCCACTTCATAAAAGGCAATATATCTTGGCAACCTTTCAGATCCCCACCCGAAAACCATATATATTCTTGTTTCTTATGGTTACACCAACCTGGGGGTCCTCTGGGATGTGCCCGGGCCATGTCCTACCCCCTCCACTCCATAAAAGGCCCCAAATTCTCAGAAACCATTCAGATCCCCACCCCTTATCCATATATATTCTTGTTCTTTATGATAAGACGCATTCAATGAGTCCAACCTAGGGGTCTTCAGGGGTGTGCTGGGACCATGCCCCACCCTGCCACTTCATAAAAGGCGATAAATCTCAGAAACCTATCAGATTCCCACCCCTAAACCATATATACATTCTTGTTTTTTACGATAAAACGCATTCAGAGACACCAACCTGGGGGTCTCTTGGGATGTGCCCGGGCTATCCCCCATCCCCTCCACTTCATAAAAGGCGTGTCATGCACGGGCTATCCCCCAACCCCTCCACTTCATAAAAGGCCCAATATCTCAGAAACCGTTAAGATCCCCGCCCCCCACCCATAAACCATATATTTTCTTGTTCCTTATGATAAGATGCATTCAATGATATCAAATTGGGCTCTGTTGGGTCATCTCCCACCCCTCCACTTCATAAAAGGCCTAATATTTCAGATACAGAGTCCTCATGAAATGGGGTTCATTTTAGAGACTTTATAATCAATAAATTAAAACCATACATGGCTGCCAGTGGGCAGTGCCTGCCTGAGCTCTGGTGAGCATCATGGCCCATGGGCCTCTTGTATCGTTATCTCCCCTGACACTATAATCTTGTGATGGCCATAACTGCAATACTTTTGTGATATATTGCTGGTTTAATTCTGGTGCACTTTCTATTGGTGAACAATCTTCTGAAGGCCATATTGGCTTTTGGTCGGGGGATTTGCCATCTCTTCCGATGGCTATTTTCCCATATCTATTTATTTGGATACCTCAGCTGCTTACCATACTTCTAAAATTTGAACAAAAACAATTTACTACCTGACATTGTGTCTTTAAATAACTGGATGAGTGGCAGAAAGAGTCTAGTTTCATAAATTCCATATGAAATGACCATGCGTGTAAGATTCTGTTTAGCATATAACAGTTTTAAGGGGAATGGATATACCTGGCAGATTTTTTACGCCATTTTTCAGAGGGAGAAAACTTTTGGGACTTCATGTTCATTTTTCTATAAACTCTGTTCCAAGGACAAAGGGGTCTACTCTTAAAGGAAAGAATTTGCTCCTTAGGAGCAAATTCTTTCCTTTAAGAGTTGACCCCTATTGACATGGGGGACTAAAATAATTTTGAAGGCGTTGCCTCCCTAAAGGTGTATCCATTTCCCTTGAAGAAGTTTGGAAGAATTTCAATAGAAAACACAGGGTTGTCATGGACAGCATCAGTAATCATGTGATAACGCTGTGCATGCTGGGTATTTTTTATTTATTTTATTTTTTTTTTTTGCAGACAACATTTTGAAATATTTTTCTTGTTTTCCCAGAAAAGAGGATTGGCGTTTCATGCAAATTGTCCCCATGAGATGTCAAGTCCTGTTTTCTGGGAAAAATAAGAAAAATGTCATCCATTTGTCGTCTGTTGAATTAGCCTAAAGAGTGGTAAATTATAATACATGTGTTGACATACCAGTTTAATGACATAATTAATTCACTAAATAACAGTGATGTTATTTGATAAATATACAGCCCCAACCCATCGGGGCTCGGAGAAATAGATTGGGCTGCATGGTACTTTCATGCAGAGCTGATACTGACTGCCCTTGAATACTAATAAACCGCTTACAGGCAAAGTTGTGCGAGTCAGACCATCCGTGCATATAAACCCTATTGGTTTCATTGGGCGACGGGGCTTGACATTTCTTATCATCTCAATGTCAGGTAAAAGTCCCACAAGATTGGAAACAACGGTCTTCAAAATGACATATATAGTTTTGAGCTCAAATCAAACAAAACAAAATATGATAAATATAACATCAGGGCTGGACAATTCTTCAAAATTTCACTTGTTCTGCATGACCAAGGGTAAGTAGATTTTGATAAATTTCATTGTTTGTTTATTTGAATTGGGGTTTAACATCCACATCAACAGTTTAGGTCATTTTGGGAGACGTTGCTTCCACATTTGGGACTTTTACCTGACATTGAGGTGAAATGACATCTCAAGCCCTGCTGCCCAATGAAACCAGAAGCCTTAAATACAATGGACGATCTGAATCACACTGCTTTGCCTGGGTAGGCTTAGTCCTAAGCGGTTTACCAGAAATCATGTGCGGTCAGATTCAGCTCTGCATGGAAGCTTCATGCAGCCCAATCTATTTTTCCAAGCCCCAATGGGCGGGGTTGAAGATAAATTTCATAGAGACAAAACAAAATTTTTACTTGTCCTCCAAAATTTTCACTCATTATGGCGAGTGGACTGTTCCAGCCCTGAACATAACTCGATATTTCTTTTATTTATTCAGACAACATCAGTTAGCATTCTGTGATACGATTGTAGAGAGGAATAATCGCTCGTTTCTGCCTGTACAGATAGACACAGGAGCTGGTGGGGATCAGAAATTGTTAGATGCCTACTTCCCCTTTGATCCCTATCTATTACACAGGTAATATTTATTATGTCAGCAACATTAACCCTTCTTGTACCAAATAGGATCCTCATCCTTATATATAGCACGAGTCCATTTCATAATTTAGGGGTGTCAGGTTGTGTTTTCTTCAAAATTTATTTGGTAAATGACTGAACTTTTAGCAAACAGTGGAGGCCCTGATCAGATGCCGCATTCTGCGGGCCTGCGCTGTTTCCAGGGTACCCGTTCAGGGGTTTCTGGTACAAAATGGGTTAATTATTCAGGAAATCTTCATCATACAGGCAGTTTAGAAAATAAGCCGTCACAAACATTAACAAGTGAATTAATTTATTTCATATATTAGTCATCATACATATACAATACAAGCAGGTGTATGTAACTTAGATTGGGCATAGGCATGGCCAATATTTAGGCCATTGTCACTGGTCTGTGACGAATCAAAGTCACATATACATGCACATGGTTGTATAGTATGGGTGTGTATAATGACTAATATTTGAAATAACGAGTGATTTGAATACCCGGTGAAGACAAATCACAACAAAACAGGTTTAATTTTTGCAGTTCATTGTAAAATGCACTCAATGTAAAATGCAGACATTTTTTCAGTTGAAACTACTTCAGTGCAATTCAGGATAAAGCTGGTCATGTTTGGTGAACTATTGCCATCTTTTTAATCAATTATATAAAACAGAATTAAATTATTATGAATAGTGGTGAACTATCAGATAAACAGTCCTTATTTCCAGGATCCAGGATCAGTCAGATACACCAAAATTTTCTAATAGAAGTGGATGGGATCAGTCAAACCATGCACAAATTTCATTTTTTTCCCAAAATTTATGGGTTGCTTGTTTCTCACTACAAAAACTTCAGAGGCCATTTGTTCAGAACTAACCACATTGTTAGTCAACATATAAAAACTTTGGTCATTTAACCCTTTCCCACTCAGATATGTCTTTTCACGTGTCTGAACCCCGCCTTTCACCCCCCCCCCCCTTTTGAATGCCAGAACCACCTAAAATCTGCATTACCCCCCGCTAGGATTAGGTGTCCTAAAAAATTGCCTTTTTTTCGTGCGGCTCCCCACTAAAAATATACCTATGGGGAATTTGAATTGCCCCCCTCACTGCCCAAAAAAATTGGGGGTATGGCCCAGCCGGCCGCTGAAATGAAATTTGAGGTTGTCTGGGGTCAAAAATACCTCTCAATTGATGCCAGCAAAACATGCTGCAGACAGTGAAAATGGCCAGTGCCAAATCCCATAATTGTTGCTTCGACAGCACTGTGAAGATTAAGATTTGGTCAAAAATACATGAAATCAGACTTTTTGTTAACTTTGAGACGCCCCCTCATTACCATGGAAACAATGATTTAGTCTTAAAAGGTTCCATTTGAAAGGCTACTGCCCAGTGGACATTCCTGCGGATTTTGATGTAAACAGACCATTCATTATGAAATAATGGTTATTTGAAGTTGCTGTCCTAGGCAACACTGTGTGTGTTTTTTGACGTTTACGTCCCACCAACAGCGAAGGTCATACGGAGATGGGACCTTGGTTTAAAGACTCATCTGAAACTCTGAAGAAGCCCGACATCGATCCTGCGATCCCTGGTTTACCAGGCGAGTAGCTAACCACTACACCATGGAGGTTTCTAGGCAACACTGTGAAAATCAGCAAAATTCACAAAGTCCCCAAGTGGGAATGGGTTAATATGGCAAATATGTTAACATTTTTGCAGAAAAAAATGAAAAAGCTGCTCTCAGTTTTTCAGCAAAAATAACACTATATTAGATATTGTACTTCCTAGTACATTTAACAGTTTCACCACTAACAAGCTTGTTAAGCTAATGATGCTTTGAACAACTGGGCCCAGGTCTGCTATTACCCACATGACGAATGCTGGCCATGTACAAAATTCAAAGACAGTTACTTATAGCCATGCTTTTCTTGCCCCCCCCCCCCCCCCCCCCCCCCCTGTAATGTCATTTTTATCCTAAAAATTCTGACACCTTGAGGTCTTGTGTATTTCTTAAATTTTAACAAATTTGTTTCACCATCCAGCAAGGTGTCCAAAGAGTGCAGACAAAATGGCAAACAATTTAAGAGCCTGATCAGACTGTTCCTCCTTCAGGAGCAGTCTGATCAGGGTCTGCACTGTTTGCTTAGTCCTGTCTGTCCCAATACTTAGGATCATTACGGTATCTATAAAACATTGACTAGGCTCAGGTGCTAGGACATTGGTAAACAGTGTAGACCCAGGTCAGATGCTGCAGAAGGCCACATCTGATCAGGGTCAACACTGTTTTCTTAAAAGACAGGAATATAAGGGTTAAATAAAACAGTCTTAAGGGGAATGGGAACACCTGGCAGATTTTTCTGACATTTTTCTAAGGGAGATAACTTTTGGGACTTCCTGTACGCTTTTCTATAAGTTCTGTCCCACGGAAAAAGGGGTCAACTCCTTAGGAGCAAATTCTTTCCTTTAAGAGTTGACCCCTATTGACATGGGAGACAAAAATACTTTTGCAGGAGTTGCCTCCCCTGAAGGTGTACCCATTCCCCTTAAGTACCTGTTCAGGACCATTTTCCAATCCTACACCGAGTGACATTCGACCCACCAGTGCCGGCCTCGGTAGCACAGATGAGCATCTGACTGATGATCAGGAGGAGCGGGTTCGATACCTGTCAGAGTCCGCAACATCTTTTCTTAGAGATAGATCATGAATCTTTTCTAAGGTCATTCTTTTCCACTGTTTCAAGAAGGGCAGTTGTCAGTTTCTGGCAAAAGAATGTGCACTGTACTGGTTAACAGCTTACGTATAAGCCTGCCCAGGAAAAGTGTGGATAGGTAAACTGACTGGCTCAAACATGACCTAAATAGTATTGACTGGGTCATTAAACTCCAATACAAAAAAAAAAAAAAGTAGACCTACCAGTGCTGTCAGTGCTTTGATTCATATTGTTGCAATTTGTTTTTGTCTTTTTATTTCAGATCTGCAAAATATATCAGTCCGCATTACCGAGAATACCAAGGCAATGTTGAGGATGTGGAAGAATCTTCAGATGTAAGTATAACTGCAATAGACAGTGCTCTTATGCAGATTACAATAGAGAACAATCATTTATTTGCCCATATCCTGCTGAACATGACAACCCCTTCCCTTGCAAATAGTGTAGATCCAGATCAAGAGAAGGCATCTGATCAGGATCTACACTGTCATTTAGTTTGTGAATTTGAATGAATACATTTTATCAAGTCGTGGGTTTGGCTTAATTTATTCAGCAGGATAGGGGGTTAAAATTCTTTTTCTGCCATATGACAGAAAGTGCTCTCACAAGATGAGGATCATAACCATTTTATGGAAGTTGTTTGATTTCAGAATTTTGCAAGCCAAGGCAAAATGAACACTGCATGTACACTTCCGTATAGTCTGATCTGCATTTTTATATAGATCTCAGATTTCAAGATCATGCTAGTCGTGTATCTCAGCCAGCTGGTTCATGTCTTATCTCGTCAAAAGCCCCAAAGTCATGACAAGGCTCCATGGCAAGCAATCAGTTTTGACAGACAACAAAACTACGGCATTCTGCGAAGTGGAGCGATATTATAGGAATGGCCCTCGTCTGTCCGTCCGTCTGTCAGTAACACTTTCTTGTCCGCTCCATATCTCCTGAACCCTTTGATAGATTTTCTTTAAATTTTGGTCAATTAGGTAACTTGCGACTTATGACGAAATTACTGTCCGAGCTAGTCTTCTCGACAAGGAGCTAGTTCACTCGACAGTGAAAGAGTGCCTTCAACAACAGAAGATGAAACATTCATCAGATGACTGGGGCCTGATTCAAGGTCTTTCTATGGTCCAACCCAGTTGATCCAACTGGTTTCTTTACCTCTGGCTAGTGGGGTAACAAGATACTATGACCACAAGACGTCACCCCGCCCAGTCGTTTCTCCCTGGTCATTTCACCCCCATTTTGCACCCCTAGTTGTTTCGCCCCCAAAGTCTGGTCTTTTCGCCCCCTTAGTTGTTTCGCCCACCTAGTTGCTTCGCTTCCTCTCCATTTAAAACAGATCAATGGATGGATGGATGTTTGATGGATGGGTGGATCTATTAACTTTAACGACTGACTTCCAGTCTGTGATCTATTAAGCAACTAATCACTATCAGCACGAATCCCTTTCTTATCTTTCAACAATTAAGTCGAAATTTGTGTTGAGCCTTTATGGGTAGGGGAAACGATAGTTTGTTCGCAGCATCTGGGTCACATGACGAAGATGGTTAACACGCCCATATATGGTAAAACCATTAAAAAATCTTCTCCAGAACCAGTGGGCTGATTTTCAAGAAACTTAGGTATATAGTACCTAGAACTGCAGCTCAACATAATTTGTTTAAACGATGACTATGTTTATCACAAATAATCAGATCACCTGCGGGAACAATATGTGATTATTTAGGAACCAAAACTCATCTAAAAGGTTACGGTTTGGAGTCAAATACTTCATTTATTTAATCAAGCCTTCACACGACACTGGCATTTGTGTGCATATATATTTTCTTTGTTTTCCATCCGTCCTCCCACCCACCCATCCATCTATTCATCTGCCCGTCTGTCTGTCTGTCCGTCCGTATGTTTGTTCATCCATCCTCCAATGGACACATCCATCAAAACACCCACACACGTATCCCTCTCTGTAGTGTACCTATCCATCCATACATCCATCCATCCATTGTTCCGTTCTAAATGGAGGCGGGGGGGAACAACTAAGAGGGCGAAAAGACCAGGCTTTGGGGTCGAAACAACTAGGGGTGCAAAATGGGGACGAAATGACCAGTGTAAAACGACGGGGCGGGGAATATCTTGGGGGCTTAGTATCTTGTTACCCCACTAGCCGGAGGTAAAGAAACTGGATAAACTGGGTGGGACCATAGAAAGACATCGAATCAGGCCCCAGTCATCTGATTAATGTTTCCTCTTCATTTTTTGAGGAACTAGCTCCTTGTCGAGAAGACTAGCTCGGACGGTAATTTCGTCATGTCGCAAGTTACGTAATCACGGCCAAAATTTTTGCTTATGTCAAACTTTCCATGTTTCATTTCATTAGGGATGTTGCTTCTGGGGTGTGAAGGGCGTACATTTGCCAGAAAACGAAAAAGTGTCGGCCAACATCTCCGTGTTGACATAAATTGTCGATTTTTCAGGTCCGTGATAAAAAGTTTCCTTTCATTCATATTTCAGCGCTGCAAATTTCCATGGCAAATTCTAGCGGGGTGCAAAGTTAAATCATTTCTATGTGGCACTGCATTGCCAGATTTTTTTTATAAATAGCTTACAAAGAAAAAAATTGTGATAAAGCTCTTCGATACCTACCTTTGTTTACAAGTTTCCTGGTGATGGAGCTAGCTCGAGAGTTCCCGGATGTGTCGAGGGAACAAATTTCCATTGACTCATTTTCGAGCTAGTTCCCCTGATTACCACCCGTGTCATTACTCCTCAGACCTCTTCATCTGGAGCTATGAAAATTTACTGTTTTATTCTCTAGGATGAAGATATGTTTACAGAAGATGCTACCTCCTCTTCAGTCAGTGCTTCTATAAAAGTGATTACACCAGGCAATGCAGCTGTGGATAAACAGTTTGATTTTATGAACTACAGTGTTTCACCAGGGTTCAAACACTTGTGATGTTATTTTTACCTCTGCTGTCAACAAGTCTTCCAAAGATTTCTACCATGTTAACTTTGTAATGTGGTTTGTTTGGAGTTGGACAACCCAGTCAACACTATTTAGGTCATATTAAGCCATTATCCAATTTTTCCTGGACAGACTTATACGTAAGTGTTATAATTAACCAGTAGAGTACAGTAAAATTCCTATATTAAGACCACCTTTGGGACTGTTCAAGTGTTTTTTTAAGACTACTTTTGAACAGACTCAAAGGTTTTCTCTGACCAGAGGATACTGTAACTAGCAAAATACAAAGAAAGGATGACTGCAACCTGCTAAATAAGTTTTTTAAAGCAGAATTGGTCTTAATAGCGAAATTTCACTGCACTTTCTTTCGTCAGAATCTGACAACTGTCCTTTTGAATAAGCGGAATGAAGAAAATGACTGCACAGAGCACATTCTTTCACCACAAGCCTTTCTTGAAATAGCAGAAGGAAGAGAATGACTTTACAGTGTGCAATCTTCAGTGTGCATTCTTTTGCTATAAACTGACTACTGATCTTGAATCATTGGCAGGATGAGAATAACTGTAGAAAATCTCCACAGACTGTTGCCAATGTTCCTACTACTTTCGGATTCTTGTTAAGTTTGTTTGCAACCTGTTATCAGTCATTCTTTCATGAATAGAAATAAAAACCATTTCTAAAGTAATAGTTTTAGACATGGCTCGATGAGTAATGGTGATAATCACGGGATGATTTTCTTTATTTCTTGTTACAAATATATGTTGTGGGCACTTGTTAGAATCACCTCATTATTGAGAGAGAGAGAGAGAGCTTTTGACTTTCAGCCTTTGGTCTGTCTCAGGAAGGGTCTGCTCATGGTTAACAGTTCTCTTGTTCGATTGGAGCAAATTCTTTCCACTAAGAGTAGAATCCTATAGCCTATTCACAAGGGAGACAATTTTAAAATGAGTTGTTTCCTGAAGGCAGATGATTCACATTCAAATGGCAAGGTTTTACTCTGAATGATTGTAGGTTTAAGTGATACAACTAAGTTTTTTAACGGAGACAAATTACAGACTGGAAGTGGCTTCCTAAAAAGCGAATGCTTTCCAAATTAAGGACTACACTCAATGAATGCCAAAGGGAAGCCCTGAGTGCAAATTCTTTCCTTTAATCCATCTATCTCATAAGTTTGGAGCGGTCAATTTTTAAATAATGGGGTGTCAGTTGAGTTTTGTTTGTGGTATGTTTTACAAAAATGTATGTACTTAAAGCAAACAGTGTAGGTCTAGATCAGACTCCACACAACATGTTGTCAGACTACCCTTTTAGGGGGTTCCCGCCTAGAATGGGTTAATAAACTTTGTAGTGGTCAGAAATGTTAAATACAATGAAACTTCGATAACTCGAACATGGATAGTTTGGTCACCATGGCTAATTTGAACTAGTCCTGAAGTCTGTTGAGAATTTTTACCAAGGCTTCAGATATCGATATATTTAGGATAATACAGGGTTTTTTTCCCCTGATGTTGTCTTGAAAACGTATGTTGTGTGCACTCATTAGAATCACCTCAAGGAGGTGATTCTAATGAGTACAGTACTCACAACATACCTATAGTTCATAGAAGATTGTCAAGATATTCTTAAGTGATCCTTATATGCCTGATGACTTGGCACTATGAGTAAATCTCAGTAATTCAAAGTAGCTTTATCTCAAACAAATTTTCATGGTCCCAATGGTGTTCTAGTTATGACTAGTTTTAACAAATACAATATCTATCCAACAGATGTTTTTTGTTGCTTTTTTTTATAATTAATAGCTTGGAAAAGCTTTTCACATTTTTTTCCCATCAAAATATCTAGCTCATTTGCTTATTTAATGATCATGTTTTCAGGACATTTTGACCAACAATATCTTAAGTTTTGTACAACTGGGACTAGGTTGTGTATGTTCATCTTTAATATCCTATTTGTTGTTGAAGAATTGAGGCTTTGCCATCAAATAACCATTACTTCAACATTCAAACACCCTAATGATCCTAAGTATTGGGACAGATAGGCCTAAGAAAACAGTGCAGACCCAGATGAGACTGCTCTGGAAGGACCAGTCTGATCATGCCATTTCGTCTGCAACTTTAAAAATTGGAGATTTACAGCAAGTTCTCAAAATGTCCGCACTTTTAGGACTTCTACCGTAGTGCTATCCTTTGCACATTTGTCAACAGGCAAAGCTCAGACAAAAATGTAATCACTAGTGATACATTACATGGGCAGTAGAAAGCTTCAGACAACACTTAGGTTGAGGCATATGTTAATGGATTGACAAACAGATGAACAGACAAACACACAGACAGTAAACTGGACTGGTATATTGTGCCTGTGACAAAAAAAAGAATATAAGAATTTTATACGGGTGTGAGGGGTGGATGGAAAAAATCTGTCCTGAGGGTCACTGTCCAGGATCACAAGGCTTGCCGAGTGATGCTGGACAGTGATCCTTAGGGACGGATTTTTCTATCCACCCCTCACACCCTTGTAGGACTTTTTTTTCTTGCGTACCTTCCATTTCTGAGTGTGGATTTTTAATACTGCAGTCACTTCGGTTGCCGACATCTGCCATATCATGATGGCACTACAGTGATGTTTAGTGACGCCACAAAACATGCTGTGACGTCAACCTTAACGATGGCGCATATGAGGTCGTATTCAACCAGTGCATTTATCAAACATGCGAGAACATTCGATTTTGCGTAAGAACACCAGGGTTAGAACAGAATTTCTATCCCAAGCTAAAACTATAGATTTCCTTATCTGGTGTGCAAGAATATCATTTCTTATCCCTGAGTGATGGCTGCGCTTGCATATCTTTTGATACTTGGCTATATTTTGAATGTCATCTGTTAGAATTTTGTTTAAAAAAAATAAACATGAGAACAAGAACTTCTGTGTTATAGTCTTTCAAAACGCAGTGAGACGTGACTGCACTTTTAATTTTGGACTAGTCCATGTTTTAGGTAAGTCTCCTTCAGTTGGGATTTTACATATGGGAGATATAGTTTTACTGAGATTGGTACTGCATCATACTAACCACTTGGCCACGACTTCTACATAATGGCATTATCAAAAAACTTATTTATAATTTTAAAATCCTGTGAAAAAAGAAATCCGAAACCTGCTTCCCCTAAAACATGGAATAGTCTTGCCATGCTTGAACGTTGAACTCTCAAAGGTCGATAAACTATAATCATCATGTCCTCCTTCCACATTGTCAGCTATTTAGTTATGTTATAAATTGAGCTGCAACAGCCAAAATTTGTGTCTCCAAGACTCGAATCATTATTTTTTTTACCCAGCCAGCTAGAGAAAGCCTTACATATCTGCATTGAAGAAGCTTTGGGTCAATGGGTGTCCATTCAGCATACAACAAAACCTGACATTACGATACACCATACTTTCTATCATACCTCCAATTGGGTCATTTTTCTAATGAAAATTTGTGATATTTCTCTTATTTATATCTGAAACATAGGCTGTAGCTGCTCATTAGAACTGCCTCATTGAGGCAGACTAATGAGTACCAAAAATCTACGTCTTGGAGCAGAGATTCGAAAACTCTTTATCCCCATTTTCTCTATATACCCTAATGATCCTAAGTATTTGCACAGACAGTCCTAAGCAAACAGTGTAGACCCAGATCAGACTGCTCAGGGTCTACACTGTTTGCCATTCTGTCTGCAACTTTGGACTCCTCGCTGGATTGTGAAACAAATTTGTTCAAATTATAGGAAAGTTATAGCAAGTCCTGGAGGTGTCCGAATTTTTACTGTAATATAGTGTTGTTTAAGAGTTCATTTCACGGACTTGTTAATGTGATGACCAGCCTGCATGGATGCACAGGCTGATTTAAGTCTTTGCTATGCACACATCTGAAGATAGTTTTGTTCAACTTAAACGGGATCCTTTGGAATAACAGAGAACTTCCAACATATGAAAAATGCATACCCTATTCATCAGGGGTTGTTGTTCAAAACTTACATTGTTAGTTAACCTACAGAATTTTGATTTAATATCGCATGTAATAAAATTATGCTCGGGTCACATAACAGATACCAAGTTCTAAAACGGCAGTTCAAGTCAGGTAGTTTTTCTCCAGGTACTCTGGTTTACACCAAGCTCTGACAAACGATCAGCTCGAAATAACTGAAACTAGAAATGGTGTTTGTAAAACACAATGCCCCCAACCATATGCTTACTCCTAAATGCCCAATATTCCAAGGGCCAATAAAAATTTTCAGAGTTTTTTCAAATGTTTCTCAGGTCATGTACTAGTCATTCCCTATCAGCCTGTCAAGTTTCTAGGCAACAATTGAAACATTATTTTCCATAAGGAATCCATATATATGGAATTTCAAAACCCTAGCATACACGGTTATAAAGTTATGCTATGCATCACAAAGCATATAAAGGTACAATGTAAAAATACCCAAAGTGACAAAGGGCCATAACTCATGAAGTATTTTTCGGAATAAAGTCAAAAAGTAATCAGGTTAATCTACTCATCACCACCAATCTATTCATCGACTTTCAAGGATGTAGCAATTTTTGAGATATTTTGTTGACAAGATTTTATCAAAAAAATTTCAAAGGGCAATAACTCTTGAAAGGGGCACAATCTGGATGAGAAAAAAAATATGTGTCCCTTAATTTTCCATGAGGAATCTATATGTAATTTCAAAACCCTAGCATACACGGTTATAAAGTTATGCTATGCATCACAAAGCATATAGAGGTACAATGTAAAAATACCCAAAGTGACAAAGGGCCATAACTCATTAAGTATTTTTCGGAATTTAGTCAAAAGTTAATCAGGTCATGTACTCATCAGCACCAATCTATTCACCAACTTTCAAGGCTCTAGCTCTTATTGTTTTTTAGATATTTTGCTGACCAGATTTTATCCAAAAAATTTCAAAGGGCAATAACTCTTGAAAGGGGCATAATCTGGACGAGAAAAAAAATACGCGTCTCCTAATTTTCCATGAGGAATCCATATATGGAATTTCAAAGCCCTAGCATACACTGTTATAAAGTTATGCTATGCATCACAAAGCATATATAGAGATACAATGTAAAAATACCCAAAGTGACAAAGGGCCATAACTCATTAAGTATTTTTTGGAATTTAGTCAAAAGTTAATCAGGTCATCTACTAATCACCACCAATCTATACCAACTTTTAAGGCTCTAGCTCTTATAGTTTTTTAGATATTTTGCTGACCAGATTTTATCCAAAAAATTTCAAAGGGCAATAACTCTTGAAAGGGGCATAAGCTGGACGAGAAAAAAAATATGTGTCCCTTAATTTTCCATGAGGAATCCATATATGAAATTTCAAAACCCTAGCATGCTATGCATTAAAAGCGTAGCGGACAGACGAACGACGAATGAAGCAGAAGCAATATGCCCTCCAACTTTTTCGAAGTTGGGGGCATAATAATCTTGAAAAATTATGCTCATATTTTTGTGCTCTATTATAGCAAATATACTCATACTTTTGCTGAAAAAAATGTGAGTAGCTTTTTCATTTGCAAAAGCTCACATTTTCCAGAAAATACCAGAACTAGATATTGTAGTTTCTTCAACACTTAGCATTCTGGGCCCAGTTCTTCAAAGCATTGTTAGCTTAACAAGCTCGTTAGTGGACAAACTCTTAACCCTTGTCCTGCTGAGCCCGGATATGCCTTATTTTCCAAACAATGAAGATCCAGATCAGAGGGCTTCTGACGAAGCCATCTGATCAGGATCTACATTGTTTGCCATTCAGATTGTGAATTTGTTGCAATAATTTGCATCAAGTAATCTGATTGGCTGATAATCAGTAGTGGGTGTGGCATATATAAATATTCAGCAGGACAAGGGTTAACCATTCTAGCAAGTGCAATATCTAATACTCTGGTATTGTATGCGGGAAACCCCTAAAGGAGTACCTTGGCAAACAGTGCCGGCTCAGCTCAGACACCACAAAAGGCATTGTCTGATAAGGGTGGGCCTGCATTATTTGCTAACAGAATTTTCCATCAAAAATAAAAACAAAAATATATGCCTGACACCTTCTATACATGTCTCCTAATTTTTCCATGAGGAATCCATATATGGAATTTCAAAGCCCTAGCATACACAGTTATAAAGTTATGCTATGCATCACAAAGCATATATAGAGGTACAATGTAAAAATACCCAAAGTGACAAAGGGCCATAACTCATTAAGAATTTTTTGGAATTTAGTCAAAAGTTAATCAGGTCATCTACTAATCACCACCAATCTATTCACCAACTTTCAAGGCTCTAGCTCTTATAGTTTGTGAGTTATTTTGCTGACCAGATTTTATCCAAAAAATTTCAAAGGGCAATAACTCTTGAAAGGGGCATAAGCTGGACGAGAAAAAAAATATTTGTCCCCTAATTTTCCATGAGGAATCCATATATGAAATTTCAAAACCCTAGCATGCTATGCATTAATAGCGTAATGGACAAATGAAGCAGAAGCAACATGCCCTCCAACTTTTTCGAAGTTGGGGGCATAATAATCTTGAAAAATTATGCTCATATTTTTGTGCTCTATTATAGCAAATATACTCACACTTTTGCTGAAAAAAATGTGAGTAGCTTTTTCATTTGCAAAAGCTCACATTTTCCAGAAAATACCAGAATTAGATATTGTAGTTTCTTCAACACTTAGCATTCTGGGCCCAGTTCTTCAAAGCATTGTTAGCTTAACAAGCTCGTTAGTGGACAAACTCTTAACCCTTGTCCTGCTGAGCCCGGATATGCCTTATTTTCCAAACAATGAAGATCCAGATCAGATGGCTTCTGACGAAGCCATCTGATCAGGATCTACATTGTTTGCCATTCAGATTGTGAATTTGTTGCAATAATTTGCATCAAGTAATCTGATTGGCTGATAATCAGTAGTGGGTGTGGCATATATAAATATTCAGCAGGACAAGGGTTAACCATTCTAGCAAGTGCAATATCTAATACTCTGGTATTGTATGTGGGAACCCCTGAAGGAGTACCTTGGCAAACAGTGCAGGCTCAGCTCAGACACCACAAAAGGCTGTGTCTGATAAAGGTGGGCCTGCATTATTTGCTAACAGAATTTTCCATCAAAAATAAAAACAAAAATATATGCCTGATATCCCCCCCCCCTTGTAGGACAAATGGACTTGTCCAACATGTAGCAATGGAAGAGTCCACTAGCATACAATGGGTTAATGATATCAGTTCTAACAATATATTAGCTAACAATGTTAGTTTTGAACAACTGGACCCTGACCACTAATGCGCCCCTCAAACTAATTGCTTTGAACAACTGAGCTTGACACTAGGAATTCTAACGCACCTGCAATTGTAACATGAAATAATATTTTCTGAGCCCGGACATGCCTTATCTTTCAAACAATGTATATCCAGATCTGAAGAAGCCATCTGATCAGAATCTACATTGTCATTCAGATTGTGAATTTGTTGCAATAATTTGCATCAAGTAATCTGATTGGTAGTGGGTGTGGCAGATTAAAATATTCAGCAGGACAAGAGTTAAGTCCGATTTTAACCCAGTACCAGTATTTAGAAGTCGCCCTGGTGCAGTGGTTAAGCTACTAGTCTCAGACCAAGGATCTTGGGTTTGACACCCGGCTTCTCCATACTTTTGGAGGAGTCTTTAAACTGAGGTTTAGTCTCCATATGACAGTTGTTGGTGGGACGTAAAACTCAAAATACACAGTATGTTCTTCAATATATTGTCATGAACCCAGTAGCAGTATGTAAAGCTGCTTTTCATCCAAATATTTTCAGACAGTTGTTGTCGCTAAGTGTGCGAACATTGAACTTTCCTTATCGTTCTGTACTGATTTCACCTTCACTCCGTCATTATTGTAATGTTCACGTGCATAATATGAAGCTCCGGCGGAGCTTCATTTGTTTCACGTGCTAGATGTATTTGATTCACGGGCTACATTTAATTCACGTGCTGCATGAATAGTTTGTGCAGTTTTAGCACCTTAAAACAGGTATATAAACTAAGCATTTGGGTGCTTGTCAGTGGCATTCTAAAACGGAATAAAGGTGAATTCAGGTGTGTTGCTGTGGGAAATAAAATTAAAAAAGGAGTATTGTTGTTTACTTGGATTAAAATTAAATTCCATTGTCGTGGAGATAACAAGGCTTCGAGTCACAAAAAGATCTCTGCGACAAAAGTTTGGTGCCGGAACCCGGGAGCAGACACAGGAAACAAAAAGGTACGTGCATTAAATTACGTTTAGCGTGTACAGTGTACGTGTTTCCAAAGTGCCAGCTACAAAATGGCTGCAAATGTGCCTTACTTGAAGGGTGTTCGAACGAGATACGTGAACATCCTAAAGAAAGAAATAAATATTGCCTGTGATTTGTTGGCAATTGATACAGACCTGTTTGATGAGGCGGAGCTCATTTTTAAGATCAACAATTGTGTACAACGACTGCAATTATATGGTGACAAAGTTGAGAATCAAACTGAGAAGTTGGCGGAGGCTGTTGGAGACTCTGATACAGAGTTGACCGACTTACTTATAACAGAAAATGAAACTGTGTGTGATAAAGCAATTGAGTGTTCATTACATTTGAAACAAATGGAAGAAGGCATTGCAGTCAAAAAAGTGCACTCGGTTGAAGACAGAGAAAAATATGGAATGGATCAAATAATTGGATTGCAAAAGCAAATGAATGAAATTGTAAAGAACCAAATGAAACAGCAACACGAGTTTATGGAGAAACAAGAACGGAGGGAAAAAGAGTTAGCAACAACAGTGAAATTACCAAAGCTGGACATGCTTACTTTCTCTGGCGACAAACTTAAGTGGTCCGAATTTTGGGACGCCTTTGAAAATGCTGTTCATAACAATAAGAAGATATCGAGCATAGAGAAATTCAATTACCTGAAAAGTAAAGTAAGTGGGGAAGCCAGAGGTGCTATACAAGGGTTGGCTTTATCAAAGGAAAATTACGAAGTTGCCATTGGTATCCTGAAAGAGAGATTTGGCAACAAACAGGAGGTAATAGACCTTCATTATAATCAAATGATCAGTTTGACCCCAGCCATAAATAGGACAAGCAACTTACGGAACTTGCAAGACACCATGGAAAAACATCTCCGTAGTCTTGAAAGTTTAAAACAAAATGTGAACCAGGACGTGTTTGTATCCATGATACGGGCAAAATTGCCAGAGGAAGTGCTCCTTCAACTGGAGATGCAACACGGAGCTAACAAGAAGTGGACAGTTGACTCATTGCGATACAGACTGCATGAGTACATAACAGCTCGAGAACATTCAGAAAAGAAAGGCAATTCGACTGAATCCCTGTTCAAAAGGAACAACCAAACCCAACCTGATAACCGACCAAGGTCTGGCCCTGCAATGAGTAATAACAGCAGACAGTTTTACAATCAGACAGACCGGAAGACGCCATTCTCGCCACCTTCGCAAGGTAAACAGGCATCAAGTTCTAAATCATTTATAGGCTCGGCGGAGGCATTAGTTGCCAACACCAATCAGCCTTCTGCTACAAGATATTACGACCAGTGCAGATTTTGTGAACAAAGACACTGGAGCGATGAATGTCCTAAATATAGAACAGTTGCTGAAAGGAAAAAGCAACTAAAAGGCAGCTGCTTTAAGTGTTTAAAACCAGGACACAAAGCCAAAGACTGCAAAAAAGGAAAGACATGTGTTCATTGTGGTGAAGTGAATGATCATCACCGGAGTTTGTGCCAGAAGAAATTCAGTTCGAACACTTCAAGTACTCACCTTACAGAGGAAGTAGTTGAGTTACCGACAGAAAATGCTGCCTATGCCAGTGAAAATGCACTTGTTTCATCTGGAGAGATGGTACTAATGCAGACAGCAAAAACGGAGATTAAAAGTCAGTATAATTCAAGATGTGAAAAAGTTCGAATTCTTTTGGACTCCGGCTCACAAAGAACATATGTGTCAGAAAGTTTAGCGGGGAAGTTACAGCTTAAAAGAGAATCTGAGGAATCGATCAATTTAGTTACATTTGGCAGTAACAAACCAAAGTCAATTAAGACCTCACAGACAAGATTGAGCATTAAACTAAACAATGGACAATATCTAGATATAACTGCCAATATTGTGCCTGTTATTAGTGGATCCGTTCAGCGAAAAGCTTTGAAGTTTTGTGATTCTCAAAATATAGACCATCTTGTAAGGAGCCTTGATATGGCGGACACAATTCCATCCGAAACAGAGTCTGCTGATGTTGAGTTACTTGTGGGTAATGATTATTACCTAGATATCATTCTGACTCAGAAAATTGAAGTGCAGCCAGGCCTTTATCTCCTTGCTTCCAAGCTTGGATGGATATTAACAGGACGTACAACTGAAGGTGTGTCTAATCAAGAAGAAACAAGTATGTTGACTTTGACTTATGGGACAAACATAACATCAACGAGTGTATTTCAAAGTGTTGACAATGTCATACCTACCAAACCAGATCTTGAAGATTTCTGGAACATTGAAAGCATTGGGATTCTTGATAATCTGATTACAACAAATGACGAGCTGGCAAAGAAACGTTTCAAAGAAACTTTGACCTTTAAGGACGGTCGGTATCAAGTTACTTGGCCATGGAAGGAAGAAATACCGGATTTACCCCTTAACCGAGAGCTCGCAATAGGTCGATTGAAGTCAAACGTAGCACGAATGAGACATAAACCTGAGTTAATGAAGCAGTACAACACGATTATACAGGACCAATTGAACAAGGGGGTCATTGAAAAGGCTGACTACACATTGGTGAATGGACCAAGGCATTACCTGCCTCACCACGCAGTTATCAATCCACATAAACCCACCACTAAACTTCGGGTAGTGTACGATGCTTCTGCCAAGACCAGGAAAGAGTACAACAGCTTGAATGATTGTCTCTACAGAGGGCCAGTCATGTTGAACGATCTGTGTGGGTTGTTGATGAGATTTAGGTTACACCAAATAGCTATCGTTGCCGACATAGAGAAAGCTTTTCTTCAAATAGGGCTGCAACCTAGCCAGAGAGATGTGACTAGATTTGTGTGGTTAAAGGAAAGTGGAGAAACTAGAGTTGAAAGTGATAACCTACAAGAGTATAGATTCTGTCGAGTTCCATTTGGTCTTATTTCAAGTCCATTTCTGTTGGGAGCAACGATTGAAAGTCATTTGGACTCATATGAAAACGAAATTGCAACGAAACTGAAAACGGATATATACGTTGACAATTTGATCACAGGAACAAATGATGTAGAGCAAGCAATTCATCTTTATCGCAGTGCAAAATCGATCTTCAAAGACGCGTCAATGAACCTGCGTGAATGGATTTCAAGTAACAGTGAAGTGAACAAGGTCATAGATAGTGCTGATAGTGTATGTTGTGATGCAGTGAAGGTTCTAGGTCATACATGGCATATCGAGAGTGATTCTATTTCTATGACGAAACCGAATATGCTGTTTGAGTCAACAAGTGCCAGCAAAAGGAACATATTAAAAGAAATTGCATCAGTGTTCGATCCCCTAGGGCTGTGTTCTCCCGTGATACTGAAGGGTAAGGTGTTACTTCAAACATTGTGGAACAAACATCTTGAATGGGATGATTCTCTGGACAAGGAAGACTTTGAGGTGTGGTCAACAATACGTTTGGAGGTTTCTAGATTATCAGAACTTCAGGTCAGACGCTGTATTGCCATAAATGGGGATACTGAGGACATCAACTATCACCTTATCTGTTTCTGTGATGCTTCAAATCACGCCTATGCGGCTGTAGTGTATCTACTCCAAACTAGCGGAAAACATAAATCAAAGGCAGATCTCATCTTTTCAAAAACAAGGTTGGCTCCGATAAAGAAGATGACAATACCAAGGTTGGAGCTGATGGCTGTACTTATTGGAGTGAGGTGTTTGAGGTTTGTCAAGGAACAACTGAAAGTATTCATTGAAAGTACCTACCTGTGGACAGATTCTCAGTGTGTTCTGAGATGGATAAATTCTGAAAAGGAGCTATCCGTGTTCGTGCGAAACAGAGTTCAGGAAATAAATCGAGAAGGTGATATTGTGTTTCGTTATGTTTCTACAACTGAAAACCCAGCAGATGTAGCGACACGTGGAACTACTGTACCAAAACTCCAGGAAAACAGTCTTTGGTGGTACGGACCGAGCTGGTTGACAGTAGCGGAGCAAGAATGGCCAAACTCAGCAATTGAGAATAATGAACAAATAAATGCTCAGTATGAGACAGAATTAAAGAAAGCAAAGTCAGTGAAAGAAACGGGATTGCTTAACACACCTAAAGCTGTTAATGGACCAACAACTTTTGGTCTCAGAAAGTGTACTCCGCTTGGAATTGAAAGTGAAAGATATTCATCGATTACAAATTTGCTGAGAGTGACAGCCTTGGCACTTCGTTTCATCAACAAACTGAGGAAATCAAGCAGTCTGAGAGGATCTCTTTCAAGTTCAGAAATGTGTGCGGCTGAAAATATGTGGGTGAAACATGTTCAGAGAAAGAACTACCAAGAAGTGTTTGATTCAATTGCAACGGACAAACCAAATAACTTGAAAATGCATTTGGGTCTCTATCTTGACGCAGATGGAATACTGCGTTGTAAAGGTAGAATAGATCAAGCCAACATAAGTGAAAGTGCAAGACGACCCTTGTTAATACCCAAAAATGAAAGATTTACACATCTTATGATTGAAAAAGTACACAAGCAAAGCTTACACAGTGGTGTGTCTCAGTGTCTGAGTCAAATAAGACACAAGTACTGGATACCACACGGAAGAGCGGCAGTGAAGAGTGTTATTCAGTCATGCTTAGTTTGCCGTCGTCACGAAGGAGGACCTTACAAACTACCTGCTATGCCTCCTTTCCCTGGAAAGCGGATAAGAGAGGCAACACCATTTTCGAGGACAGGACTAGACTATTTAGGACCCCTATATATAAGAACAAATGAAGGAACAAATAAAGTATGGATGTGCCTATTTACGTGCCTTGTTATTCGAGCTGTACATCTAGAACTAGTACTAGATATGACTACAGAAGAATTTCTTCTCGCTTTGCGCCGATTCATTTCTCAGAGAGGCTCTCCAGTGGAGATAGTGAGTGATAACGCTCTTACATTCAAATCTGCAGATACAACATTACAGAAGATATGGAAGAATGTTACCAAACATGAAGATGTTCAAAGCTATGTGTCAAATGAAGGAATCAGATGGTCTTTCATAGTGGAGCTAGCGCCCTGGATGGGCGGATTTTATGAAAGACTCGTGGGTCTAGTAAAGAGAGCATTGCGGAAAACTATCCAGAGAAACCTTCTCACCCTCATACAGTTACAAACACTTCTAAAAGAAGCAGAAACAACCATAAATGCAAGGCCACTCGTTTATGTAGGAGATGACTTGGAATCGAATATAACGTTGACTCCAAGACATTTTCTATCACTGAACACCTACACAGGAATTCCAGAGCTGGAACAAGATGAAAATGACCCGGATTATAATCCGTATGAAAGCTCTGCTGAGAGACTCTTGAAGATATGGAAAAAGGGGCAAAGGTTATTAAATACATTTTGGAAGGTGTGGCGCGATGAATACCTTCTCAGCTTACGTGAAAGAACGCAGACTTCGCTGAAATCAGGACGGATACAATCACAGCTGTTTCCCAGTGTTGGTCACGTAGTGTTGATAAAGGACGATATTCCTCGTGGGAGCTGGAGACTGGGAAAAATAGTATCGCTTGTCACTTCTCTTGATGGGAATGTTCGGTCTGCTAAGGTGTCGCTGTGTTCTGGACGTGTCATTGCTCGTCCATTGAATCTCTTGTACCCAGTTGAAACATCGAACAATTGCACAAGTGAACCTGAGAGTAATGACTCGAGTATTTCTCAAGGATCAGTATCCAAGGAACATGAAACGAAAGATCGCACTGGGAGAGCTGCAGCAAAACAAGCAAGAGAAAAAATAAAACAATCATTGTGTCAGTAAACAGCAATTCAGTATTGCTCATTGAAGTGTAAATACATCGTGTAAATAAGTGATATCCTGTGATTCACATGATATTTAAAAATGATAAATCAGTGTGCATCCCGTGCATAAAATTGTGTGTTCATGCATTCTGGCGGAGCTGTGTTGTAGTAGTTTTACAAGTTAAAAATCCCGTGCATTAAATTGTGTGTTCATTCATTCTGGCGGAGATGTATCGTAGTATGTTTACAAGTTACAAATCCCGTGCATTAAATTTTGTGTTCATTCATTCTGGCGGAGCTGTGTCGTAGTGTATTTACCTGTAAGATAGTCCGTGCATGGACAGTGTGTATATGTAAGCGGAGCACTTAGCTGGTGTCACATATTTCGTTTACGGTTCCAAAAAGCGTGCAAATCAGGACTTTACTTGCATAGTTATAGTGGAGATATACATTTGGAAATAGTTTTGCGGTGGTGTATCTGTTTGGAAAGTTACATACAAGAGAGAATTCTTGTCTTTTGAAACCTCAGGTATTTATTGCACTTACATTTATAGCAAACACGTATACAATGTTTTTTTTTTTTTTTCGAGAACTGTTCTTTAGTGGAGCATTATGTTTAAATAGTTAATTGCGAACATGTATGGGTGTGTTTAAAACGTCAGGACCTTACACTACATTTACATAACAGAGATTTGAAATTTATATAATGACTTGAATTGTTTTACGGTGGCCTGTTTGTTTTAACAAGTTACACTTTAGAGTGTATTTTTGTCTTTTATAGCATGTCGCTGTTCAAATGTAGTCAATGCCCCAATACCTACAAGTATGACAGAAACCTGAAACGTCACATCCGGGAATCTCATGAAGACATAGATTTCTGGTTCTGTGCTATTGGTAATTGTGTCAAAAAGTATGTGCGACGGAGCTACCTTTCAAAACATTTGATAAACAAACATGGCTATGATAAACTTAAAGCGCATGAAACGGCGTGTAAGGCCCCTCGTGGAATCATTGATAGGGAGGTTTACTACGACAAAGAAAGTGAAGATGATACTGTGTTTGATTTGATTGGAGAAATGAACGCGGCTGAATACGGGGAACGATACATGACGACCATCTCTGAGTTCAATGTACAGGATCAAAGCAGCTGCGCTTCTGTGTCGGTTGAGATTAACGGTGAAACGAGTAGTGTTGATTCTAATAACAGTGGAAACGGTGCGGTGTTAGTGGGAAGTGTTGAGTATAGTGATATAACGGATTCAGATATGTCGGATGTAAATGACGCTGAGGTGAAAGCTAATGAAGTGGAGTCAAGTGTAGATTCGGTGCGTGACGATGCTGTGAACGGGGTGATTAATGTTGATGACAACGAAAGTGTAGAGACAGTGCTAGATTATAACGATTGTGTTTCAAGTGACGGATATACTGAAATGGATGAAAACAACAATGAAAAAGACGATCAGACGAACGAGACGACAACAAATGATGTTGAGGTGATCGTCATCGATAGCGATGACGAAAAGGCGATCGACGTTTCACAGATGAGGACAAAAACACAAACATTTTATAACTTATATAGAAAGCAGACACGATATATTGGCGATAAAGTCATTGATGTAATAATTACTACAGTCAAGGAATACGACGAACATATTGAGTAAATACTCGTACTCCATTCTTCAACCCTCCGGTGGGAGTGTCGCTAAGTGTGCGAACATTGAACTTTCCTTATCGTTCTGTACTGATTTCACCTTCACTCCGTCATTATTGTAATGTTCACGTGCATAATATGAAGCTCCGGCGGAGCTTCATTTGTTTCACGTGCTAGATGCATTTGATTCACGGGCTACATTTAATTCACGTGCTGCATGAATAGTTTGTGCAGTTTTAGCACCTTAAAACAGGTATATAAACTAAGCATTTGGGTGCTTGTCAGTGGCATTCTAAAACGGAATAAAGGTGAATTCAGGTGTGTTGCTGTGGGAAATAAAATTAAACAAGAGGGCCATGATGGCCCTGGATCGCTCACCTGACCCATATGATAGAGTAACAAGTGGGCCTCGGGGAGGGCCATTATTGACCCCAGGGCTACAATGTGCATAATGTTGAGGGAGGTCTAAAAAGGTGAAGCTTCATACCAAATATCAACAAAGCTTATAATTTGAACAATCTTGGCAAAGGTCCACTAGATGAAGCTACACACCAAATATCCAAGACCTGGGCCTTGGGGTTTCAGAGAAAAAGATTTTTTAAAGATATTCCCTACATTAGCCTATGTAAAACCAAATGGCCCCGGGGCGGGGGCATTTTTGGCCTCAGGGCTATAACTTAAACAATCTCGATAGAGGTCCACTAGATGAAGCTTCACACCAAATATCAAAGACCTGGGCCTTGCTGTTTCAGAGAAGAAGATTTTCAAAGATTATCTCTATATATAAAACTATGCAAAACCAAAGGGCCGCGGGGCAGGGGCTATAATTTGAACAATCTTGGTAGAGGTCCACTAGATGAAGCTCCATACCAAATATCAAAGACATGGGCCTTGTGGTTTCAGAGAAGATTTTTAAAGATTTCCCTATATAAGTCTATGAAAAACCAAAGGGTCTCGAGGTAGGGGCATTTTTGGCCCCAGGGCTATAATTTGAACAATCTTGATAGAGGTCCACTAGATGAAATTTCACACCAAATATCAAAGACCTAGGCCTTGTGGTTTCACAGAAGAAGATTTTTAAAGATATTCCCTATATAAGTCTATGTAAAACCAAAGGGCCCCCGAGACAGGGGTGTTTTTGGTCTCAGGGCTACAATTTGAACAATCTTGGTAGAAGTCCACTAGATGAAGCTTCATACCAAATATCAAAGACCTAGGTCTTCTGGTTTCAGAGAAGAATATTTTTCAAGATTTTCCCTATATATAAGTCTATGTAATACCAAAGGGCCCAAGTGGGGGCATTTTTGGCCCAAGGGCTATAATTTGAACAATCTTGGTAGGGGTCCACAAGATTAAGCTTCATACCAAATATCAAAGACCTAGCCCTTGTGGTTTCAGAGAAAAAGATTTTTCAAGATTTTCCCTAAATAAGTCTATGTAAAACCAAAGGGCCCTGGAGCGGGAGCATTTTTGTCCCCAGGGCTATAATTTGAACAATCTTAGTAGGGGTCCACTAGGTGAAGCTTCATACCAAATATCAAAGACCTGGGCCTTGTGGTTTCAGGGAAGAAGATTTTTAAAGATTTTCCCTATAGAAGCCTATGTAAAACCAAAGGGTCCCAGAGCGGGGGCATTTCTGGCCCCAGCACTATAATTTGAACAATCTTGGTAGGAGTCCACTAGGTGAAGCTTCATACTAAATATCAAAGACCTGGGCCTTGCGGTTTCAGAGAAGATTTTTAAAGATTTTCCCTATATAAGCCTATGTAAAACCAAAAGGGGGGGGGACCTGGGCCTTGTGGGGTGAAGCTTCATACCAAATATCAAAGACATGGGCCTTACAGTTTCAGGGAAGAAAATTTTTAAAGATTGTCCCTATATAAGCCCATGTAAAACCAAAGGGCCCCGGAACGGGGGCATATTTGACCCCAGCACTATAATTTGAACAATCTTGGTAGGGGTCCACTAGATGAAGCTTCATACCAAATATCAAAGACCTGGGCCGTGTGGTTTCAGAGAAGATTTTTAAAGATTTTCCCTATATACGCCAATGTAAAACCAAAGGGCCCCCTGGCGGGGGCATTTTTTGTCCCAGCATTAAAATTTGAACAATCTTGGTAGGGGTCCACTAGATGAAGCTTCAGACCAAATATCAAAGTCCTGGGCCTTGTGGTTTCAGAGAAGAAGATTTTTAAAGATTTTTTACTATATAAGCCTATGTAAAACAAAAGGGCCCCGGGGCGGGGGCATTTTTGGCCCCAGCACTATAATTTGAACAATCTTGGTAGGGGTCCACTAGATGAAGCTTCATACCACATATCAAAGACCTGGGCCTTGCGGTTTCAGACAAGAAGATTTTTAAAGATTTTCCCTATATGAGCCCATGTAAAACCAAAGGGCCCCGGGATGGGGGCATTTTTGGCCCAAGCACTATAATTTGAACAATCTTGGTAGGGGTCCCCTAGATGAAGCTTCATACCAAATAACAAAGACCTGGGTCTTACGGTTTCAGAGAAGAAGATTTTTAAAGCTCTTCCCTATATACATGTAAGCCCATGCAAAACCAAAGGGCCCCGGAGCGGGGGCATTTTTGGCCCCAGCACTATAATTTGAACAATCTCTGTAGGGGTCCACTAGATGAAGCTTCATACCAAATATCAAAGACCTGGGCCTTGTGGTTTCAGAGAAGAAGATTTTATTTTTAAAGATTTTCCTTATATAAGCCTATGTAAAACCAAAGGGCCCCGGGGCGGGGGCTTTTTTGGCCCCAGCACTATAATTTGAACAATCTTGGTAGGGGTCCACTAGATGAAGCTTCATACCAAATATCAAAGTCCTGGGCCTTGTGGTTTCAGAGAAGTTTGATCATGATTGGTCTAACGCTGTGGCGTCTAGAGTGTTCACAAGGTTCGTATATAATTTGACCTACTAACCTACTTTTTGACCTGATATGACCCATATTCAAACTTGACCGAGATATTGTCATGATGATCATTCTGAGCAAGTTTGATTATGACTGGACCAAAATTGTGGCCTCTTGAGTGTTCACAAGGTTTTTCTATGATTTGACCGGCTGACCTACTTTTTAACCTGACATAACCTATATTCGAACCTGACCAGATATTGTCACAATGACCATTCTGAGCAAGATTAATGATGATTGGACCAAAACTGTGGCCTTCAGAGTGTTCACAAGGTTTTTCTATGATTTGACCTACTGGCCTACTTTTTGACCTGACATGACCCATATTCAAACTTGACCGAGATATGTCATGATGATCATTCTGAGTAAGTTTGATTATAATTGGACAAAATTGTGTCAGGATGATCATTCTGAGCAAGTTTGATTATAATTTGACCAAAATTGTGGCCTCTAAGGTGTTCACAAGGTTTTTCTATGATTTGACCTGCTGAACTACTTTTTAACCCTACATGACCCATATTCAAACCTGAATGAGATATTGACACAATGATCAAACTGAGCAAAGTTGATGATGATTGGATCAAAAGTGTTGCCTCTAGTGTTCACAAAGTTTTTCTATGATTTGAACTACTGACCTATTTTTGACTCGAATTGACCCATATTCGAACTTGACCGAGATATTGTCATGATGATCATTCTGAGCAAGTTTAATTATGATTGGATAAAAAATTGTGGCCTCTTGAGTGTTCACAAGATTTTTCTACGATTTGACCGGCTGACCTACTTTTTTACCCGACATGGCCCCTATTCGAATTTGACTGAGACATTGTCACAATGACCATTGTGAGCAAGATTAATGATGATTGGACCAAAACTGTGGCCTTCTGAGTGTTCACAAGGTTCTTATATGATTTGACCTACTGACCTACTTTTTGACCTGACATGACCCATATTCAACCATGACCGAGATATTGTCAGGATGATCATTTCTGAGCATGTTTGATTATGATTGGACCAAAAATGTGGCCTCTAGGGGGTTCACAAGGTTTTTCTATGATTTGACTCGCTGACCTACTTTTTAACCCGACATGACCCATATTCCAACTTGACTGAAATATTGTCGCAATGATAATTCTGAGCAAGTTTGATCATGATTGGACCAAAACTGTGGCATCCAGAGTGTTCACAAGGTTTTTCTATGCTTTGACCTACTGACCTACTTTTTGACCCGACATGACCCATATTAAAACTTGACCAAGATATTGTCATGATGATCATTCTTAGCAAGTTTGTTTATAATTGGACCAAAACTGGCCTCTAGTGTTCACAAGGTTTTTCTATGATTTGACCCGCTGACCTACTTTTTGACCCGACATGACCCATATTCATTCTTAAGCAAGATATTGTCACAATGATCATTCTGAGCAAGTTTGATGATGATTGGACCAAAATTGTGGCCTCTAGAGTGTTCACAAGTTTTTTCTTTAATTTGACCTACTGACCTACTTTTTGACCCGAAAAGACCTTTATTCAAACTTAAGCCAAGATATTGTCACAATGACCATTCTGAGCAAGATTAATGATTTAACCAAACTTGTGGCCTCCTGAGTATTCACAAGGTTTTTCTATGATTTGACCTACTGACCTACTTTTCAACCGGACATGACCCATATTCAAACTTGACCGAGATATTGTCATGATGATCATTCTGAGCAAGTTTGATTATGATTGGACCAAAATTGTGGCCCCTAGGGTGTTCACAAGGTTTTTATATGATTTGACCCGCTGACCTACTTTTTAACCCGATATGACCCATATTCGAACTGGACTGAAATATTGTCACAATGGTCATTCTGAGCAAGTTTCATGATAATTGGACCAAAACAGTGGCCTTCAGAGTGTTCACAAGGTTTTTCTATGATTTGACCTACTGACCTACTTTTTGACAAGACATGACCCATATTCGAACTTGACCAAGATATTGTCATGATGATCATTCTGAGCAAGTTTGATTATGATTGGACCAAAATTGTGGCCTCTAGGGTGTTCACAAGGTTTTTCTATGATTTGACCCGCTGACCTACTTTTTAAGCCGACATGATCCATATTCAAACTTCACTAAAATATTGTCACAATGATCATTCTGAGCAAGTTTGATGATGATTGGACCAAAATTGTGGCCTCTCGAGTGTTCACAAGGTTTTTCTATGATTTGACCTACTGACCAACTTTTTTACCCGACATGACCCAAATTCGAACTTGACCGAGATATTGTCATGATTATCATTCTGAGCAAGTTTGATGATAATTGGACCAAAACTGTGGCCTCTAGTGTGTTCACAAGAAAAAGTTTACGCACGGACGACGCACGACGGACGACGGACGACGCACGACGACGCCGGACATCTTACTGTCACAAAAGCTCACCATGACCTTCGGTCAGGTGAGCTAAAAAGCATATGATGATGTGATAATTCAGATATATAGAGTTTAAAGTTTCCAGTTTGTGGAATTCTTAACTTTTTGACCATATATATGACCCATATTCCTTTTTGACCTACAAATAGTTTTTGTTCAGGTGAACATTCCGACAGTTAAACAAGATGGTACTGTGGTGTCTGGGGAATTCACAAAGTACTTTTTATTTAATTTCAATTTAATTTTATTTCAATGTGTATGCATGTATATTTGCATGTTCATTCATGCATGTGTGTATGCATACACGCATGTGTGTGCATGTATTTGTGCATGAATGCAAGCATGTGCATGCATTCATGCATGTGTATGCATGTGCATGCATTTATGTGCATGTATGTGTGTGTGCATGAAAATGGACTATTGTTTTACTTCTATTTATTAAGATATGGAAATAAGGGAGGTTACTCACAGGCCTCTATAGTGTTAACAAGGTTTTTCCAAAGATTTGACCTCCTTTTTGACCCAACATGACCCATATTCGAACTTGACCTAGACATTGCCATCATGCTCCTTCTGAGCAAGTTTGATGATGACTGGACCAAAACTGTGACATCTAGAGTGTTCACAAGGTTTTTCCATGATTTGACCTACTGACCTACATTTTGACCCATATTCGAACTATATTGTCATACTAATCATTCTGAGCAAATTTGATGAAATTGGACCAAAACTGTGGGATCAAATGTGTTCACAAGTTTTTTTTCTATGATTTGACCTACTGACCAGTTTTTTTGACCTGACATGACCCATATTCGAACCTAACTGAGACAGTGTCATCATGACACCTAACTGAGACAGTGTCATGATGATCATTGTGAGCAAGTTTGATGACGATTGGACCAAAACTATGGCCTCTAGAGTGTTAACAGGAAAAAATTTACGGACAGACGACAGAGGATGCACAAGGCACCACAGACAGTGACGCAGGACATCTCAGGGTCACAAAAGCTCATTCAGGTGAGCTAATAACAAGAATTCCGCCGATGGCTATGTCACGCCTGTGAGAGCGCAAAGTCACTGAGCAATGAAATGTAGGCCAAGGTCAAATATAGATGCTTGCGCTGAACGTGTCATCCCTAGATACAAGTTTGTACCATGTAACATTAATCAAGCTCTAATAATTCTCGAGAAATAAACTTGACCATTTGGGTGAACGCTAGGGTGTTCACAAACTTTCAGAGTCAGTGAACCATGAAATGTAGGTCAAGGTCAATATGGATGCTTGCATTGAAGTTGACATCCATAGATACAAGTAAGGACCAAAGATCATTAATGTAGCTCTTATGGTTTTGAGAAATAAACTTGACCATTTTGGTGAACTCAGGGTGGTCGCAAATGTTGACAAAGTCAGTGAACCATGAAATGTAGGTCAAGGTAAAATACGGATGCTTGCATTAAAATTGACATCCATAGATATAAGTTAGGGCCAAGGATCATTAATGTATCTCTTATAGTTCTTGAGAAATAAACTCGACCATTTTAGTGAACAAATGTTGACACCTTGAGAAACTGACAAACAACCAAACGGATGAAAGTACAGAAAATTGGACTGACATTTCACGCCATGCTAATAGCAGGCACGACAAAAAGCACTATTTTTGGGGTTACATGTACACCTCATTGCCATGCGCAAATATACAGCCCACTACTTTAAGTAGTCACAGCAACACAAACAAAATAAGAGCATTTTTTAACTTGATCGAGTGAGTACGTTTTAGTTTTACGTCCCACCAACAGCTAAGGTCATACGAATATGGGACCTCTGTTTAAAGACTCATCTGAAAGTCTGGAGAAGCCCAGGATCGATCCTGCAATCCCTGGTTTACAAGGCGAATAGCTTAACCACTGCACCAAAGGGGATTCTAAGGAACTTGATCGAGACATTGTCATGACATTTATTCTGAGCAAGTCTGATGATGATTGGACCATCACCGTGGTCTCTAGAGTGTTCACAAGGTTATTATATATAAGATCTGTCGCTGGACAGGGTAGTTCACCGCAAGTCGGCTTGGACTAGGTTGCGCAAAGGCAAATTTTCAGACCAATAACAGATACAAAGTCACAAAGAAAGAATTCAGTGCTATATATCTAGGGGATCATGTATGATTCAAGTCTGTCACATTAGTATCACTTTTAATTCCATTTAACCCTTAGACATAAATTAGCCAATCAAAACATACCAAATATAAACCAAATGGTTAAGAAGTTACAAAAAAGAAGGTCACATAGCTAAGGTCAAGGTCACAGGTCAAAATTTTATGTATAAGTGGGAAGGCAATGTCACAAGCAACCTACATGCCGAATATGAAAGCTCTACCTAAAACAGTTAGAGAGTTATGATAAAGTAGGTGACAGGTCAAGGGTCTAAGTCACAGATCAAAATTTATTGGAAAGGCAATGTTATAAGGAATCTACATGCCAAATGTATAGGCTCTATGTCCAATGATTAAAACTTTATGACACAGTAGGTCAAAGGGCCAGGTAAAGGTCAACATTTTTTTATGAGTGGAAAAACAATGTCGCAAGGAACCTACATGCGAAATATGAATGGTTAGAAAGTTGTGATAAAGTAGGTCAAAGGTCACAGGTCAAAGTCACAGGTAATTTTTTGTGCGAGGGATAAGGCAATGTCGCAAGGAACTTCCATGCCAAATATGAAGGCTCGATCTCAAATGATTAAAAAGTTATGGTAAGTAGGTAAAAGGTTCAGGGTCAAGGTCACAGGTCAAAATTTTTTGTATGCAAGGAGAGGCAATGTCACAAGGAATCTACATGCCAAATATGAAGGCTCTATCTAAAACAGAAAGTTACAACAAAAGTCGGTCAAAGATCACAGGTAAAGGTCACAGGTAAGTTTTTGTATGAGTGGTAAGGCAGTATCACAAGGAACCTACTTGCCAAATATGAAGGCTCTATCTCAAATGGTTAAAAAGTTA
The DNA here is from genome assembly GCA_963580285.1 of Lucinisca nassula. Lineage (NCBI taxonomy): Eukaryota > Metazoa > Mollusca > Bivalvia > Lucinida > Lucinidae > Lucinisca > Lucinisca nassula. The sequence goes on from OY757011.1 coordinate 110,552,118, forward strand.
TGATTAGTAGGTCATAATGTTAGGGGTCAAGGTCACAGGTCAATTTTTTGTATAAATACAAAGGCAATGTCACAAAGAACCAACATGCCAAATATAAAGGCTCTACCTCAAACGGTTCTAAAGTTATGATAAAACAAAAACTAGTGTTCACAAGGTTTTTCAATGATTGACCTACTGACCTACTTTTGGACCCGACATGAGTCATATTCAAACTTGACTGAGATATTGTCATGATGATCATTCTTAGCAAATTTTATGATGATCGGATCAAACCTGTGGCCTCTAAAGTGTTCACAAGGTTTTTCTATGATTTGACCTACTGACCTACTTTTTGATACCACATGACCCATATTCGCACTTGACTGAGATATTGTCACAATGATCATTCTGAGCAAGATTGATGATGATTGGACCAAAAATGTGGCCTTTAGAGTGTTCACAAGGTTTTTCCATGATTTGACCTACTGACCTACATTTGACCCGACATGACCAATATTCAAATTTGACCGAGATATTGTCATGACAATCATTCTGAGCAAGTTTAATGATGATTGGACCATAACTGTGCCCTCTAGTGTGTTCACAAGGTTTTTCTATGATTTGACCTACTGACCTACTTTTTGACCCAACATGACCCATATTCAAACTTGACTGAGATATTGTCAGGATGATTATTCTGAGCAAGTTTGATGATGATTGGACCATAACTGTGCCCTCTAGAGTGTTCACAAGGTTTTTCTATGAATTGACCTACTGACCTACTTTTTGACCCGACATGACCCATATTCAAACTTGACCGAGATATTGTCACAATGATCATTCTGAGCAAGTTTGATGATAATTGAACCATAACTGTGCCCTCTAGAGTGTTCACAAGGACTATCTATGGTTTGACCTACTGACCTACTTTTTGACCCTACATGATCCATATTCGAACCTGACCGAGATATTGTCATGATAATTATTCTGAGCAAGTTTGATGATGATTGGACCAAAACTGTGCCCTCTAGAGTGTTCACAAGGTTTTTCTATGATTTGACCTACTGACCTACTTTTTCACCCGACATGACCCATATTCGAACTTGACCGAGATATTGTCATGATGATCATTCTGAGCAAGTTTGATGATGATTGGACCAAAACTGTGGCCTCTAGTTTGTTCACAAGAAAAAGTTTACGCACGACGGACGACGGACGACGGACGACGCACGACGACGCCGGACATCTTACGGTCACAAAAGCTCACCATGACCTTCGGTCAGGTGAGCTAAAAAGGAGTATTGTTGTTTACTTGGATTAAAATTAAATTCCATTGTCGTGGAGATAACAAGGCTTCGAGTCACAAAAAGATCTCTGCGACAGTTGTGTCCAAAATTCAACCCCCATTCCTCCTAGACCAAGGTTTAATGATACATATACTCGTGATTTTTCAGAAAAAAGGGACATCCCTATAGACAAGAAAAGTCCATTTAATGATGGGTCACATGAAACAAACACAACAATGTATTGATCATTTATAAAACATTGAATAAATATTTACAATAAAATGACATTTCAACCTGCTGAACCAGGATATGCTCAACCTTTGCAAACACTGAAGATCCAGATCAGATGGCTTCTCCAGAAGCCAGCTGATCTGGATGTAAACTGTCATTCAGGTGGTGAATTTATAGGAATAAATTACATCAATAATTTGATAGATTATATCAGTGATTGGATTATTTACAAGTAATTTGATTGGTAGGGGCTTCCGTGGCCTAATTGGTAAAGAGCGCTGACTCATAATCGTTAGGTCTCTTACCACTGCAATTCGCGTATGGCTCGTGCCAAATATGAGACGCCAAGTTCTGCAACGGAATGTCGGGTGGTTTTTCTATGAGTAACTATGGTTTTCGCCCACCTCTGATTAACCATGGGCTCAAAATAAATGAAATAATCTTGTAAGGGCTGTAAAACCAAACTGAATGGGTGTGGCAAAATGAATTTATTCAACAGGACAAGAGAACCTGACAGTCTGCTTCCATTCACTTGAGTGAAATTTATTGTGTGAAAGTAAATTTGCCAACCTGAAGGAAGCTAACTCCTTAACCCTTGACCTGCCAGACAAAAATACATGTATGCACTACAAAAACAGATCTGGGACCAGTTGTTCAAAACTAACGACGTCGTTAGTTAATGTATCATTAAAACTTTGATCATTAAATATGGCAAATATGCTGAAATTTTTGCTGAAAAAATGTGAGCAGCTTTTGCGGATGCAAAAGCTGCTCACATTTTTTCAGCAAAAATACCAAAATTTACGATATTGTACTTGCTAGAAGAGTTAACAATATGCCCACTAACAAGCTCGTTAAGCTAATGATGCTTTGAACAACTGGCCCCAGATCAGTATCTACACTGTTTGACATTCAGTTTGTGAATTTTTAGGAATATATACATTCAGTAATCTGATTGGCTACAATTCCAAATAAGGGTAGCTAAATTAATTTATTCAGGTGAACAAAGCATTTAGCGTTTTCTGTAAGGCGTTTATAATACATATTCTAATTCTTTCAGATGTTTTATATCCCTTGGAAGTGTAACATTCTCTTTCAGGGGAATGTATACAATTTGGCACTTAACCTTTAACCTGCTGAATATTCAATTAAGCCACACCCATTTCTGACTTTGAACCAATCAGATAACTTGGTGCAATTTATTTTAACAAATTCATAAACTGAATGTCAAACATTGTAGATCCTGATCAGATGGCTTCTTCAGAAGCCATCTGATCTGGATCTACACTGTTTGCAAAGATAGGGCTTGTTGCCTACAGCAGGCTAAAGGTTAAGCAATAGTTTGAGATAATGACAGTCAACTGTACTAATGCAATGAAACAAATTGAGTAATTGCCCCCTGCATTTTTCATTTTCCCGTACACTACAAGGTCTTTATAACACTATTTTTGGGGGTCCAAAACAGAAGCTGTGTTATTTCAACAACTCTGTTATATCCAAACAAAAATACATAGATTATATTGAAAAAAAAAGACTACTTTGGTCATTTTTCTGTATAATCTATATAGTTTTGGAATCCGTTTTCAACCAAGTTATATCTAATGTTGTTGTTTTGGAGTTTAACGGACCAGTCAACTCTATTTAGGTCATATAGAGCCAGTCAGTTTACCTATCTATGCTTTTCCTGGGCAGGCTTATGTGTAAGCAGATAAACAGTACAATGCACATTCTTTCGCCAGCAACTAAAAACAGCCCTTTTTGAATCGGCAGAAGGGAGAGAATGACCCAAGAAAAGATTTCCTGATCAATCTCCATGAAAGAATGTTGCCGACCTGGCAGGTATTGAACCCGTGACCTGATCACCAGTCAGATGTGCATCCGACTGAGCTACGGAGGCCGGCTCAAGTTATATCTAAAACTGAGTTATAATCAATAGTGTGGTGTGTTTGCCATAAGCTTACAGATACAGAAAAATTTAATCCAAAACAAAATGGAATGTCTAAATATGTCTTATCGAATTATGCAAAATAACAGCATTCTGCAAAAACTACTTGCGCCACTGAATGGCAATGCCAAAAGTTATAGTGTTCAAATCTTAATCCTTGCTTTTGGGGTTTACGATTTAATCCATGACCAAACAATACATAAAACCCATGTTTAAACATGGATTTTCTTGTTTGAATACAGCTTCTTGTTGATACGGCATACAACCATATGCATACTTTTTGTTATGCAAGAATATATAGTTTGATAATGAACACAGCTTAATTTATTTCATATAGGAAACCCCAAAATGGTGATGTTGGCACAGAGTGCAGGCCAAGATTAGACACCACACAACATGGTGTCTGACAGGCCTCATATTTTTCAGGCATATGCAGGATTTCAGGCTTTTAGGGCTTGATTGTTTCTTGATTTTTTCTTGATTTCAGGCTTTTTAAAAAAGATTCTGATTTTTCCTCCTATATTCTCTTTAAAATGACTATTTAACACTTATCCTCCGAATAAAATTATTTTGCTACACCCATTTCTGCCTATTCTCCAAAGAAATTATTATACCCCCACAAATGAGCTTGTCGGTCGGTCGGTCTGTTGACTTGATTTCCAGACGATAACTCAAAAAGCGCTTCACCGATTTTTATAATTTTTGGTACACTGATGTAACATCATAAAATACAGGTCAAGTTCGATTTCCACTACAATTCGTCAATTTTCGACATAGTTATGGCCCCTTTCAAATGAAAAAATTGCAAAATGGCGCTGTTGTACTATCAAGGCAGTTTTTGTGGGGGTATTCATCACCTTTAGTGATAGCTCTAGTTTGATATAATGATTTCAAGTCACAAACTGCATTACAAACAGTGTAGATCCTGATCAGATGGCTCTTTAGAAGCCATCTGATCTGGATCTACACTGTTTGCAAAGGTAATGGTTGTCATGTACAGCAGGATGAGGGTTAAGGCTGCAAAATCAGGTCTTTCGGGCTTTGAAAAGCTTGGTCAGTATGGGGCCTGGTCTGATCAGGACCTTCACAATTTGCAGAAGATACAGCCATTTTCTCGGTGCCCACCCATTGGGGCTTGAAGAAATAGATGGGTTGCACCATGCTTCCACACAGAGCTAAAACTCACTGCACACGAGTACTGGTAAACCACTTAGAGGATCTAAGCCTGCCCAGGCAAAGTGGTGCAAGTCCATGTTTATAAACCTTATTGGCTTCATTGGGCGACACGGCTTAAGATGTCATTTCATCTCAATGTCAGGTAAAAGTCGCATAAAACTGGAAGCAACGTCTCCAAAATGACCTATACAGTGTTGACTGGGACATTAAACCTCAAATCAAACAAACAAAATGGCCATTTTCTGAACAAATTTCTAAAAATAATTCAGCCTGACCCCTAAACTTTGAAATGGCCTCTTGCTCTTGCAAAGAAGATGCTATTAAAATGGATTATGTGGACCAGACAACCAATGTGGCCTGAACTGGTACCTGAAATACTATCTTCCCTCTTCACTTTCAGCATATGCAGGCAGTAACTTTTCACAGCAAGCCTGCTTCAATAAAAATTGTATATTGCACTATCTGAGCAAGTGTGGGGCAGATGGTAAAAACTGTATGCACTGGCTCAGAGCAGCCCATCTCAGCCGTTCAATTGAGAGTATTCGCACTTTGCATGTGCAAACAATTGATGAAGATGCTACCATATAGTGGAAGGTGAATATTGATCAGATTGTATATGTGCAGAGGCTGATCTGAATTGCTGGTAGAAGATGCCGACTTTTACCTTTATATGCACCCCAGCTCCGATCAAAATTAAAGGGAATGGCTACAAACATACGATCAGGGGAGGCAACTCTTTCAAACATACAGTGTCTCCATTGTCTTTGGGGTACACTCTTTAAAGGAAAGAGTTTTCTTGACCACCAGATATGGAAATCCGTAATTTTAGCCTTCGATAAAAATTCTGTTCTTACCCATGAATGGTAAAAATCGAATATTCTCATGTTTGAAATGCACTGGTTGAACGACCTCATAATATGTGCAGTCAAGCTGACTTCACAGCATGTTATATGACGTAACTAAACCTGACACCGTGGTAGACATCGGTGACTGCATTATTAAAAATTCACACTCAGAAATGAAAGGTTTGCAAGAAAAAGAATCTTACATGGTGTGAAGGGTGGACAGAAAATCCGTCCCTCAGGATCACAGTCCGGCATTAATCGGCAAGCCTCGTGATGTCAGACTGTGATGCCAGGATATTATTATCCACCCCTCACACCCATGTAAGATTCTTATATGCTCCAAAGGAGCAAATTCTTTCCTTTAAGAGTAACCCAATATTCAGATGGAAAACATTACAGAAGAGTCTACACAAAGTCACAGAAGTTTCTCCCTATAAATAGCAGCGAACAAACCATTCCCTTTAATTTAGTCATTTCACTAATAAACTACAGCTATGAGGGTTCTTTCTCAGTTTTTGTGTCTTTACTAGGTTTAACAACTTTAGCTGCAAGCATCCTCTCTTTTTCTTGTTCTCGCTCTTTTTGTTGGGCTCGCTGGAATTCTTCCTTCTGTTTCTGTTGCTGTAGCTTCAATGCTCGACGCTGAATTACAACAAGAAATTTGCTCAATAGCTATGTGGTGATCGTGTTCAAGAAACAGAGCTAATTGCACAGACTTTACATTGTTCAGTCAAGTGTGAAAAGTCAGTCAAAGCCAAGAATGGTTGCAATCACGAAAACATGCCTATATAATTTTGACCCCCTTAAACCATACATTTATACAATAAAAACTGGGGTTTACAGTGATATACATTAATTTTTCTTGTTTCTGCCCCAAAACATAAATTGTAGTTATTCGTTAAAACTGCCTTGCCGCGCCAAGTACCCACAATCTATGTTTTCAGCAGAAATATGAAAAATATCACGATTTTTATCTGAAAAATTTCATTATTTGGCGGTAAAATTTTACCAATATATATGAATAGGCATTGATTCATTGTGGAGTTTTGAAAATATTTGAGGCTCATGATGAGGCCTAACTGGCCGAAACTAGCTAGTCTGGCCCAGAAATGCTCCTACACTCCATACTTTTCAGTTCTGCGGTGTATTCTTTGCTTCCAAAGGATAACCCTTTTATCAAACATATTTAACATCACTACAGCTGGTTAGAAGCCTCCGTGGTGCAGTGGTTACGCTACTCGCCTTGTAAACCAGGGATTGCAGGATCGATCCCGGGCTTCTCCAGACTTTCGGATGAGTCTTTAAACCGAGGTCCCGTCTCCGTATGACCTTAGCTGTTGGTGGGACGTAAAACTAACACTCACTCACTCACTCACTACAGCTGGTGTTAAGGGAATATGTGGCAGCTGTATAAAATCTCCTTGCCCTTCATCATAGTGTAGTTTGTATTTTCTTGTCCTTTGGGATCATTGAATTCATTGTGTTTGAAAAATATTTGAGGGTCACTGATGAGGCCTAATCAGTCGAAACTACCTAGTCTGGCCCAGAAATACTTGTACACTCCATACTTTTCAGTTCTGCAGTGTATTTTTTGCTTCCAAAGGATAACCCTTTTATAGAACATATTTAACATTGTCAATGCGATGATAAATATAACAACACCACCAGAAAGGAATCTCCATTTTGCTCCTGCTTGCTAAGGCAATCATGACAAAAAAATAATAAAATCTTACAAATAAATGTTATCATTATCTTACCAACAAAAATCCTATGATCACAATAAAGCATGGTAAAGAAAGAATATTTCTAAAACGATCCCCATATTTGGCTGTAGGAGCCCTACCTTAAGTTTAGTTGATCTGTCTGTAAGAATTGCCATTTCCTTCTTTAAATTTACTAACTTGGTGTGGTACTGTCTTGCTTTGATCATCTGAAATTAAAAATAGAAATCATTTTTATAAAGGTTATTTTGAATATGTGTACAACAAGAGCCCCATGGGCTACTACTCTCCCCAGAGCCCAAATGGATAAATATGGTCCCAGTACCTGATGGCCAAAAATCAGCACAGCACAGATGTCATTTGACGTCTGGTGACGGACAATATACCAGTCCCCTTGAGCCTTCGACTCTGGTGTGCTAAAACACATTACCAGTACCTTTAAGAAACTTAAATCAAGCAAAAATTGAACATGAAGTAATCAACCATTTTTTCTCATTTCCCAAGTTTCTTTCATCAAGTACGAGCACAAAATCACACTGACAAGCCTATGTAATGAACACCCTTGCAAACCTTATTTTATGCTGGGAAATGTGGGACTTATATTGGTATATATTTTTTCTGCTCCAAATCATAGACCTGATTGAGGCTACTCATTAAAACCATCTCATTGAGCCAGGTCTAACAGCACCAGCAATCTCTCATGAGAAGTATCAGTAATAATATTGTGGTAACTTTTCTTCATTTTATTAAGCTATCATGTGCGCTCTTGTTAAATTGCTTCCAGGGCCCAGTTGTTCAAAGCACCGTTAGCTTAACAAGCTTGTTAGTGATCAAATTGTTAACTGTTCTAGCAGAAACATTATCTAATTCTGTTTATTTTTTTTTGCTGAAAAAATGTGAAAAGCTGCTCTCTTTTTTTCAGCAAAAATATTAGCATATTTGCCATATTAAATGATCAAGTTTTAACAATATGCTAACGACATTGTTAGTTTTGAACAATTAGGCACTGATCAGGATCTAAACTGTTTTTTATTATCATTCTTCAGAACCTGGGCAAAAATTGAAATCGTGCAACACCAATGGCTGAAAATTAGGAAGGAGTATAGCATATTGAAATATTCAACATGGTTAAGGTTAATTTCATATGAAGAAGTGCAAAATAAAGCTTTTGACATCTATGCCAAGTTTAAACCCAATCCCTCATAGAATTTAGAAAATAGTTAGATCTTAACATTTTAACTTTAACATTTTAAGCTCTGCAGGTGCCGATGCTGAAACACTGACACCGAACCAAAACGGGGCAGTGCAATAATTAATTCTATACTTTCATACAAGTGAGCTGAAACTAATCTGTCCAAAACAAGAAAAAGAATTGACCATTGTCCTACGGACCACAATAACACATACCTGTGCAAACTGTAGATCCAGATCAGATGGCTTCTGATGAAGCCTACACTGTTTGTCATTCCATTTGTCAATTTGAAAGAAAATATTATATCTAGAAATATAATTGGTTGACAGTCAGAAATGGGTGTTGAAAAAATAATTAACTCTTATCCTGCTGTTCACGACAACCCCTATCTTTGCAAACAGTGTAGATCCAGATCAGATGCCTTCTGATCAGGATCTACACTGTTTGACATAGAGTTTATGAATTTGTAGGAATAAATAACATAAAGTAATCTGATTGGTTCAAAGTCAGGAATGGGTGTGGCTAAACTGAATATTCAGCAGGATAAGGGTTAATTCATTTCAGCAAGACATTAAACTTACGGTGTCTGTAAGTTTCTTGGTGTCAACAGAGTCTGTAAACTTGGCATTCTCTTGCTGTATGGTTTCTATTAATACCTCTTGGTTGTGACTAGGGAATAAAATAAAGGTAAATTGATACACACCCCAACCTATCTATTTATATCACTACTGTTGGGGGGGGGGGGGGGGAGGGGTCAAAATGTGCAAACAAAAATTATAAAAAAATGACCATTTATGGTCATTTTTCTACATAATTTTGGGATCCATCTTTCCACCGTGTTATATCCAAATATCCAAAACTGTGTTATAATGAAAAATGTTATAAAGAGGTTGTGGTGTTCCTCTATTCTTTTCAAAGAAAAAAGCATTTGTTTGCTTTCCTAAAATCTTAGACTCTGCAAAAATTGATCTTCTCATTAAGGAAAGAATTTGTTCCTTAAGGGGAATGGGTATACCTTCAGGGGAGTCAACTTCTACAAAAGTATTATTGTCTCCCATGTCAATAGGGGTCAACTCTTAAAGGAAAGAATTTGCTTATTGACAGAGCTTCGAGAAAGGCAAACAGGAAGTTCCGAAAGTTTTCTCCCTTTGGAAAATGGCGGAAAAATCTGCCAGGTGTTCCCATTCCCCTTAATAGGAGGAAATTGTTTCCCACCATATTTTTTAAGTTCTAAAAGAACTGCTTCCCATGAAAGAGGAATTTTGACCCCCTCAAACCCCACTAAATGAGCTGGGGCACAGCATTTCCTACATTTTATATATGCACCAAGCGAAGACTCAGATCATCCTGCAAATCCACGCAGTCTGACCAGAGTCTTCATTGTGCACTTTAAAGATAGCGAAGGGCCCAATACTCCTTCATGCAGCAAGACAAGTCTCTGGTCAGACTATATGGATGGGCAGGCTATTCTGATTCTTCTCTGGTCGCACATGTAAATTGTAGGAAATGCTGTGCCCCCGCTCATATAGTAAAACTGGGGTTTTCAGGGGTATACATTATTTTTCTTATTTCTTCTCAAAAATATAGATTGTGGGTACTCCTTAGGACTGCCTTACCGAGACGGTTCTAACGAGTGCCCACAATCTATGTTTTGAGTAGAAATATGGAAAATAGTGGAAATTTTCATTTTTGATGGCAAAATTCTCAATATATTTGAATAGACATGTTTTTGTAATGATCATTAGGCCTCTTACCACTGTAGGTTTGAGCCTAGCTCGGGCCATATGAGAGATGCCAAGTTCTGCAACAGAAGGTTGGGTGGTTTTTCTCTAGTTACTTCTGTTTTTGCTCACTGAACAATCAGCTCGAAACAAATGCAAAGAGAGGTGATCTTATTGTCTTCCTTCCCAGCATTGTTCACACTCACTTGATATAGTAGGTGACTGACCCGAGTCTGCACTGATCGCACCTTTTAAATGCCATGCCAGGAAAACCTAGAACTGTCAGAGGATCTGACTATAGCCCCGCTATAGCGCTATCAAAAAGAATAATACACGAAAAAAAATGTTTTCAGCTTTCAGCCTCAAATTTAAAGGTGGTAAAAAGGCAATCAAGAGTTATGGTTCAAGTGCTCTGCACATTGGCTCATGGTGCTTTACATTTGTGTGACGTTTCATGAAAATATCTCAAACGGTTTTTGTGTGATGGAGCGGACAAGGTTAAAATTGCCATTTTTCAATGTTCAAAGGGCAATAACTCCATAAGTAGGCAAACCAGAGTTATGGTACATGCACTCTGTGCATCGTCTCATAGTGCTTTACATTTGTGTGAAGTTTCATGAAAATACCTCAAATGGTTTTTGAGTTATCATGAATAACGGAATTTTTTCAATGTTCAAAGGGCAATAACTCCAAAAGTAGGCAATCCAGAGTTATGGTTCACACGCTCTGCACATCGTCCCATAGTGCTTTACATTTCTGTGAAGTTTCATAAAAATACCTCAAAGGATTTTTTAGTTATGATGAATAACGCTTTTTCAAAGCGGGGCTATAAAGAAATGCTCAAAGCTTAGGACAATTATTTTTTGAAATTATGAAAGTAAATGTGAACAGAAACACAAGACAAATAATCCAACATTTATACAGAGGAGATAATTTTCACAACTTCTTGTATGCTTTGCTATAAACTTATCGCCTTCAGAGGCACTGGTCTGCAGGGACAGAATTTGGTCTTGAGGAGCAAATCCTTCCCTCAAACAGCCTCAAACAGCATAATGTCTCTGAAGTAAATGATCATTCCTTTCAAGAGTAGACCCTTAATGACAATGGAGTCACTGCATAAAAGCAAAAAGGGAGGACCCTGATCAGACTGCTCCAGTCTGATCAGGATCCACACTGTTTGTCAATATGACTTTTAAAGTCACTTGACAATGACAAAGCAGATGACATCTGTTATGATTGGCATCTAAAGGGTTAATATGTTGTGCCTATTTTTTGTACACATTGCTGGCCTGTGGATCAGTTTTCATTTAACATGACAGTTGTTACAGGTATCTTAATATTAAGCTAAAATTTACTTTGTAATTTGGGAGTGGGCCCAAAAACAAATGTACTGTAGCACACCCCACTCATGTAAGCAACCAACAAACAAAATTTGGTTGGATTCCAATTAATAGTTTAGGAGGAGATAGCATAATGGAAGGACGGACAGACTTCTCACGAATGGACATTTAGGTGGCTCGGCATCGGCATATTGACTAATTAAGCGGCAATTTCTCTTAAGCGGCAAACCACGTAAGAGCAAATTTTTACCACTTAAGTACCAAAATTATACAATAAATATGGATGGACTCACGAATGACTACTTAACCCTTTCCCACTCAGATACGTGTTTTTACGTGTCTGCACCCCCCCCCCTTTTTAAGCCCCAGAAGCACCTACAATCTGCATTTTCCTACCCCTGGATAGTTATGTTTGCTTTACGATTTGTTTGCCTAAAAAGTGACCTGTTTTTTTGCGCGCCTCCCACTAAAAATATTCTGGGGGAATTGAAGGGGGGGGGCAATGGTATATGGCCCAACTGGCCGCTAAAATTTATATCTGAGGGTGTCTGGGGTGAAAAATGCCTCAAAATTGATGCTGATAAAACATGCTTCAAACAGTGAAAATGACCCGTGCAAAACCCCTTAATTGTTGCCTTGACCGCTGTGTGAAGATTAAGATTTGGTCAAAAATTCATGTGAAATCACAATTTCTGCCAAATTTGAGATGCCCCCTGATTACCATGACAACAATGATCAAGTCATGAAAGGTTGCATTTGAAAGGCTACTACCCAACAAACATTCATACCGAGTTTGGTGTAAAACAGACCATCCATTATGAAACAGTGGCTAGTTGAAGTTGCTGTCAGGTGCAACACTGTGAAAATCAGCGAAATTCACATAATCCCTGAGTGGGAAAGGGTTAAGTGTCAAAATGTCCAAATTTTTTGCTCCCGAAATGTCATTTCGTTAGAACGGACTGATGGATAGACGCAATTACAATATCCCCTCTGCTAAAGCATGAGGATAAAAATTTAATCAATTCTGAGATCATTCCAGAAATTTGAAAGTATGCCTAATTATTAATAGGCTTTAAGTTGGATGGAATTCTGTCAACCTGTTTAATGCATAATGCACACACAAGAAACTATCAAGCCAACACTGACACTTATGCCAATGCTGGCAAGCTTTTATGCTAATGGAATCTGCAACAATTACAAAATATGTCCCAACCCCAGAAGTGTAAATACTCACAGTACTTCATTTAGAGAGCCTTTAGCTTTCTGAAGATTGGGCAGAAACAAACCAAGACATCCCTCTGTCAGTTTGTCAATAATTGCTGGATCCACTTCAATATCATCAGGCAAATATTCTGGAAAGAAAATATAGACACATTCAAGCACTAGGTCATCACTCAATCATACTGTTTGCGGGAACTTACAGGTGGTTGGCAAAAAACGTCTTTCGTCGTTTATCGCCATTGTAAATATGATGTTATTTTCTGTGAATTTGTCTTTCATTTGGACTTTAAATGATAAAATTAACCTTTAAACTTTTGCAATAGACATGTCTATGCTTGTAATTAACGATTTCTTCAGGATTTAAGGATGTTTTGATTATATTTACATGTACCTGTCATATTTATCCAGGTACACCACAACCTCTTAATAACACTACACTGTATTCCTGGGGTCCAAAGCAGAAACCATGTTAGTTAAACAACCGTGTTATATCCAAACAAAAATGTGTAGATTATATAGAAAAATGATGATTTATTGTCATTTTTCTATATAATCTACACATTTTTGGGATCCATCTTGAAACCTTGCTGTATCCAAAACTGTGTTATAATGAGGCTGCGGTGTAATAAGGCAGGATGGTCTTAATTATTTTTTAATAAAAATGCACAAAACAAATCATCAAAAGCAGAAAATGCATGAACAAACTCTAAAATTCCATAATGGAACCCCTGTTTGCAATGTGTTCATATGGAACCAGGTGTTTTTTTTCCAACCACGAAGATAGTAATCCATAGGGAAAGTAATTGCATGCATGCAGAATGTTATGTAAACGAAGTCTAGTGTCTAAACATTGGACTCACCTATACTGAACAAAAGTAGCAGATTAGTTCACAGCATGCTTTAGTTTCATTATCATGTTTACCCTTATCCTGCTGAACACAACAGAACACAACTGCTATGTTTGCAGCAAACACTGTAAATCCAGATCAGATGGCATCAGGATTAACATTGTTTGTCATTCAGTTTTCCAATTCAAGTGCATAGAATATATCAAGAAATTTGATCGGTTGATAGTCAGAAACGAGTGTAGCAAAATTAGTTATTCAGCAGGATAAGGGTTAAAACATCTGTGCAGTGAATGCCCCTGTAAACCCCAGAATGTGTGGGCATTCATTAACCCTTTTTGTACCAAATGGAGTCTTCCACCTTATATATGGCAGGAATCCATTACGAAATTTAGGGGTGTCAGGTTGTGTTTTCTTCAAAATTTATTCGGGAAATAGCCCATCCGGGCTTGAAGAAATATATGGGCTGCATGATGCTTCCCAAAGAACTGAAACCGACCCGCATACGAGTACTGGTAAACCGCTTAGAGGATCTAAGCCTGCCCAGGCAAAGCAGTGTGAGTCCGCCTGTCCATGCTTATAAACCCTATTGGTTTCATTGGGCAGCAGGGCTTAAGATGTCATTTCATCTCAATGTCGGGTAAAAGTCCCACAAAATTGGAAGCAACGTCTCCACAATGACCTTTACAGTTAAACCTCAAATCAAATAATATTCGGGAAATGGCTTAACTTTTTGCAAACAGTGTAGGCCCGGGTCAGACGCCGCGTTCTGCGGCATCTGATCTGGGTCTGCACTGTTTGCCAAGGTACCCCTTTAGGGGTTTCTGGTACTGAATGGGTTAATATTACTTTTCTTAATTTTGCTCCAAAACATTAGTAGCGGGTACACACTGGGGCACTTCTAATGAGTGTCCAAAATCTATGTTTCCAGCAGGAATAAGAATCTAAAATATAACCATCACGGCAAAGTTGTTTGAAGCATGTTTGTGGTCAAAATGTTAACTGCTCTTATCTAAGTAATTTATCTAATACTCTGGTACTTTGCTAGAAAAATGCGAGTAGCTTACTCACATTTTTTTCACACTGTTAGTTTTGAACAACTAGCCCGGGTAGCCCCAGAAGAATATGCTTTTAGAGACAAAAAAAGCTTTTACCCTTATCTTGCTGAATATTCATTTAAGCCACACTCATTTCTGTCTATCAACCAATCAAATTACTTGATCTCATTTATTGGGACAAATTCATAAACTGAATGCCAAACAGTGTAGATCCTGATCAGATGGCTTCTTCAGAAGCCATCTGATCTGGATCTACACTGTTTGCAAAGATTGGGGTTGTCGTGAACAGCAAGATAAGGGGTAAGTACCTGAACAAAGTTTTAACAGTATGTAAACAAATGACACTGTTAGTTTTGAACAATTAGCCCCAGAAGAATATGCTTTTAGAGACAAAAAAAAAAGGTTTAAGGGCTAAGTACCTGGACAAAGTTTTAACAGTATGTTAACTAATGACACTGTTAGTTTTCATTACGACAACACACCCGTGAGAAAAAATGCATATTTCTCATCTCCAAAGTGGCTACTTTTCTGATGAAAATTCCTGATATTTTTCTTATAAATACTGCAAACATAGGTCATGGGTGCTCGTTAGAACTGCCTCATTGAGGCGGTTCTAACGAGTACCCACAACCTATGTCTTGAAGTTCACGTGATGAAGATAGCTTTAAGAGGTAAGTACCTGATCTGACTAAATACCATGGTAAAAGGTAGAAAAAATTCACATAATGAAACTTCAGTCTGATTGACGAAAATTCTAAGTAAAAACCAACTTAACTTCTGAGATATTCTTAAGAAAATGTTTGACAAAAATTAAGAGTGCCTAATAGGTTCACCTTCACTGAGTACCCAGTGTCATCATAAGGAAAATACATGTAATGTATACCCTTATGAACCCCACTTTTCTATATATAAAGTAAGATTTACAAGGGTATTCCTTAACACACACTTGTTTAACCCATTGTATACGGGTAGACTCTGCCATTGCAATATATTGGACAAGTCCATTTGTCATATAAGGGGTGTCAGGCCTATTTCTATTTTTGACGGAAAATACTGTTAGCAAATAGTGCAGGCCCTGATCAGACACCGCATTCTGCGCCGACTGATCTGGGCCTACACTGTTTGCCAATGTACCCCTTTAGGGGTTTCCCGCATGCAATGGGGTAAACATGATGAACTTATGAAAAACTACATTGCCCACAAATACAAAACTACCAACAAATAAGGCTTTTTTTTCTTTTCAGAACAGTAGAAAATATTTCCATCACATGAACAAGTCCGTGAAATGAACACCCCGCTAAACCCCACTTTATAAAGAGAAAACTGAGGTCTACATGGGTATACATTACTTTTCTTATTTCTGCTCCAAGACATAGGTTCTAACGAGAACACATAACTAATGTTTGGAGTATAAATAAGAAAAATACCACAGATTTTCATCAGAAAACTGCCCATTTTGGAGACATGAAAGAAATGCACTATATGTCCCATATATATGTTTTCTTGATGTCATGCTCATATATTATATTTAACATACATGTATTATGAACAGGACAAATGCTCAACAGTAATTGATGATGGAGGAGGACAGGAGAGAAAGATCTCCATCAGGAAAATGAAAGTAAAGAAACAGAAGAAATAACAACCTTACCTGTCACAAGGATAGCAGGGCTTGCCCAGCTGAAAGCCAACATCCGTTGGGTGCCCAATGACATAAGACAACATTACACCTTCACCTCACTCAACCACCCCAGACTGGATTGACTGAAGTGATCTCTCAATTGTACTATAACAAATCCAGATGGAAATTGCAAATTTATGCCAGAATGTTCAATGGGAAGTACATGGCCTTTTCTAAGGAAGAGTTTGCGTGGGTTTATGTACACAATATACATAAATCAACTTTATAATCTGGGATACTCTTGGGGACTGCTGGATTCTTGAATCATTCTTCCCTTAGTTTTTCTCATTTGAAAAGCCCAGATTAACCATTAACTCCCAGATTAACCCATTTTGTACCGGAAACTCCAAAACGGGGACCCTGGCAAGCAGTGCAGGCCGACATCAGACGCCGCAGAACGGCTACGCGGCGTCTGATCAGGGCCTCTACTGTTTGCTAAAAGTTCAGTCATTTTCCAAATAAATTTTGATGAAAACACAACCTGACACCCCTAAACATTGAAATGAACTCCTGCTATATATGAGGAGGAAGATTCCATTTGGTACTAAAAGGGTTAAAGTGATATCATCCTCAGGTTTATGTGTACCAAGTCATTGGAAACATTACCTATTTCTGCATTAATAGTGATATTCCCAGCTTCAAAGCTTTCTTCTTGTGAAAGAGCAACTGCTTCATTCTGTTCTTCCATAGTCACAACTGACTGGCTCTCCTCTCCAGAACTTGATGTATCTTTGAGTTGTTCTGTGACTGGTTCCTTTGTTACATCTTCAGCCATACCTGTGTCACTCTCCTAGGTACTCTACCATCATAAACCAAGAATATAAGAATCTTATATGGGTGCCAGGGATGGATGGAAAAATCTGTCCCGAGGGTCACTGTCCAGCATCAGGAAGCTTGCTGAGTGATGCCGGACACTGATCCCGAGGGACGGATTTTTCTATCCACCCCTCACACCCATATAGGATTCTTTTTCTTGCATATCTTCTGTTTCTTAGGGCAGATTTTAAATGCTGCAGTCACTTCGGTTACTGACGTCCACCATATTGTGATGACACTATAGGAATGTTTAGTGACCTCACATAAGGTGCTGTGACGTCAACATTAACGACGGTGCATATATAAGGTTGTATTAAACCAGTGCATTTATCAAACACGCGAGAATATTCGATTTTGGGTAAGAACACCAGGGCTAAAGCAGAATTTCTATCCCAAGCTAACACTATGGATTTCCTCATCTGGTGTGCAAGAAAAAATATCTTAACCCTTGTCCTGCTGAATAAATTAAGTTTACCACACTTATTTCTGATAATCTTTTAATCAATCAAATTACTTGATATATAATGTATTTGTCAAATTCACTAACTGAATGACAAACAGAGTAAATCCTGAGAAGGTATCTGATCTGGATCTACACTGTTTGCAAAGATAGGGGTTATCTTGGTTCTGCAGGGCAATGTGAGTGTGAATTCGGGTTTAACGTCGCTTTCAACAATTTTTCAGTCATATCACGACGGTGTCTGGTTGCGACAGGGAGCTCAATGCTCACGTTTATAGTGCTGCCTCACTGAAGTATCATGTCCCAGACACATTACATGATACCACACCCAGTCACATTATCCTGACACTGGATCGACCAGTCCTAGCTCTACCCCGTAAATCTGAGTGCCAAGCGAGGAGAAGCTAGTACCATTTTTAACGACTTTGGTATGTCGCGGCCCGGGATCGAACCCGAGACCTCCCGTTCCCCGGAGCGGACACTTTACCAACTGAGCTATCGGGGCCGGTTCTGCAGGGCAAGGGTTAAAAATAAAACATGGGAGTTTATATACATTTTTTTTTTCAAACTATAAACTCGTTATCAACAGGCTTAAGGGCAGTAAAAGCATAGAAGATATGAGACAATTAGCACATTTTCATCAAGATCACAGATCTCTTATATATTTCACACTAAGAAGGACAGATCAAGCAAATATCAACGATCCATGGCCCTGTGCTGAACAGGTGGCCCTGTGCTGAACAGGTTTGTGAATAAGTACCAATTTAGCATATATGCCAAATTTAAAATATGTCACATTATAATTAAGTGTTTAGGGTTTCAATGAAAAACCCTACCTATTTTTTTTTTATTTTTTTTTGAAACCTGTTTGTTTGTTTTTTGTTGTTGTTGTTTTTTTGTGTTTGTTTTTTGGGGGTGTTTTTTATGTTTCCTGAATAAAAAAGGTTGAAATTTGCTTTTTAATGGTACATTTAGGCTCTGCTGTCATGTTTGTGCTAAATCTATATTTATTCATATCTCCAGCCTCATTCAGTCGATTCTAACAAATATATACCCACAGCATATATTTCTGACAAGGCTCCCAGATTTCCTTTCCTCCAATTTCCCCATACACTCATGGAGGGGACAAAGATAGTGTACACCATATACACTCCAAATTTGCAGGATGAAAGCTACACACAAAGTCACACATGGGTAGGAAACTTCATAATCAGAACCTGCAGTGACTCCAATATAAGCAGATGATATATGTGCATCTTACGGATTGACTCTGAATATGTTGGCTTGAAATGACAGACAAAAAGGTAGATTTACCATCATACAAATTTGTTGGGTTTTTTTTAAGTAAATTTTCCGAAAAAGGAGAATGTCATGCTGTCCTATGGTCTTTTAACTGGTTTCCTACCCAATGGAAAATTGGTAAATGTACATGGTCTTTTCTGAATCACTTGTGATGAGGTGACTGGCAGTAAATCAAGGAACCCTGATGCTTATCCAGGTTGATTTTTTCATTAAATCCATTGCCTGAAATATTTTGCATTATTTATTGTGTGAATTAGTTGTCTGTTCTGTTTCAGTTTCTTAAAAATAAAAACTGGCAATAAAATAATGAAACTGATGAGTAATTAACCAATGGCTCTGATGGCGAAGAGCATATCTTTATTTATAAAAGATGAGGGAACAGCATGGTACATGTATTCTTGTTGTTGTTGTTTTTTTTTTTTTTTAAATTTCCTCACTGGCTCGAATTATAAAGTTTTCAACCCGAAATACAGTAATCATGTAATTATGGAAGTGGTCTTTTAAAGTACACAGGGGAAGACTCTCCCTTCACAGGGGGCCTTCCAGTTAACGTCCTGATCCAAAGGATTACACACTTTATGACATTCATCCCTGCAAATCATGTCAATGGAGCATGTTTGGACGCCCAATTTTTATCACCGCTGCCAGAGATCGGACTGGGGCCCTCTAGCATCAGCTACAGGAAAGCTATAACCAATGAGCTATCACCCCCCCCCCCCCCCCTCCACACACACACCCACACACACAGTTAATATCAAACCCAATCTTAAGGATATGGCACATTTCCGATATTGATCCTGAAACTGAAGCATATGGCATGTTCCGACAACATGCTAGAGACAAAACCCAGATAAGTATCCTAGTTTGCCTCTTTACAAGTTCTTGTGTGTTAAATTTCTTCTTGTGCAGAGCTTCTAAACCACAGATACAGAAACTTAGAGTGTATGTAATGTACACCTGCGAGTAATGGTCAAATGTAACCGATCCCAGAATCAGTGGAGAGAATTAAAGGAAAGAGGGGAAATACCACCATTGATCATCCGTCAGATGCTCTTGCCTATGTTTACTTTTTGGATTGATTGTTTGCCAATTAAACCTAAGTTACTAAGCATACAGAAACTTCAGTGCTAAAGTCCACATGACTGCATGTAACTGATTTGTAAGGAATCCAGGTTAATGGTTATCCATTAACACTGCATCATCCCCTTGTGGGGATTACATGCAGGTCGTGGGGATTTAACATGCAGGTTATTTACAGAAAATATCCACATTCATTTTACACGCTGTGAGGTCAGAATGTTGCATAATAGGGTTATCTGTAAAATCTGGAATTCATGGAATCATGGTAGTCCAACAAGTTAGACGTACGCATGCACTCATTTATAGATTTGTTTTTTTATAGATGTGTATGCGTTCCGAAGAATAACAAAAACATAAATTTCAGCATATAAATGTAAAATATGAATGTCTGGAATGCAGAACTCTCATGTATGGGAGTACTCGGCATGGCAAACAGTGTAGATCCAGATCAGACACCACACAACCGTTTGATCAGGGTCTACAATGTTTGCTTACAGTACAGGCATTTTAGCAGTTGAAGGAAATGTTAAGTGTGTCATCGTTCAGCATCATTTTTCCAGCCTACACTAAAGAGACAATCTGCTGTCAGTGCTTTGATTGTGTAGACCCACCCACTTCAGTCTATTAAGCTTTTTATTATTATTATTACTATATATCTATCTCTATATATATCTGATGATGTTAATGTCAGCTATTTACAGTATGTGACAAAACTGTCATTGACGTCTTAGCTTGGAAAAAGAAAGTTAGATCTTCTATCTCTGGAACTTGGAAGATACAGGCGAAGTTACCTCCCTTGAAATTTTGATCCTAGTTTTCAAACCGCTTAATCTGTTTGGCCAATACAGGATATACTGCAGCGTAAGCGTCTGTGATACTGACACCTCAGAAAATTTCCACTTTGGACCACATCGATTTGTTTTAGGTAAAACAGACGAAAGAATTAAATATTTTACGCTGTAATATTAAACAGCGGCTTCTAACCTCGTAATCTGAATGAAATCAGATTTCGTTCAAGCTTAGATTTAGGTGTTGAACTAATTATCATTAGTTTTCGTGACCAACAGTGTGGACACAGATCAGACCTCGCTTCAGACCATGTGATTACAGTCAGCTGAAAACTGAAGTAGGCTGTAAAAATAATCTTTTTTTCAGTGTCAAGCAAACATACAGTCACAAAAGTTATTGAACTCATAAAATTGCAGATAAATCGGCCTCCGCCCATCGGGGCTTGAAGAAATATATGGGCTGCATGATGCTTCCACGCAGAGCTGAATCTGACCCACACACGAGTAGTGGTAAACCGCTTAGAGGATCTAAGCCTGTCCAGGCAAAGCTGTGCGCACGAGTCGGACCGTCCATACTTATAAACCCTATTGGTTTCATTGAGCGACAGGGCTTGAGATGTCATTTCATCTCAATGTCGGGTAAAAGTCCCACAAAATTGGAAGCAACGTCTCCAAAATGACCTTTAGAGTGTTATATTGACGGGGACGTTAAACCTCAGATCAAACAAACAAACAAATTTCAAAATGTACCCAGTCACCCTAACCATTATCCTGCTGTTTACCCTACCTCTGGAAACAGTGTAGATCCAGATCAGATGGCTTCTGATCTGGATCTACACTGTTTGACATTCAGTTTGTGAATTTAAATGACTGTGTCAAGTAATTTGATTGTTTGATAGTCAGAATTGGGTGTGGCTAAATTAAATATTCATCAGGATAATGTTAAGGTTGACTAAGATTTCAGTACTGATTTTGGTGATAAAATGACTTTTTGGTCTGTCTGTCTGAAAATAGTTATTTTAATTACAGTTTCTGGCAGCATAATGCAGTGACAGACTACCCCTATTGCACCCACAAGGGAAGTATCTAAATACCATAGTACAAAATGGTGAAGATTCTGAGTACAGGTGAAATAGTACCTGACAATGATCCGAGAGCTCAACAAAACAATGCCAGACAGAGACAGGTAATGAGGCTCATAATTCCAGATATCAAGCAGGAACAATAATAATTAACCCATTGTATACTAGTGGACTCTTCCATTGCTATATCGTTGTACAAGTCCATTTGTCATGTAATAGGTATCAGGCCTATTTTTTCGTTCTTATTCTATTTAATGAAAAATTCTGTTAGCATATAGTGCAGGCCCTGATCAGACGCCACGTTCTGCGGCATCTGATCTGAGCCTACACTGTTTGCCAAGGTACCCCATTTAGGGGTGTCCTGCATGCAATGGGTTAAGGAATAATTTTTATACCCTGCAACACTATAGAGATGAAGTATTATGAAATATATCCTCCCAAGTCTGTCTGTCTGTGTGTTGTTACATCTGAAGTTTTTTTTTTTTTTCAACCAAGTATTTATTCACAGGTTTTCTTCAAATACATATTTGTATGAGATTGAGATATGTGGTTTAGTTGTTATTGGGTAAATTTTGACAACTTTTGACAGCATTATGGCCCTTATCTTTGTCTAAATGAATTTGGCCAATTATTCCGTTACTATATATAGCTACGGAATGTATGGATGAAACTTCAAAAATGTATAGGCTGTCAACTCATTTCATATGGGAAGCTCTTGTCTGAGGAATTTCTAGACGATGAACAGGATCCATTTGTTATGCCCTGGCATTACACGTATCAGTCATTTTACATTTTAAATACCTCAGAAGCTAATTTAACCCTTTAGATGCCGAGAAAAAACTGCGTCTGAAAATGTTGTCTGTTTATGTCTGCTGAATCTTCTTGCAAGCTTTCTGAAAATATTTTTTTGCATACAGGAAAACAGTGTGGGTCCACACTGTTTGCAACAATGACTTTTAAAGTTACTGGCAGATGACAAAGCAGATGACAATTGTTGTGATTTGCATCTTTTGGTATAACCCTTTTTATATAGAAAACCCAATAACCAGTCAATACAATGGCAAACTGTGCAGGTCTAGATCAAATTGCACAGAGTGCTGTATCTGATCAGGGCCTTCACTGTTTGCACAAAGTGCAGCCATCGTCTGAATAAATTTTTAAGAATAATTCAAGTTACACATCACGAAAACATGCCAATATAATTTTGACACCCTTGAACCCCATTTTTATATAGTAAAATTGGGGTTTACAGTGGTAAACCTTATTTTTAGCTCACCTGTCACATAGTGACAAGGTGAGCTTTTGGGATCACTTTTTATCCGTCGTCCGTCGTCCGTCCGTGCATCCGTAAACAATTTCAAATAAGTATATCTCTAATACCCCATGGCCAATCTCGATCAAATTTCATGTGAAGCATCATCAGGTAGGGGGAAAGGCTGCATAAGGTTTTTGGGCTGATCAGTTTGGAATTCTGGTTGCCATGGCAACATATAGCTCCCATAGACTTATAATGGGAAAAATTTAAAAAATCTTCTTCTCTGAAACCACAGGGCCCAGAGCTTAGATAATTAGCTTGTAACAATGTCAAGTGGTCACCTACATAAATCCTGCCAATCATACCCCTGGGGTCCAAATTGGCCACACCCCGGGGCCCCTTAGCTCCCATAGACTCACAATGGAAAAAAAAAACTTTCAAAAATCTTCTTCTATGAAACCATAGGGCCCAGAGCTTAGATATTTAGCATGTAGCAATGGCAAGTGGTCACCTACATAATTCCTGCCAATTGTGCCCCTGGGGTCCAAACGGGCCACGCCCCGAGGCCCCTTAGCTCCCATAGACTTATAATGGAAAAAAGCTTCTAAAATCTTGTTCTCTGAAACCACTGGGCCCGGAACTTAGATATTTCGCTTGTAGCAACGGCAAGTGGTTACCTACATAAATCCTGCAAATCATGCCCCTGGGGTCCAAATGGGCCACGCCCCGACGCCCCTTAGCTCCCATAGACTCGTAATGGAAAAAAAAACTTCAAAAATCTTCTTCTCTAAAACCATAGGGCCCAGAGCTTAGATATTTAGCATGTAGCAATGGCAAGTGGTTACCTACATAATTCCTGCCAATCGTGCCCCTGGGTTCCTAACGGGCCACACCCTGGGGCCCCTAGGTCCCATAGACTCATAATGGAAAAAAGCTTCAAAAATCTTCTTCTCTGAAACCACAGGGCCCAGAGCTTAGATATTTAGCATGTAGCAACGGCAAGTGGTCACCTACATAAATCCTGCCCCTGGAGTCCAAATGGGCCACGCCCTGGGGCCCCTTAGCTCCCATAGCTTCAAAAATCTTCTTCTCTGAGACCACAGGGCCCAGAGCTTAGATATTTAGCATGTAGCAATCGCAAGTGGTCACATATATATATATATATAAATCCTGCCAATCATGCCCCTGGGGTCCTTATGGGCCACACCCCGGGGCCCCTTTACTCCCATAGACTCATAATGGAAAAAAGCTTTAAAAATCTTCTTCTCTGAAACCACAGGGCCCAGAGCTTAGATATTTAGCATGTAGCAACGGCAAGTGATCACTTACATAAATCCTGCCAATCCTGCCCCTGGAGTCCAAATGGGCCACGCCCCAGGGCCCCTTAGCTCCCATAGACTCATAATGGAAAAAAGCTTCAAAAATCTTCTCTGAACCACAGGGCCCAGAGCTTGGATATTTGGCATGTAGCAATGGCAAGTGGTCACCTACATAAATCCTGCCAATCATGCCCCTGGGGTCCAAATGGGCCACACCCCGGGGCCCCTTTACTCCCATAGACTCATAATGGAAAAAAGCTTTAAAAATCTTCTTCTCTGAAACCACAGGGCCCAGAGCTTAGATATTTAGCATGTAGCAAAGGCAAGTGATCACCTACATAAATCCTGCCAATCATGCCCCTGGGGTCCAAATGGGCCACGCCCCGACGCCCCTTAGCTCCCATAGACTCATAATGGAAAAGGGCTTCAAAAATCTTCTCAGAAACCACAGATCCCAGAGCTTAGATATTTAGCATGTAGCAATGGCAAGTGGTCACCTACATAAATTTAGCCAATCATGCCCCTGGGGTCCAAATGGGCCACACCCTGTGACCCCCTTAGCTCCCATTGACTCATAATGGAGAATAGCTTCAAAAATCTTCTTCTCTGAAACTGTGAAGCACTGAGATTAGATATTTAGTATCTAGCAACATTGATAGTCACCTACATAAATCCTGCTAATCCTGCCCCTGGGATTCAAATGGGCCACACCCTGGGGCCCCTCAGCTCCTTTAGACTTATAATTGAAAAAAGCTTCAAAAATCTTCTTCTCCAAAGCCATAAGGCCCAGAGCTTAGATATTTAGTGTAGCAATGTCAAGTGGTCTCCTACACTAATGATTTTCTGGTACACAGGTGTGCGATATAGGGCCATTGGGCCCTCTTGTTCTTATTTCTGCTCTAAAATATAGATTGTGGGTACTCTTTAGAACATCTTATTTCTGCTCAAAATATAGTTTGTGGGTACAAGTTAGAACCGCCTCGATCAGGCGGTTCTAAAGAGTACCCACAATTTATATTTTAGAGCAGAAATAAGAAAAATATCTCAATTTTTCATCTAAAATTTTTTGTTTTTTTTTGGCTGTAAAGTTTACTATGCATTTGTATAGGCATGCTTTCGTGATGACCCGGCTTAATTTGAAATGGATTCCTAAATATAATGAGTTAGAAATTCTATTCAGCTTAAAATGGGTTGAAGACAGCTTGTATTGATCTCCAAAACAAATATATGAGGCACATCAAGAAAAAAATATATATACTCATCTTTCTCTGAAATGGGGGCTACTCTTACTAAAAAGGAATTTGCTTCTTTCCATTAACCCATTTAGTACCAGAAACCCCAAAACTGGTACCTTGACAAACAGTGCAGGCCCAGATCAGACTCCGGAGAATGCGGCGTCTGATCAGGGCCTTCACTGTTTGCTCAAAGTTCAGCCATTTTCCAAATAAATTTTGAAGAAAACAACCTGACACCCCTAAATTTTGAAGTGGACTCCTGCTATATATAAAGAGGAAGATTCCATTTGCTACAAAAAGGGTTAAGAGGGGCCTCTATAATATATGCAAAAGAACATACTATAAGATGTTTTCTCCTTGTTGCAAATATGTTACATTATGCACATTAGTTATTTGTGTAATAGGCACTAACCTATGTTTAGAGAACTAAATCCAGTTTCATTGTTGTTTTAGCTCTTAGCTCACATGAGCTGAAGGCCCCACCAATCGGGGCTTGAAGAAATAGATGGGCTGCATGATGTTTCCACGCAGAGCTGAAACCAACTGCACATGAGTAAGCATCAAAGAGGATCTAAGCCTGCCCAGGCAAAGAAGTGCGAGTCTGACCATCCATGCTTATAATCCCTATTAGTTTCATTGAGCGTCAGGGCTTGAGATGTCATTTCATCTCAATGTCGGGTAAAACCCCCACAAAATTGGAAGCAATGTCTCCAAAATGACCTATACAGTGTTGACGGGGATATTAAACCTCACATCAAACAAAACATATCACCTGAGCTGAAGGCTCAGTGGTGAGTTTATTGTATAGCGCCAGACTCTGTTGTCTGTCTGTTGTCTGTAAACATTTTCACACACCTGCTCCTCAGCCTCCGCCCATAGGGGGCTTGAATAAATATATGGGCTGCATGATGCTTCCATGCAGAGCTGAATCCGGCCCGCACACTAGTACTGGTAAACCGCATAGAGGATCTAAGCCTGCCCAGGAACCGTGGTGCGAGGCGGACCGTCCGTGCTAATAAACCCTATTGGTTTCGTTTGGCGACAGGGCTTGAGATGTCATTTCATCTCAATGTCGGGTAAAAGTCCCACAAAATTGGAAGCAACGTCTCCAATATGACCTTTACAGTGTTGACGGGGACGTTAAACCTCAAATCAAACAAACAAAACCTTCTCTGAAACCACTGGGCTGATTGAAGTCAGATTTCATATGGAGCATCCATGGGATGGGGGAATGAATGTTTGCTTGGTCCAGGTCACATAACCAAGATGGCCGCCATGCCCATATAATGTACATGTAACAACCATTCAAAAATCTTCTCCAGAACTAATGGGCCAATTATTGCCAAACTTGTTAAGCAGCATTAGGGACTCAAGTCAATTATAGTTTGTTCAAATGATAACCTCTGGCTGACCTTAACCTATTTTAGGCCAAGGTCAAATTTGGTCGCATAGACATAATTAGGGCCCCGCACTGAAAGTGTGGGTGCCCTATAGTAATCACTCTGTCCGTCCGTCTGTCTGTCTGTCTGTCTGTCTGTCTGTCTGTCTGTCTGTCCGTCTGTCCGTCTGTCCGTCCACAAATTTTTTTATCCTCCATAACTTTCTTATTCCACTGAAAGTGTGGGTGCCCTATAGTAATCACTCTGTCCGTCCGTCTGTCTGTCTGTCCGTCTGTCCGTCTGTCCGTCCACAAATTTTTTTATCCTCCATAACTTTCTTATTCCTGGATGGATTTAAATATTACTTGGCAGAAATGTTAACCATAATGTGATGGAGTGTTGCGCGCAAGACTCAGGTCTGTACCTCAAAGGTCAAGGTCATACTTAGAGGTTAAAGGTCAAAAAAGGGTCTTTCCTGTGTCCAATTAATAACTTTATTATTCCTGGATGGATTTAAATATTACTTGGCAGAAATGTTAACCATAATGTGACGAAGTGTCGCACGCAAGACCCACAGCCGTACCTCAAAGGTCAAGGTCATACTTAGAGATAAAAGGTCAAAAAAGCGTCTTTTTTATTGTGTCCAATCTATAAATTTCTTATACCTGGATGGATTTAAATATAACTTAGCAGAAATATTAACCATAATGTGACAGTGTGCCGTATAGTAATGCCCTGTCTGTCCGTCCGTCTGTCCGACCGTCCGTCCGTCTGTCCATCTGCCCGTCTATCCATCAACATTTTTCATGTTTACAAACTGAAGCTGAAGTTATTGACAGTTGCCATATAGTAATACCCTTTTGTTTTTAATTCATAACTTACAAACAGTCAATTGCATCAACTTCAAACTTAAGATATATGGTCACAATATCATTACACAATTACATGGCAACCGACGTAACTCTAGCTACAATACTCTAAGAGTAATAGCCCTTTGAAAAAAAATCCAACTCCTCTGATGGCACTGCCGGGGCCCTAGTCAGTTTCACTGACAGTTCTAGTTACATATGGGAAAAGGTAAAACTTTGTATTTTTCGGAAACTATTGCAGCCTGTGATCTGAAATGGATAGATTCAGTAAATTAGTAAATGAAAACTAAATGAGAATTCAAGGTTAGTGTCATTATCTGTCTTTCAGACATGAAAATTAAAACTTATTTTCCTCATAAACTGCTGGGCCATTTGTAACCAGATTTCATATGAAAGCTTTTGGGATGCTTATCTATGAGTGTAATCACATGACCAATATGACTGTCAAGCCCATATAAGGTAGAAACCTTCAGACATCTTCTGCTGAACCAGTGGGCCAATTATTATGAAATTAGTATGTAGCAACTGGGACTTGAGTCGACCCTACTTTGTTCAAATGATGACCCTAGTTGACCTATTTTAAGGCCAAGGTTAACTTTAGTTGCACAGGGTTTTGTGTGGTAAAAAGGCAAAACCATGCATTTTTGGGTAAACTGTTGCAGCTTGTGATTTGAAAATTTATAGCTGCAGTTAGCTTAATGAGTAAATGAAACCACATGAGTTCAAGGTCAGGGTCATTCCTTCACCTTGGCCCAAGGTCACCATAGGGGCTTGAAGAAATATATGGGCTGCATGATACTTCCACGCAGAGCTGAATCCGGCCCGCACACTAGTACTGGTAAACCGCTTAGAGGATCTAAGCCTGCCCAGGAACCGCGGTGGGAGGCGGACCGTCCATGCTTATAAACCCTATTGGTTTCATTGGGCGACAGGGCTTGAGATGTCATTTCATCTCAATGTCGGGTAAAAGTCCCACAAAATTGGAAGCAACGTCTCCAAAATGACCTTTACAGTGTTGACGGGGATGTTAAACCTCAAATCAAACAAACAAACTCAGATATGAAAATTAAAAAATGTTTTTCTCAGAAACCACTGGGCCATTTGTAACTAAATTTATAACGGCTTTCAGGAACTCAATTAGTATGAGTTAGGTCACATGACCAATATGGCCAATATGGTATAAACACTTCAAAAGCCTTCTACAACCAATGGGCTGATTGCCTTGAAACTTGGTAAATGTGTGTAGCATTTGGTCATGGGGCCCATCATAATTGGTTCAAATGATGCCTCTGTCTCGACCTTGACATCAAGGTCAAATTTGGATGCTTTTATATGGGAAAAAAATGGACATTGTTTATTTTTCGAAAACTATTGTTGCCTATGAAATTTAAATTTTCAATCAACCAAATGAATAAATGAAGCTTCATGAGTATTAAAGGTCAAGGTCACTTCCTGGCCTTGGACCAAGGTCTCTGAGATGTAAAAATTAGAACTTTGAGTATCATTAAAACCTGCTGGGCAAATTGAAGTCAAATTGGATATGAAACTTTTCGTGGATGAAAGAAATGAAATTTTGTTCGAGTGGTCCAGGTCTCATGGTCTCATGGCCATACAGTCATGTATATGTACACGTATATGGTAAAAAAATCTACAAAAATCTTTTTCTCTGGAACCAATGGGCCAATTGCTTTGAAACTATGAGTGTTGCATTGGGGCTCCGGCCCACTGTAATTTATTCAAATAATGAGTCTATGTTGACCATGACCAATTTTTCTCCAAGGTCATATTTGGTCCCTTGTGCTGTTATATAGGAAAAAAACAACTGGAAATTAATAATTTTTGGAAAACTGTTATTGGTGTGAACTTAAATGGTATACGCAATCAGCTATAAAACAAGTTACTCGTTGACTTGGTACAGGGTCCCTCAGATATCAAAATGAACTTTTTTTTAAATGTAAGCCAAATTTCATATGAAGCCTTTATGGGATGGGGGAACAGAAGATTGTTTAAATGGTTAGGTCACATGACCAAGATGGCTGCCATTGTGAAGACTCTTCAAAAACCTTCGCAGAAGCCGAATGGCTCCTTGTACACTCAAAACTCTGAGTTAAGTGGTTAACCCGTTGTATGCTGGAAACCCCAAAAGGATTACCTTGACAAACAGTGTAGGCCTAGATCAGACGCCGCAGAATGCGGCATCTGATCAGGGCCTGCACTATTTGCTAACAGAATTTTCCGTCAAAAATAGAATAATAACGAATATATATGCCTGACTTCCTTTATATGACAAATGGACTAGTCCGACATATAGCAATGGAAGAGTCCACTAGCATACAATGGGTTAAGGACCATTGGTCCCCTGGTTTTACTCCGATTCTCAACATTAGCCATTAGGGAAAAAACCCATGCAATGTAGTGCATTATTTCAATTCCAGAAAAGTGCATCTTTTTCTGCAAAAAAAACATGTGGTATATTTCTTATTTCAGTTATAAACATTGTTGGTGTGTGTTAGCCCATTGTATTCTAGTGGAATCTTCAATTGCTATATGTTGGACAAGTCCATTTGTCATATAAGGGGTGTCAGGTCTTATTTTTATAAATTTTTATTCCATCTTTGACAGAAAATTCTGTTAGCAAATAGTGCAGGCCCTGATCAGATGCCGCATTCTGCGGCGTCTGACCTGGACCTGCCCTGTTTGCCAAGGTACCCCTTTAGGGGTTTCCCGCATACAATGGGTTAGAGGCAGTTATAACAAGTACCCACAGTCTATGATTTTAAGCAGTAATAAGGAAAATAAAGGTAGCCCTTTTCCTGCCGAACACAACTACCCCTACCTTTGCAGACTAAAGATACAGATCAGATTGCTTCTGATCAGGCAGGATCTGTAGCTATCTGATCAGGATCTGCACTGTTTGTCATGCAGTTTGTGAATTGGATCAATACATTATATCAAGTACAATGTAATTTGATTGGTGGATTATCAGAAATGGGTGTGGCTAAATTCATTTATTCAGCATGATAAGGGGACTGTCCCTTGTAAACCCCATTTTTCTCTATATACATGTCCATATATGTAGAATGGAGTTTTCAAAATATTCATAACAAGGATTTGTGAATGCAATGTTTCATCTCAGTAACAGATTATTTGCTTGTATACAATGATTTTGTTTGTTTTGGAGTTTAAACGGCCCAGTCAACACCATTTTAGGTCACCATTTGAGCCAGTCAGTTTACCTATCCACACTTTTCCTGGGCAGGCTTATACTTAAGCGACTAACCAGTACAGTGCGCATTCTTTCGCCAGAAACTGAAAACTGCCCTTCTTGAATCGGGGGAAGGGAGAGAATGACCGAACAAAAGATTTCATGATCAATCTCTGCTTGAGAATGTTGCCAACCCCGGCAGGTATCGAACCTGCATCCTCCTGATCACTAGTCAGACCCGCATCTGACTGAGCTACCGAGGCCGGCTGTATACAATCATAACTTTTTTACAGCCTATTGGAAGAGTACAGCATGAAGAAGATGTACAACAACAGTATGGAGGCGGTCAACAGTTTTCTGTTTTTGATGGACTAAACCAACGTCTTATAGGTTATGGGTTCCCCAGGTTCAACATAGGACATCACACTATTGAACCCATAGTGTCAGTAGGGTTCATTCTTGCTGGGCTATTGCTAGGACTGCCAGGACTATTGTTGGCCGCATTCTTGTTCTTTGTTTCTAAAATGAGTACAGGTGGTGGACTGGGTGGATTCTTTGGTGTAGGACAAGGACGTGGTCAGGGTCAAGGGCAAGGACCAAGGCCACCTCAAGGAGGAGGCTATAGACTGGGAAATTCTTGAAATTAGTGCAATAAATATTATATAATAAAATTCCTATTCATGGTAAAATTCCTTTATGAAGACCTCTTTTGGGACTGTTCAAAAGTGGTCTTTAATGTTCAAAAGTGGTCTTTAAGACCACTTTTGAACAGGTCCAAAGGTGGTCCCTGACCAGAGGATATTGTGAGCAGAAAGCACAAAGAAAGAATAACTGCACCCTTCTAAATGAGCTTTTAAAAACAGAATTAGTCTTAATTTCAGGTGCTCTTAATAGCGGAATTTCACTGTACATATTCACATATACATGTATACAGATCATTTTTGTAAAGTTTGTGTTGTCTTACTTTCAACCATGTTGGAACACAAGAGGACCATGATGGCCTTGTGTTGATCACCAGTGCCCATTATCATTCACAAGGTCAAATACTGGAATTTATCATCATTCAAATCACTAGATTGATTATCATATCTGGCCAATTTTTAACTTTCCAAGAGGGCCGAGACATATAAATGACTGGTCTGGATTTTTTGCCACTAATCGAACTTTTAGGAATTTGGCTGATAACATGGCAACATATTGCCATCTTCAGCTGTCAAGGAGATGGTCCAAAATAAAGTACTGAAGCCTAAAAAGATTTTATGCCTAATCATTTACTATTCATCTGGAAGTTTTATCAGAATCTGGTCAAAACTTATCTTATGCCAGTGACCCTTATGTGTTTCCTGTCAGATCTGGTTGGAATTTTGACCTGTCAGATATTTTCAGTTTATGACGATTATGTTAAAGACCTCTCTTGGAAGGAGCTTTGTGTTTAGAAAAGCAAACGGGAAGTTATGTTCTCCCTTTAAACTATAGCAGGATAATCAGCCAGGTATATCCTTTCGATGAGTGATTACCCTCTGGAAAAGTCAGTCCTGTTTGTATCTGCCTCTCTCTTCAAGGCTGTCAAAGGTAAACCTTTTTATTAGTAAAACTGCTTCCCTAGTATTTTACTCCTGTAAATGTAGAGCTCCATGGCCGACACTGCATGAAACCCTAACACAGCAAGCCAACAAGTTTTTATTATTATTATTATTATTAATAATAATAGAGCAGATAATCTCAGAAATTCTTAAATCTTGATGCAATCTGTTTTTGTTTGTTTGTTTGATTTGAGGTTTAACGTCCCCGTCAACACTGTAAAGGTCATTTTGGAGACGTTGCTTCCAATTTTGTGGGAATTTTACCCGACATTGAGATGAAATGACATCTCAAGCCCTGTCGCCCAATGAAACCAATAGAGTTTATTAGCATGGACGGTCCACCTCGCACCGCGGTTCCTGGACAGGCTTAGATCCTCTAAGCGGTTTACCAGTACTAGAGTGTGGGCCGGATTCAGCTCTGCGTGGAAGCATCATGCAGCCCATATATTTCTTCAAGCCCCTATGGGGATGCAATCTGTGAAAATAGTCTTCTTTATTTCCTAGTAGTCAAGCTAGATTATTCATTACGAAAACACGCCTATAAAAATACACAGTAACCTTTAATCACCGAGAAAATGAAAATTTTAAGATGAAAAATTGGGATAGTTTTCTTACTTCGGCTCTAAAATATAGATGAAGGGTACTAGTTAGGTGGTGCTAACGAGTACACACAATCTATATTTTAGAGCAGAAAAATGAAAATTAGGTATACCCCTGTAAACCCCAGTTTTACTATATAAATGTGGGGTTCGAGGGGGTCAAAATTATATAGGTTCGAGGGGTCAAAATTATATAGGCATGTTTTCGTGATGCCACTACAGACAAAAAAGCTACTTTTTTTGTACATTTATTTTTGATACATTTAAGGGTATATAACTCAAGAAATGAAATGTCAATAGTCGCTAAAAGACTAACAGCAAACAAGGCTTAGAAACAAAACAATTATGAAAAAATCACAGTGAGATTAACTTTGACTGTGGTTGCCATTCTGTTAATCAGATCACCTCCTTATATAACAGGAGCTGTCTTCAGACAGTGTAGTATGCACAGAAGTGTCCTTAAGGTCATGGGAATACAGTAGTTAGTGGTATTGCTGAATAAACCATTGGACCGTTATCTATTATCCTGTCAAATCCATCATATGGTTTGGAAAATATAAACTCTTAAAAAAATTAACATAAAATTTCTAAGTCTGTGACCATGACTTTGAGGGCATGGGCGGAGGTATTGCTGAATAAAACCTTGGACCTATATCATCATCATATCAAAAATGAACCAAATCCGCAAGGTTTGGAAAATATGAATGCTTAAAAACTTTAAAATAAAATTTCAAAATCTCTGGCCTTGCCTTAAAATCATGTATTGCTGAAAAAAATGGACCTATATCTGTCATCATGCCAAATATAAACCAGTCATCATATGGTTTGGGAAACAAGAGCTCTTAATAAAAAAAATATCATAAAATTTCAGTCTTGAGGTCATGGGCATGGGTGGGGTATTGCTGAATAAAACTTGGTGCCTATATCTATTATCATGCTAAATAAGAACCAAATCCATCCTATGTTTTGGGAAATAAGAATTCTTAAAAGCCTTTTAACACAAAATGCTCATAAAAAACTTTTAACATAAAATTTCTAAGTCTGTGTCCTTGATCTTCAGGTCATGAATGTGGGTGGGGGTATTGCTATTACTGCCTATATCTATCATCATACCATATATGAACCAAATCCATCAAATAACATGGATATTATGAGCTCTTAAAAACCATTAACGTAAATGTGGCCGCCAATGCCGATTCCAGTGGCAACACTGAGGGCAATGTAACAGCTCTTCGTCCTGGCAAGCTATGAGTAAACAGACCAATGACTGTCATCAATTTCAGATGTTTCCTTGTATTCATTGGTGTGTTGGATCAGCAAAGTAAAATAGAATCGTTATAACCACATTTTGCCATTATAGGTGGGGGTGGTATGGTGAGGCAAAGATGACATGTATCTTGCATCACTGGCACATTCAACTGATACTAGCTTACAGTTGGCCAAGGCCTGCTGTGAATACACAGCCATTCATTTTCCTCTTTCTGCCCTATCCCTCACTTTCATCTCCTCTACTCTTTTATCTCTTTTCTCCCTTTCTCTGGGAAAAGCCTCCGTGGTGTAGTGGATACGTTACTTGCCTTGTAAACCAGGGTTCGCAGGATCGACCCCAGGCTTCTCCAGACTTTCGGATGAGTCTATAAACCGAGGTCCCGTCTCCATATGACCTTAGCTGTTGGTGGGACATTAAACTCAAATACTCACTCCCTTTCTCTGGGAGAGGATTGTGGTTATAGGTATCTGTTCCTGTTTACACTGTTGAAACAGTTAAGAACCACCAAACGGAGCATGATAGGTAATAAAGGGCCTTTTCCCTTTAATAACTCATGATACAAATGTGTGTGTGAGAGTTTTACGTCCCACCAACAACTGTGATAACACAGAGATGAAACCTTGGTTTAAAGACTCATCCGAAAGTCTGGAGAAGCCTGTGATCTAACCCATGACTCCTGGTTTATAAGGCAAGTAGCATAGAGGCTTCTAAGATACAAATGTAGGTATTTGTTAGAATCACCTCACTAATCACTTCACTTGGGTGATTATTATAAATATGTACAACATTTGTTTCTTGGATTATTAGATTACAAGAATTTTCCATGAGTATGGATTCAATAAAGGTATTTCCAACTCAAGGGATGCCAGCACCAATCAAAACCAAGGCAAAGCCTTGAGCTAAGGATCCATTCCATTGAAATTGTCATTATAACGAGTTTTGCCATTATGTCAAATGAATGTCGGTATAGAGAGGGTTGGCTGTATAGGTCTTAACTTCCTCAGTAGATACCTCAACAAGCCCCAATTTAGCTTGATACTTCAGGTTTTAAGGGGAATGGGAACACCTGGCAGATTTTTCCACCATTTTTCAAAAGGAGACAACTTTTGTGCCTTCCTGTTCACTTTTCTATAAACCCTGTCCCACTGAAAAAGGGGTCAACTCTTAAAGCAAAGAATTTGCTCCTGAGGAGCAAATTCTTTAAGAGTTGACCCCTATTGACATGGGAGACAAAAATACTTTTGAAGGAGTTGCCCCCTTGAAGGTGTTCCCATTCCTCTTAAGTGCCTATAATACATTAATATTTTGAAAAAGTGCCTTTCACCCCTGAGTTTCCTAACTGGGCTCTTCTATCTATGAATTTGGACATGTACATTCTTGTGTTATCCCATTTTGTACCGGAAACCCCAAAACAGGTATTTGGCAAACAGTGCAGGCCCAGATTGGCTTCTGATCAAGGCCTACTCTGTTTGCAAAAAGTTCAGCCGTTTTTCAAATAAACCTTGAAGAAAACACAATCTGAGACCCCTAAATTTTGAATTTGACTCCTGTTTTATATAAGAAGGAAGATTCCATTTGGTATAAAGAGGGTTAAAGGTTTAGTCAGAACCATGAACAGAGTGGCAAACAGTGTTGACCTGATGACATACTTCATTATGAGCCATCCCATCTGGATCTACAGTTTGCATAGGTAGCTGTTCCTGTCTACAAAGCTGAAACAGTTAAATGAAAACTGGCTGCAAAAGAGAACAAGAGCAATTATTTTAGAGATGATATTTTATTTTGACAGTATGTTAAAAAATATTAAGTTTCTATCAGGAGATAACTAAAATTTCAAAAGTGATCCCAATTTCCATATGGTTTCGAAACAGATTAGGTATCCTTCAATTCAGTAGAAGTAATGTAATGATCCTAAGTGTTGGGACAGACAAGCCTGAGCAAACTGCAGTCAGATCAGGCTTGAAGGAGCAGTCTGATCAGGGATTACACTGACATTCAATCTGCAATTTTTGGACTCCATGCTGGATTCTGAAACAGAGAAAAAACACCTGACCTTCCTTTGCAGAACCTGGCATCTGACATGCGGGTGGAGCAAGACACTTACCATAGCAATAAGAGACCAAATGATTAAAAGTCAGTGCTCTTAACCATTAGGCCCGTCAATATTATGCTTATAAACTGCTTTATGACACGGATCATTATAGTACTATTTTATGAAGGTTTGAATATGGACATAGATAATACAGAAAACAAGTGCTGCCACAAACCTGCATAGATCAGTTCTTCCAGACTTGTTTAACAAACTACAGTAGAACTTCGATGGCTCGAACACCGATGGCTCGATTACCATGGCTGAGTCGAACCAGTTCTCGAGTCCCTAGCGAAATCCTCTACACTAGAGATATAGTGGGGGATAATTAAGGAGATTTTAGTCTTTTATCTTGCAAATGTATGTTGTGTGTACTCATTAGAATCGCCTCGATGAGGCGATTCTAATGATTACACACAGCATACATTTTCAGTTTAGAACACCGAAGAGATGTCTAAAAGTGTCTCGTTATGACTCCTGACAGTAACCTCAGTTGCGCGAACTACCCCTGTCTCGAACAGATTTTCGTGGTCCCAAAGCCATTGAAGTTCGACTACCATAACAGTGTCAAAAAGTACTTCAAGTCTACGACCTTGACCTCAAGGTCATTTAGTAGATGAAACTTTAGATTAATATCTAGCATCAGTGTAAAGCTCAATTAAATCACCCGAGGCACCGTAAAATTAAAACTGCCAAAAATAACTGAACCCAAAACATTAATGGAAATTCCAAGTCCATGATTTTTACCATTAGCACACCTGGGGTGGGGTGCATTGTGAGAAACAAAACACCATAGTGACATTTTTGGATGGGTTGTACTCATTAGAAATGCCTCACTGAGGTGAATCAAACTAATACATACAACATACCCATTGTACATAAGATTGGAAAGATATTTCTTTACTTTTCAAATTATGCCTGCTGATCCGACTATGAATTCAGTAAAAATCCTACATATTCGGACACTTTGATGACTTGCTGTAATTCTCCTAAAATTTTAACAAATTTGTTTCAGAATCCAGCAAGGAGTCCAAAATGTGCAGACGGACTGGCAAACAGTGTAGATCCAGATCAGACTGCTCCTTCAGGAGCAGTCTGATCTTGGTCTTCAGTTTGTTTCGGCCTATAGGATCATTACAGTAACCCTCGATGGCCTAAACTACCCCTGTCACAAATAAATTATCATGACCTAAAGGGTGTCCAAGCCGTTGTAATTCAACTGTATTTTTGTTTAACCCTTTTTGTACCAAATGGAATCTTCCTCCTTATACATGTATAAAGCAGGAGTCCATTTCAAAATTAAGGGGTGCCCGGTTGTGTTTTCATCAAAATTTATTTGGAAAATGGCTGAACTTTTGCAAATAGTGTAGGCCCTGATCAGACGCCGCATTCTGCGGCGTCTGATCTGGGCCTGCACTGTTTGCCAGGGTATCTGGTACAAAAAAAATAGTTTAAATGACACACCTCAAAAATGACTAAAGGAATGATGATAATAAGTATATGTCTACAAATGTACATATCACAGTTCTTCCCAAAAGTGGAAGAACCGACTTGCAACGATTGGAATACAAGAAACATGATTAAATATTCACATCAATGTCTAAAAGGCACACTAAAACACATGAAGTATTGCATTACATCATGAAAACAAGCCTATTCAAATACATTGTAAATTTTACTGCCGAAAAAACGAAAACTTTATGATGAAAAATTGTGATATTTTTCTTATTTCTGCTCTTAAATATAGATTGTGGGTACTCGTTAGAACCGCCTCATCTATATTTTACAGCAGAAGTAAGAAAAATAAGGTTTCCTCCTGTAAACCCCAGTTTTACTATATAAAAGTGGGGTTGAAGGTGGTCAACATTATATAGGCATGTTCGCGTGATACCATGTGACAGCTCCTAGCCTATTGCATATTCAGCATTTAAATACAACATGTACAAATAAACCTTTTTATAGCACTTCCTTATAACACTATTTTTGATATAAATTCAGCTTAATCCTTGACCTGCTGAATATTTAAATATGCCACACCCACTACCAATTATCAAAGAATCATATTACTTGATGCAAATTATTGCAACAAATTCACAATCTGAATGACAATGTAGATCCTGATCAGATGGATCTGGATCTACATTGTTTGAAATGTAAGGTATATCCGGGCTCAGCAGGACAAGAGTTAAAGAGGGATCCTGAAAAATGTATAGATTCTACAGAAAAAAAGACCAGTAATGGTTATTTTTCTGTATAATTTGTACAGTGTTGTTTGGATATAACACAAGTGTTAGTAACTAACATGGTTTCTGCTTTGGACCCAAACAAGAGTATATATTATAAAGAGGTTGTGATGCATTTGCTTTGGATCAGTAGTAGTTCACACAGAAAAAGTCATTGATTTGCATTTATTGGTATTTCCTAATCCATTTTTTACCAAATGGAATCTTTCTCCTTACACATGTATATTGCAGGTGTCCGTTTCAAAATATAGGGATGACAGGTTGTGCAATCTTAAAAAATTTATTTGGAAAATGGCTTTTTGCTAACAGTGTAGGCCCAGATCAGATGCTGCATTCTGCAGTGTCTGATCTGGGCCTGCACTGTTTGCAAGTATCCTGTTTTGGGGTTTCCGGTACAAAATAGGTTAACTTCTGGCAAAATACAGAAAAATCCCACGAGCATGTCCAAACCTGGCCACATTAGTAGGGTGGTCTTTATATTGAATATATGATAATCAAGACGCAAGGTGTTTAGGGACCCCACCAGCTGATGACCCGTGACACGGGGAAACTGGAAACAACAAAGTTTAGGGTTCAGTCTGGTGGAAACTGCTCTTCATAGACAGATGGTTTTAATTTTGAGTGGCTAAATAGCAGAATTTTACTGTATATTCATAAAATATGTTTCGTATTAAATCACAACAGACTTCAGCAGGTGACATTTTCAAATATTTTTCTTACTTTTTGGAGAAAACAAAAAAAATGCTTGGCATTATATGTAAATTGTCTACCTACCTAGCTTTTTTTCTCATAGCAATCCCTTATTCTGCTGTACCATAATAACCCCTACTTTTACAAACAGTGCAGATCCAGATCAGATGGCTTCTGTAGAAGCCATCTGATCAGGATCTTCACTGTTTTAATTCAAGTTCCGAATCTCAACAAATACATTAAATCAAGTAATTTGCGGTTTACAGAAGTCCACATTATTGTTCTTATTTTTGCTCCAAGACATGGGTTGTGGGTACTTGTTAGAACCGCCTAAATGAGGCGGTTCTAATGAGCAGCCAAAACCTATTTTTGGAGTATACATAAGAAAAATAACATACTTTCTTCAGAAGAAATAACCATTTTGGAGATGTGGAAAAATGCACTATGTCACACGGATGTGTTATCGTAATGGATGCGGATGAGATGGCTCAAAATGTCCTACTGTTTCTTACACATTAGAAAAGGAATCCATAGTTTTAGCTTGGGATACAAATTCAGTTCTAACCCTGGTGTTCTTACCCAGGGACAGGGTAAAAATCTAATACACTCGTGTTTGATAAATG
Source organism: Lucinisca nassula (assembly GCA_963580285.1). NCBI lineage: Eukaryota > Metazoa > Mollusca > Bivalvia > Lucinida > Lucinidae > Lucinisca > Lucinisca nassula. The sequence goes on from OY757011.1 coordinate 110,592,246, forward strand.
CACTGGTCGAATACGACCTCATATGCGCCGTCATTAAGGCTGATGTCACACCATGTTATGTGAGGTCACTCAACATCACTGTAGTGTTATCACAATATGGCAGATATCAGCAACCGAAGTGACTGCAGTACTAAAAATCCATGCTCAGAAATGGAAGGTATGTAAGAAAAGGAATCTCACAAGGGTGTTAGGGGTGGACAGAAAAATCCTTCCCCAGGAATCACTGCCTGGCATCACTGGGCAAGCCTCGTGATGCTGGGCAGTGACCCTCGGGACGAATTGTTCCATCCACCCCTCACACCCATGTAAGATTCTTAAATTGTTCTTCAATTAATGATTTTGATTAAACACAAATTTACATCTCTTTAGAATGGATTTGTCCAAAGTCAAAGGTGGTAGAGTCCACTTAGATACTCTAGAATAAAAGGGTGAAAGCTTTACAAAAACTTTATTAGACCTCACCTTTTCTACAGGTAGAAAGAATGACACGTTTTTAACCCTTATCTTGCTGTTCACGACAACCCCTGTCTTTGGAAACAGTGTAGATCCAGATCAGATGGCTTCTGAAGAAGCCATCTGATCAGGATCTACACTGTTTGACATCCAATTTATGGATTTGTAAGAATAAATTACATCAAGTAATCTGATTGGTTCAGAGTCAAAAATGGGTGTGGCTAAACTGAATATTCAGCAAGAGAAGGGTTAAGATCATTTGTCCTAATACCAGGCCAAGAAAATACAGACTATAATCATATACCTTTATACAAACTGAACTAGCATCATCCATCCATCATACAGAAGTGTTTCACTGGAGAACTTAATATTTTATTTCAACAATGCATAGTAGCAAAATTATCAAGTCTGCCTCTAATGAGTACCAACAATATGTTCCGACAGGAAAAATGGATTAAATCCACTGCTATGTCCCAAACATACGTTTAAAAGTTTTTATGATCATGTTCCTGAGATATTGTGTAAACAAACACGTTAAATTCTGTTGTGACAAACAAAATCACGGTCATCAAAACCATACCCTAGTCATAAATCTGTCAGTTTAACCCTTTACTGAGCAGTCACAATATAAGAGGTGTCAGGTTTATTTTAATTTGTTGTAAGTTTTACATCAATTTCTGTACTATTAGCGAAACAGTGAAGGCTACCACTGTCTGTGACATCTGACCAGGCAGGACCTTCACTAATTACCAATGCCCAAGTTGTGAGATGCTAGGCATGTAATGATGGCTTAATATCAGTCCCAAATCTGGCAAAGGTTCCCAAAATTCATAACTCGAATTTGGCTGAGAGCTGGCATTCTGTCAAGCATTGTTCTTGATTGAAAGTGAGGTCATGATAAAGGGTCAACAAGAAAATATCTCCCAAGTCTAGTGAGAAGATCACAAATAACTGCTCTAGTTTCCATTTGGAAGTAATATTTCATACATTTTGTCCCAAATGGACCTTAAAAAGGTCATCAAACTCAGAATAACATGAACATGTCCAAATGATTTACCCTGCAATTTTCATGAATTCCTCCAATTCATTCACAAGATAAGCTGGCAATTATGCATGCAGATTCTGTACCAAAACAATATGCCCCCACCCCACTTTCATTTATCACATATGTCCTATATGTGACCTATATCTTAACACATACTGACCTTTAGCACACTATGCACCATCAGCAGATGATATAAGAGTCAGCAAACAATGAAGCCTACCATAAGACATGTTTGACCAACAAAGACCAAGATAATTCTGCACATTTACCCAGTCTGGATGTTCCCATTTGTTGCTCTTTGGACCGACAAGATGCTTATATCTGTTGCTCTTTGAAAATGCCCAATGAAGATTTTTAATATGGCTACAACAGCGGCCATCTTGAAAATATTCTCTGTACATCTATTCCGGAATGTTAGGTCGGTGGTGGAAGGCATCGGGGCAGTATGGAGATGGCTTTAATTGTTCTATTCAAATACAGTCGACTCTCGTTATCTCGAACCTCACGGGACCGGATAAAAAAGTTCGAGCTATCCGTAGTACGAGATAACCAAAGTGTGACGTCACATGTATGTCAGAACACATTGTTTGGCGTGATATGCTTGGTATTCTTGGTAATTCTTACATGAACGGTTTACTGAGTTTTTAAAATTTGTTTATGAAAGTACTGGAGCTTGTCAGAGTATAGCGTTTATGAACAAAATAATTAATAAATAAAACTGATAGATTTCTCACGTATTTTGTTGTCTTATAAATTCCTACTAATCTGGGTTTCCAAATACGCTAAATATAGATACTAAACAGACTGGTTCCCGCTTGTGAATGCAATGCTTCTATTACTTCGGAGAGCAGTTCATGCTATATAAGTCATACAGTAGTTTGACTCATCTCCCCTCTAACTGATTAACCATCACTATGGCAAACAGTTTAGGTCCTGCCGCGAAAGCTCATTATGAGCCATCCCTTTTGGATCTACACTGTTTGTACATGGATTTGCATCGGTTAAGAAACAGACGGGTTAACAACGGTACACGTGAATTGTTCCGAACAACTGCGTTTATAACACGCCCAGATTATCACACCTTTTGTCACTTTCTTTGACATTTCTGCAAGAAAGACAACGCCGCCTTTTATCACGGAAATCTTGCAAATCATTGACACGAGACAGTGTAAGCTTAAAGGTTGAGCACCGTGTGTCAGTCTTTATTGCCCGCACATGATTTTCTTAGTAGCCGAAAAGGTATTGTGTGTGCTAAAATTAATTGCAAATGCACCTGGACAAATTGGATCATTAACAACATTGTGAGTATTGATGAATTGTTTTCTAAAGGCCTTTTACAAAATTGAAGGACTGGACACATGTTTTTTTTTTTTTTTTCGTTACGTCAAGAATCCCGGTTCCAGATACGCAGTAGTAAAAACAGTGAAAAATACATTCAGAGACTGAAAATGATGGGCGAGATAGCCAAAGTGTCGACTTAAAAGTAGTTCGACACATGCGAAGTTGAAATACAATAAATATATAGGTGAAATGTACGGGACTTAGAAATCGGTTCGACATAAGCGATAGGGTCGAGATAAGCGGGGTCGAGATAACGAGAGTCAACTGTATCTGAGATGGCACAATGATGGCTGTCTTGTAATTCTTCAAAACAACATCTCCCAAACCATAGTTCAGATTGAGCCATAACTTGACAGGAGGCACCAGGGTGACATGTAGGTTCAGAATTACTAACACAGCCCGGATTCTGATATCAAATTTGGACATCATAGGGACCATTTAACGACGTCTGCTCCCAACTAGAGCTGCCGCCTAACGGGCGCCAATTATACCCCCGCATGCGTTGTCAGATAGTAACTCCAAGTAAGAGTCACAGAGATAAACATAGAAATCCAATTACATGCAATGTGTCACTCAGTCAAAGTCAGGTTTGTGTATATCAATCCTAAGTTCTAGTGGCAAGGTGTTTGGTGTGTGAATATTAAAGAAATCGGTTAAAGAATGAGGAAGTTATGTGCAATGTTAAAGTTTTTTGGAACGGACCGACAACAAATTTTTACAAGTATTTATATACAAATTTTTACAAGTATTTGACCTTGAGGAAGGTCAACATCGGAAATATTATGATAATCATAGAAATCCAATTACATGCAAGGTGTCACTCAGTCAAAGTCAGGTTTGTGTATATCAATCCTAAGTTCTAGTGGCAAGGTGTGTGGTGTGTGAATATTAAAGAAATCGGTTAAAGAATGAGGAAGTTATGTGCAATGTTAAAGTTTTTTGGAACGGACCGACAACAAATTTTTACAAGTATTTGACCTTGAGGAAGGTCAACGTGAAGGTCAAGGTCAGGTTTGTGTATATCAATCTTAAGTACTAGTAGCAAGGTGTGTGGTGTGTGAATATTAAAGAAATCGGTCAAAGAATGAGGAAGTTATGTGCAATGTTAAAGTTTTTTTGTACCGACAAATTTTTACAAGTATTTGACCTTGAGGAAGGTCAACGTAAAGGTCAAGGTCAGGTTTGTGTATATCAATCTTAAGTACTAGTGGCAAGGTGTGTGGTGTGTGAATATTAAAGAAATCGGTCACAGAATAAGGAAGTTATGAGCAATGTTAAAGTTTTTTGTAACGGACCGACGACAGACGACAAGCTGACTCCTATATACCCCCTTCAAACTTCGTTTGCGGGGGTATAAAAAGGTTTGTCAGGTCCAGCTGAAACCTGGACGAGATGTTATTGCCTGTTGTACAGGAAAGATGTTATAGAAGGCTCAGGCAAACAACAGACTGATCAGGGGCCAGTTCTTCAAAGCCAACAACATCGCTAGTTAACATATCCTTAAAATTTTTATCATTTAATATGGCACATATGCTATTATATTTTTGCTGGAAAAATGTAAGCAAAAAGCTGCTCACCTTTTCAGCAAAAATACTAAAAAAATTTATATTGTACTTGCTAGAACAGTTAACAAACAAGAGGGCCCAGAGGGCCCTGGTTCGCTCACCTGATCCAAAACATAACAAGGGGGCACCGGGCAGGGTCAATTTTGGTCCCAGGGCTAAAATTTGAACAATCTTGGAAGAGGTCCACAAATGAAGCTTCATATCGAATATGAAAGACCTGGGCTTTCTGGTTTCAGAGAAGAAGATTTTAAAGGTTTACCCTGCATATAGAAGTCTATGTAAAACAAGATTTTCCCTATATAAATCTATGTTAAACCAAAGGGCCCCGGAGCGGGGGCATTTTTGGCCCCAGGGCTATAATTTGAACAATCTTGGTAGAGGTCCACTAGCTGAAGCTTCATAACAAATATCAAAGACCAAGTAGCTCATCATAAGAGCTTTTAGGTATAAATTCAGCTCGTGGAAGCCGCTTGGCTATGATTGGTTAATTTTATCAGACTCTTCATAACTAAACTATTCCCTACACCAGGAATCTGCAACTCATTAAACATGTTAAAATGATGTTATCATGTAGAAACTATGAGCTGCATCATGTCAAAAGGTGCCTGACATATTTACAGTCGGCAAAATATCTCGCTAGTCTGCATATATGTGAGCAGTCTGTGCAGTTATCCTGGATTCCTATAGGTACTAATTACTAATTATAGAGGTTATGAAAACTTTTCACGTTTATCAGAGCATGTACTGCTTTCATCTGCATAAGGCACTTTCTGTATGTAGCAGAGTGGTTAAAGGGTTTCTCAGCAAAAGCAATAAAACAAACAGCAGGGAATCATTACTGACAGGTATTTTAAACAGTATTTCTCAATGAACTCTGAAACCTCAATAAAATACTGAATATGTTCAACCAATCAGATTAGACTGGCACCCACACGGTGAATAGCATACCTATAGCAGAAGCTAGATGCTCTTGTCTAATGAGCTCTTGCAAAGGCCTAAGCCTTGTGTTTCAGAGAAGATTATTTTTAAAGATTTTCCCTATATAAGTCTATGTAAAACCAAAGGGCCAAATGGCGGGGGCATTTTTCGTCTCAGGGCTATTATTTGAACAATTTTTATAGAGGTCCACTAGCTGAAGCGTCATAACAAATATCGAAGACCTAAGCCTTGTGGTTTCAGAGAAGAAGATTTTTCAAGATTTTCCCTATATAAGTCTATGTAAAACCAAAGGGCCCCGGAGCGGGGGCATTTTTGGCCCCAGGGCTATAATTTGAACAATCTTGGTAGAGGTCCACAAGATGAAGCTTCATACCAAATATCAAAGACCTGGGCCTTGCGGTTTCAGAGAAGAAGATTTTTCAAGATTTTCCCTATATAAGCCCATGTAAAACCAAAGGGCCCCCGTGTGGGGGCATTTTTGGCCACAGCACTATAATTTGAACAATCTTGGTAGGGGTCCACTAGATGAAGCTTCATACCAAATATCAAAGACCTGGGCCTTGCAGTTTCAGAGAAGAAGATTTTTAAAGTTTTTCCTTATATAAGCCTATGTAAAACAAAAGGGCCCTGGTGCGGGGGCATTTTTGGCCCCAGCACTATAATTTGAACAATCTTGGTAGGGGTCCACTAGATGAAGCTTCATACCAAATATCAAAGACCTGGGCCTTGCGGTTTCAGAGTAGAAAATTTTTCAAGATTTTCCCTATATAAGCCCATGTAAAACCAAAGGGCCCCCGTGCAGGGGCATTTTTAGCTTCAGCACTATAATTTGAACAATCTTGGTAGGGGTCCACTAGATAAAGCTTCATACCAAATATCAAAGACCTGGGCCTTGCGGTTTCAGAGAAGAAGATTTTTTAAGATTTTCCATATATAATCCCATATAAAACCAAAGGGCCCCGGTGCGGGGGCATTTTTGGCCCCAGCACTATAATTTGAACAAACTTGGTAGGGGTCCACTAGATGAAGCTTCATACCAAATATCAAAGACCTGGGCCTTGCGGTTTCAGAGAAGAAGATTTTTCAAGATTTTCCCTATATAAGCCCATGTAAAACCAAAGGGCCCCTGTGTGGGGGCATTTTTGGCCACAGCACTATAATTTGAACAATCTTGGTAGGGGTCCACTAGATGAAGCTTCATACCAAATATCAAAGACCTGGGCCTTGCAGTTTCAGAGAAGAAGATTTTTGAAGTTTTTCCTTATATAAGCCTATGTAAAACAAAAGGGCCCTGGTGCGGGGGCATTTTTGGCCCCAGCACTATAATTTGAACAATCTTGGTAGGGGTCCACTAGATGAAGCTTCATACCAAATATCAAAGACCTGGGCCTTGCGGTTTCAGAGTAGAAAATTTTTCAAGATTTTCCCTATATAAGCCCATGTAAAACCAAAGGGTCCCCGTGCAGGGGCATTTTTAGCTTCAGCACTATAATTTGAACAATCTTGGTAGGGGTCCACTAGATAAAGCTTCATACCAAATATCAAAGACCTGGGCCTTGCGGTTTCAGAGAAGAAGATTTTTTAAGATTTTCCATATATAATCCCATATAAAACCAAAGGGCCCCGGTGCGGGGGCATTTTTGGCCCCAGCACTATAATTTGAACAAACTTGGTAGGGGTCCACTAGATGAAGCTTCATACCAAATATCAAAGACCTGGGCCTTGCGGTTTCAGAGAAGAAGATTTTTCAAGATTTTCCCTATATAAGCCCATGTAAAACCAAAGGGGCCCCGTGCGGGGGCATTTTTAGCTCCAGCACTATAATTTGAACAATCTTGGTAGGGGTCCACTAGATGAAGCTTCATACCAAATATCAAAGATCTGGGCCTTGCGGTTTCAGAGAAGAAGATTTTTAAAGGTTTTCCCTATATAAGCCCATGTAAAACCAAAGGGCCCCCGTGCGGGGGCAATATTGGCCCCAGCACTATAATTTGAACAATCTTGGTAGGGGTCCACTAGATGAAGCTTCATACCAAATATCAAAGACCTGGGCCTTGCGGTTTCAGAGAAGAAGATTTTTTAAGTTTTCGGTGAAAAAAATCTATTTTTGGCTACTGTGACCTATATGTGCAACGGACCGGAACCATTTGAACAACTTTGAAAGGGGACCACATAAGGATCATTCCTGTGAAGTTTGGTCAAAATCCGATCAGTGGTTTAGGAGGAGATGTCGTTTGAAGAAAAGTTTACGGACGCACGCACGCACGCACGCACGGACGCACGACGGACAAAAAGTGATCCCAAAAGCTCACCTTGTCACTACGTGACAGGTGAGCTAAAAAACCACTAATGAGCTTGTTAAGGTAACGAGACTTTGAACAACTGGCCCCTGATCATGTAATCTTCATCTTTACTGGTTGCACATGTAGATTTTGTCATGTGCTGGCTCAAAATGATGTCATTGAGATTTTGTTTGAACTGAGGTTTAATGTCCCCCATCAACACTATTTAGGTCATTTTTGAGATGTCGCTTCCACTTTTGTGGGACTTCTACTTGACATTGAGATGAATTGACATCTCAAGCCCTGCCACTCAATGAAACCAATAGGGTTTATATGCCTGAATGGTCAAACTCGCATCACTTTGCCTGGGCAGGCTTAGACCTAAGCGGTTTACCAGTACTCGTGTGTAGTTGGTATCAGCTCTGCGTAGAAGCACCATGCAGCCCATCTATTTTTCCTAGCCCTGATGGGTGCGGGCCACCTCCTCAGATAACTTGAATGTCCTGTTTTTATCCAATTTTGTACAACATGTAATATTCCTCCTTATTTACAGCACATTTCAAAATTTATGGCTGACAGTTTGTGTTATCTTAATTTATTTGGTAAACAGTTGAACTTTTGGCAAATATTGTAGGAGCTGATCAAGGGCCGCATTATGCGGCTTCTGACCTGGGACTGCACTGTTTGCCAGTATCACATTTTGTGGTATTCCGGTACCAAATGGGTTAATAAGACAAATATTTTAATGTCGTGTGCAAATATCTAAATTTAGCAGAATAGAGGCTATGCTATCACAGTATGTGAAGTGATGTTATTTCTCTGTAAAAAGTACTTCCTTTGTTAACATTGATGTTATACAGGGTATTTGTTTCTTCTGATTCATAAATTCTTTGCCAGTTCGTGATTCAAAGTCATATGCTACTTTCTTGTTCACTCTCGTCATCATTGTAAGGAGATCTACGGTTTTCCAGTGTTTGGCTAGAACTTCGGATAAAGCTTGTACAAACCAGGATCCATTGGCACTATTTCTCCACGAAAAATAACCTGGAATTAAATCAATGAAAAGTTAAAACTGCAATTCTCCAAACTTTTGACAAAGATTGTTTCTACATCCAGCAAGGAGTCCAAAAGGTGCAGATGGGATGGCAAGTGTAGACCCTGATCAGACTTGGTCTGCAATGTTTGCTTAGTACTATCTGTCCCAATACTTAAGATTATTATGTTAATAATTTGATTGTAGTGAAGCTCTCACAAACTTTCTAAAGTGTCCTTAAGTTGTATATAATGGAGAAATATGGTCTTACGGCAAGAAAAAACAAAGCGAACCATCAAATATGGATGGATGACCATTATCCTGCCACAGGCGGGCATCAGGATTTGGAGACTAAGAAATAGAACAGCTCCAGAGTTCATCACAATAACACACCCTTGCACTAAAATGGCACCTTTCTTATCTCTTGAAATAGCAATGTTCATTAGAGAATGTTTGATATTTTTTTTATTCTATTCTATAGATAGTTTGTGCTAATTAGAATACCAATGAGGTGGTTCTAAGGAGCACCTACAGCCTATTTTTTAACCCATTGTATGCTAGTGGACTCTTCCATTGCTATATGTAAGACAAGTCCATTTGGCATATAAGGGGTGTAAGGCCTTTTTTTTTTTTCGTTTTCAATTCTGTTTTTGACAGAAAATTCTGTTAGCAAATAGTGCAGTCCCTGGTCAGATGCCGCCTTCTGCGTCGTCTGATCTGGGCCTGCACTGTTTGCCAAGGTACCCCTTTAGGGGTTTCCCGCATACAATGGGTTAACAAGAAAAGGAAACTAATGAATACAGCCATTCACCCCACTTTTCTCTGTTTAAAGTTGGGTTTGGAGGGGTGTTCATAACATGGACTTGTAACATTATGTACATTGACTTCTGAAGATCAGCTGTAAAGTACAACAAATCATGAACACAAAGGAAATGATATTTCTATGTACAACTGACCAACAGATTGCTTTATTACTCAACATATTATGCACCAATGTCGATCTACAGTAAAAATTCCTATAATAAGACCACCTTTGAGACTGTTCAAAAGTGGTCTTTAAGACAACTTTTGAACAGTCCCAAAGGCAGTCCCTGACCAGATGACATTGTGCTCATAAAGCATGAAGAAAGTATAAGTGTCATTGTGCGCAGAAAGCATGAAGAAAGTATGTGTCATTGTGCGCAGAAAGCATGAAGAAAGTATAAGTGTCATTGTGCGCAGAAAGCATGAAGAAAGTATAAGTGTCATTGTGCGCAGAAAGCATGAAGAAAGTATAAGTGTCATTGTGCGCAGAAAGCACAAAGAAAGTATAAGTGTCATTGTGCGCAGAAAGCATGAAGAAAGTATAAGTTACATTGTGCACAGAAAGCACAAAGAAAGTATAAGTGTCATTGTGTGCAGAAAGCTTGAAGAAGGTATAAGTGACATTGTGCGCAGAAAGCATGAAGAAAGTATAGGCGTCATTGTGCGCAGAAAGCACAAAGAAAGTATATTAATGTGTCATTGTGTGCTGAAAGCATGAAGAAAGTATAAGTGTCATTGTGTGCAGAAAGCATGAAGAAAGTATGTGTCATTGTGCAGAAAGTAGGAAGAAAGTATAAGTGTCATTGTGTGCAGAAAGCTTGAAGAAGGTATAAGTGACATTGTGCGCAGAAAACATAAAGAAAGTATAGGTGTCAATGTGCGCAGAAAGCACAAAGAAAGTATAAGTGTCATTGTGTGCTGAAAGCATGAAGAAAGTAGAAGTGTCATTGTGCGCAGAAAGCATGAAGAAAGTATAAGTGTCAATGTGCGCAGAAAGCATGAAGAAAGTATAAGTGTCATTGTGCGCAAAAAGCATGAAGAAAGTATAAGTGTCATTGTGTGCAGAAAGCACGAAGAAAGTGTCATTGTGCGCAGAAAGCATGAAGAAAGTATGTGTCATTGTGCGCAGAAAGCACAAAGAAAGTATAAGTGACATTGTGCCCAGAAAGCACGAAGAAAGTATAAGTGTCATTGTGCGCAGAAAGCATGAAGGAAGTATAAGTGTCATTGTGCACAGAAAGCATGACGAAAGTATAAGTGTCATTATGCGCGAAAGCACAAAGAAAGTATAAGTGTCATTGTTCACAGAAAGCATGAAGAAAGTATAAGTGTCATTGTGCGCAGTTAGCACGAAGAATTTTAAGTGTCATTGTGTGCAGAAAGCTTGAAGAAAGTATAAGTGACATTGTGGGCAGAAAGCACGAAGAAAGTATAGGTGTCATTGTGCACAGAAAGCATGAAGAAAGTATAGGTGTCATTGTGCACAGAAAGCACAAAGGAAGTATAAGTGTCTTTGTGTGCTGAAAGCATGAAGAAAGTGTAAGTGTCATTGTGCGCAGAAAGCATGAAGAAAGTATAAGTGTCATTGTGTGCAGAAAGCATGAAAGTATGTGTCACTGTGCGCAGAAAGCATGAAGAAAGTATAAGTGTCATTGTGTGCAGAAAGCATGAAAGTATGTGTCACTGTGCGCAGAAAGCATGAAGAAAGTATAAGTGTCATTGTGGGCAGAAAGCATGAAGAAAGTATGAGTGACATTGTGCGCAGAAAGCACAAAGAAAGTATAAGTGTCATTGTGCGCAGAAAGCACGAAGAAAGTATATGTGTATCTTAGCTAATCAGCTTTTTAAAGCAAAATTATTCTTAATTTTTGGTGGTTTTAATAGCGGAATTTCACTTATTTTGATTCTGACACACAAAAACTTGAAGAAAACACTGTTGTTTTCTCCAGATTCTCCCACTCTTAAACCAGCAGATAGAGCAGAACCGGCCTAGCTCATTTTAAGCTTATAACAATAGGACACCCCAATATCAACAGATACACCACAACCTCATTATAACACTGTTCATTATAACACGGTTTGATATAACACGGTTTAAAGATGGATCCCAAAAATGTGTAGATTATATAGAAAAATGGCAATTTATGGTTTCAAGATGGATCCCCAAAAATGTGTAGATTATATAGAAAAATTACCACTTTTGATGTGTAGATTATATAGAAAAATGACCAAATGATCATTTTTCTATATAATCTACACATTTTTAGTTAAATATAACATGGTTGTTTAATTAACACTGTTTCTGCTTTGGACCCCATTAATAGTGTTATAAAGAGGTTATGGTGTAAAGGACACCTTTCCTTAACCCAGCCCCCTGTACTACTATCACCAGCCTACCTGGAACTACAGAGTAAGCTATAAGGAAGTCGGCCTCTGATGGTATCTTATGAACCTGGATGTCTTGTTCCATGCTAAGTTCACCCTTGGCATCTGTCATGTTCACACCAACCCCTGCATCAAACTGAACACCTTGGCAAGCCTGTGTAGATAATGATCATTACAATAACACACATTGCTCTTTCAGATCAAATAAACAGTAAGTTTTCAATAAATGACAATTTGTGATAGTTAACTTATTTTTCCTCAAAAACACATTGTGGGTAATAATAAAAATAATAATCAACCTTATTTATAGAGGGTAACACATTTAGTAATAGTACTAATCTTCCATGTGGCCCTCTTTTCCTGGGTAGGAACCAGTACTAAGCAATGTGGATAAAGTTTCTTGCTTAAGGAAACAACACATGGTGCTTGCGAGGTTCGAACTGGCTACCTCTCGATATCAAATCCGATGCTTTACCACTGCACCTTGTTAGAACCATTTCGTTGAGGCGGTTCTAATGAGTACCCGCTATGTTTTTAGAAAAAATAATGAATACACCTGTAAATCCCATTTTTCTGTACATAAAGTGGGTTTTACAATGGTGTTCATGTTTTTTTGTTGTTTTTTTTCAGCACTTTCAAGATTATTTCACTTATTTTGGGGTGATCTTTAGTCAGGGGTGGGGGATAAAACTGGAGGTCCTGGAGAAAAACCACCTGACCTGTTGCAGAACTTGGCCTTTTACATGACCTGAGCGAGGCTCAAACCACAGCGGAGAGAGACCTAATGATTTAGTCAGTGCTCTTGCGCACTAGGCCACAGAGGCCCAGGGCATTCATTTTACGGATTTGTTAACATGTGAAGTAGCTGACAAATTTCAAATTAAGCCTTGAAACACCAATCATGAATAAAGAGACAACAGTTTCAATTATTATTAATTGGTATCCTATATTACACAAGGTCAACCAATATTCAAAAATCATAAATCATGTTTTTAATTGCGTCAATTAATAAAATTGTCATAAATCAAGTAATTTCGTATTGGCCCAGTTACAGGTCCTCGGTCAGCTGTATTGGCCTCGGCCTTCGGCCTCGTGCCAATACAGCAGACCTCGGACCTGTACCTGGGCCAATACGAAATTACTTGATTAATAACATTATTATTTTTTTTTTTTTTTCCAAGAGAAACAGAGCTAAAGTTACCAACTTAATCCCTTCTGCAACATTTCATTGACCGAACAGATCACCAACATATTTTGGGAGACAGTTCACAGACAGATTTGAAGACAGTTCACTAACAAATTTGAAAGCTTTCTGTAGATTATTTGTTTATATGGAATTATTCTACATATATGTTTTAACATTTAAGAAAGTTTCTATATCTGTGTTCAGCAACAAACATTAATAGGTTATCCATTAGTGGATATTTAAACTAGAGCTGCCGCCTAACGGGCGCCAATTATACCCCCGAAACATTGTCAGATAGTAACTCCAAGTAAGAGTCACAGAGATATAAGTATTTATATACAAATTTTTACAAGTATTTGACCTTGAGGAAGGTCAACGTCGGAAATATTATGATAATCATAGAAATCCAATTACATGCAAGGTGTCACTCAGTCAAAGTCAGGTTTGCGTATATCAATCCTAAGTTCTAGTGGCAAGGTGTGTGGTGTGTGGATATTAAAGAAATCGGTTAAAGAATGAGGAAGTTATGTGCAATGTTAAAGTTTTTTGGAATGGACCGACAACAAATTTTTACAAGTATTTGACCTTGAGGAAGGTCAACGTGAAGGTAAAGGTCAGGTTGGTGTATATCAATCTTAAGTACTAGTGGCAAGGTGTGTGGTGTGTGAATATTAAAGAAATCGGTCAACATGAAGGTCAAGGTCAGGTTTGTGTATATCAATCTTAAATACTAGTGGCAAGGTGTGTGGTGTGTGAATATTAAAGAAATCGGTCAAAGAATGAGGAAGTTATGTGCAATGTTAAAGTTTTTTGTACCCACAAATTTTTACAAGTATTTGACCTTGAGGAAGGTCAACGTGAAGGTCAAGGTCAGGTTTGTGTATATCAATCTTAAGTACTAGTAGCAAGGTGTGTGGTGTGTGAATTTTAAAGAAATCGGTCAAAGAATGAGGAAGTTATGTGCCATGTTAAAGTTTTTTTGTACCGACAAATTTTTACAAGTATTTGACCTTGAGGAAGGTCAACGTAAAGGTCAAGGTCAGGTTTGTGTATATCAATCTTAAGTACTAGTGGCAAGGTGTGTGGTGTGTGAATATTAAAGAAATCGGTCAAAGAATAAGGAAGTTATGAGCAATGTTAAAGTTTTTTGTAACGGACCAACGTAAAGGTCAAGGTCAGGTTTGTGTATATCAATCTTAAGTACTAGTGGCAAGGTGAGGGTGTGTGAATATTAAAGAAATCGGTCAAAGAATAAGGAAGTTATGAGCAATGTTAAAGTTTTTTGCAACGGACCGACGACAGAGGACGACAAATTTTTAAAAGTATTTGACCTTGAGGAAGGTCAACGTAAAGGTCAAGGTCAGGTTTGTGTATATCAATCTTAAGTACTAGTGGCAAGGTGTGTGGTGTGTGAATATTAAAGAAATCGGTCAAAGAATAAGGAAGTTATGAGCAATGTTAAAGTTTTTTGTAACGGACCGACGACAGACGATGACGACGACAGACGACAAGCTGACTCCTATATACCCCCTTCAAACTTCGTTTGCGGGGGTATAAAAATTATTTTGAAATGAACCAATAAGAAGTCATGAAATATTTCTAAAATGACTGATCAATTTAAGTTTATATGTTGGACTCCCAATATTTTACCTCCCAGAAAACTCACCTGAATGAAGAATATTTTTGGCTTGCCAATGAGACCTTTACAGTTATTACCCTTGAAGGGTTCAAAGAGTATCTTAACCTCCACTTTACCATCTGTTCCATACACCACCCCTTCTTCACCATGCGTTAATATAGCACATACAAAACAGTCTGACTGAAGGTTGAAATCATCATCATTTGCACCTGAAAAAAATTAAAGCACTGACATTAGAGGTGGATTGATTGTCTTTTGAGTTAAGGGGAATGGGAACACCTGGCAGATTTTCCGCCATTTTTTAAAGGGAGACAACTTTTGGGACTTCCTGTTTGCTTTTCTATAAGCCCTGTCGCGCTGAAAAAGGGGTCTACTCTTAAAGGAAAGAATTTGCTCCTGAGGAGCAAATTCTTTCCTTTAAGAGTTGACCCCTATTGACATGGGAGACAAATATACTTTTGCCGGAGTTGCCTCCCCTGAAGGTATTCCCATTCCCCTTGAATGGGCCTGAAAGGGAGACTAAGACCACTTGATTTAACCTTTATATTCCTGTACTTTAAGCAAACAGTGTATACCCAGATCAGATGCCGCATTCTGTGGCATCTGATCTGGGTCTACACTGTTTGCTAATGTCCAGTACACATGCCACATCAAGATTTTACTTTTTACACGGTGCTTTAGTGTCACAAGAAGACTAGCTATAGCACTGCTATAAATAACCAGTACCTGGATTTAGAGTATGGTCAGTGTCTACTCAACAACAGTCATGCAGGCAATAGTTTTATAGTTAGTAACTTTGTATCAACGGATAAACAATCAACCCCACCCACTTCCCGGAAAACCTGGTTAAGTGAGTGAGTGCTTGAGTTTTACGTCTCACCAACAGCTAAGGCGGAGACAGGACCTCAGTTTAAAGACTCATCAGAAAGTCTGGAGAAGCCCGGGATCGATCCTGCAATCCCTGGTTGTCAAGGCGAGTAGCATAACCACTACACCACTGAGGCTTCTGAAAACCTGGTTAATAAAACGGAGAGTCCCATTAATTTTTTTACCTGTTACATGTTTCTTGTATCCAAATGCAACCATTATAGCTTTATTTATTTTAAGAAATCAATGAAGTAGATAACTTCGGGTCAACCTCGAAGGGGTTCACTAAAACTTTGCTTGTGATCCTATGTATTTGGGTCATGAGCATTCAGCAAAGTAAGTGAACTTAAACTTTGCTTGTGTCTCGATGTTACACATACTTCAACGAATGCTAAATAAACTACCTTTATCACTTGTACAGTAAAATTCCTATGATAAGACCACCTTTGGGACTGTTCAAAAGTGGTCTTTTAAGACCACTTTTGAACAGTCCCAAAGGTGGTCGGTCCCCCACTAGAGTGCAATGGATGTAAGAAACATGAAGAAACTGTAACTGAAACCTTCTAAATATGCTTTCAAAAGCATAATTTGTCTTGATTTAAGGTGGTCTTAATAGCGGAATTTTACTGTATATTATATCTTTATTATTTTTCATCCATTATGTGACAAAAAAATGTTTGAGGGGTAAAACTGAAACAAGAAAACAGCTGCAAGTAGTTTTCCTATGAAACAGTGGGAGATCTTTGTTGACATTATAATTATAGCATTGCCATAGTCCAAGCATACTTGAAAGAACCATGGTTTATTTTGATGTCATTTTGTGACCAGGTGAATGGAGTCAGTTTTTACTGAGGTATGGACAACATTGAGTCTCAGTAATTGACTATATGGGTTTTCTGTAAATGCATTGAGGATGTAAATATTTCACTGTAGCTGATGTTAAATATCATATACTGAGAGGCAAAAGTAAGTATACAGGTTACGGAACGCCGATTTGCGTCCAAATGTCTCCCTCTCTACATACATATGTGGCATCATAACTAAGAACAACCACTTCCGCATAATTTGCAGCATTTTCCGTTAAAATTGATCAATTGATGATAAAATTGTGTCACTTGAGATGGACAGGGGGTCTGACCCAATATTTTGTCTCGAGTAGTTTCCCTTTAAACATGTGTTTCGAATAAGCGTTATTCAATAAATGATTTTTCATGCAACAGATTCAAAGAAGGGGAACTGATTAGCAAGAATATATCCTTATTTAAATTTAACACAAGGTAAAGTGCAACATTTTTTGTCAAAGAAAATGTCATTTTCGCCATTTACGTTCTTCCTTTGATTAAATGCTTTATGTTTCTTTGGGATTTGTATCGGTGATTAACTTTTCTTAGAGCAATTTTTAGAGGGATCACTATAGAGTAAGCATTAAAATGCCGAGAAAAACAAAATTATGCGAAAGTTTCAAATGAATATCTCTTACACGATTTGAGAAAAAGACTCATTTAATTCACTATGATTTTAATTGAAAGGGAGATAATCCGGAACAGGCAGAAATTCCAATTGAGTTTGAAGCTGATTGTTTGGGTTTAATGGCAAAGTAATGATGGCGTCTTATCGATGAACATTCGTACCTGACTTTTGCGGTGTGCACAGATTTGAATGTTGTGTACAACATGAGATTTTGTTGAAAATATTGATTATCAATTAAGGGCAATAACTCCATAATGGATGACTGCAACAGGAAAAGAATTGGAGTTTTACAAACTTAGACGTTTAGGAAAAAAGGACATAGGCATATCTTATTACAGACAGCAATATAAGATCCAATATTCCAAATAAAAAACTGTATACTTTTTATTGCCTCTCAGTATATGACGGCAGTAAAACATCTACCCCCCCCTACTTCATCATCATAGTGCAGATTAAAGTTTTATTCCCTTAACCATCATAAGGTTCATTAATGTATTTTAAAAATATGTGTGTGTTTGTTTTGAGTTTTACATCCCATCAACAACTAAGGTCATATGGAGGTTTAATGACTCATTCAACATCTTGAGAAGCCTAAAATCAAACCCATAGCCCCTGTTTATGAGGCAAGAAACTTAATCACTACCCCAAGGATGCTTCTTTTATAAAATGTAATTCTGCTTACCTGGTATGCACATGTAAGAGGGGGGAGGGGGAAAAGAAATCCTTACTACAGCACTGTTTATGAAAGGTTTTTATTTGTTTGTTTGAATTGAGATTTTACAACCCCATCAACACTACCGGTATTCAGGTCATTTTGGAGATGTTGCTTCCCATTTTTGAGACTTTTACTGGACAATAAGATGAAATGGCATCTTGAGCCCTGCAGCCTAAAGAAACCGCTAGGGTTTATAACTAGGGATGGTCTGACTCGCATCACCTTGCCTGGGCTAGCTTAGACCACGGCAGTTTACTACCAAAAGCTGCCTGTACAGTTTTACTTTGCTCAGCTTTGGTCCAAGATTTGCCTGACATCGATGCAGGACATAGCTCCAGACAATGATGAGTAATGACAATAAATCAGTGTTATTTTTTCTTATTTCTCTGTTGAAAATACATGTATGTTGTGGGTGATTCTAACCCTTACCAATTTCCTTAATGAGGTGATATTACTGTAAAACACATAAATTTTAGGGCATCAAATTTTGGTGGTTTTTATTATTATAAGTGGATCTTTTGGTTGGCAGATTTATTTTGGCAGATTTTCGATTTCCGAAATATAAACAAAATGCATGATTTCTCATGAAGCCCTGTGTGTCTTATGAGTGTGAGATCTACACATTGATTTGTAAGTCATACATGGTGATTTTTGATTTCCGAAATAAAAACAAAATGCATCATTTCTGGCGTAGCCCTGTGTGTCTTGTGGGTGTGAGATCTACACGTTTATGTGTAAGTCATACATGGTGATTTTCAACTGTTTTCCTAATTGCATTGCTCTTGGTGTGTGAGTGAATACATATCAATTTTGATGTTATTTAATTACCCAATAAAACAAAGTTTAAGTGACTATTAGATTAATTTTCTTTCTTGCATTCATGCTTTCCCTACTCGAAATATTGGGAGTGTTTCACTCAACATATGAAGCTCACAGGTAAAGCTGTCAATCAATTACCAATTAAACATGTAATCCTTTACAATGACTGTCAAGGTGTATTTGTTTTTATTCAGTACTGTGAAGCAAATTGACAAGTTTAGCAAAGAGAAAGGCTTGATATAAAAAATCTTTTACTCTGGCTGGAATGGAACTTTGAGCTACCTAACACTATGTTCGACTTCTAAAGAAGTAAATATGCTTTTTCTTTTGCCAGCAATAATGCCCTTGACTAAATGACATTTTATTGCCCTATATCATACTTGCTATGTGTATAGGGAATAAAATTTGTCTGTTTGTTATCCTTCTCTTGCGCTCTTTCATCGTTTTTGGCACTTTTTATTTTGGCAGATTTTTCCTTGTCCGCCAATAAAGCCAAAATATAATGACTGCCACATATAAGTGTTTTACAGTAAAAATAACTCAGAATACACCTTTCTAATAAAAAATAAGGAAAATTATCCCTTCATTATCTTATCTACACTTCCTTATGTGTTGTTATGGTAAAACTTACATTTGTGTAATAATTGAACCATTTCTTTAACTGTAAGATTGTCCACAACATCGGCCTCAAAACCCATCTCTGAGAACCTCTGATGTAAAGCAATGGCATCTACGTCGGTACCTGTTCTCTCACCGAGATTAAGACGTCGATCAAATACCCTGTTGTTTATGATGACAGCTCTGCCTCTGTTTGGGTAGCTCATTTTATATTTGTCAGAAAAGAACTCCTCTGAGGTGACCACTTGTTCTGGCTTGAAGCTGAAAATATATACAAGTATTTAACCCTTTTTGTACCTTACATATAAAGCAGGAGTCCATTTCAAAATTAAGGGGTGTCAGGTTGTGTTTTCTTCAAAATTTATTTGGAAAATCACTTAACTTTTTGCAAACAGTGTAGGCCCTGATCAGACGCAGCAGAACGCGGCGTCTGATCAGGGCCTGCACTGTTTGCCAAGGTACCCCTTCTGGGGTTTCTGGTAATGGTTAAAAATGATTCTGCTGTGGATTAAAAGAAACGGTATTTCAAAATTGCATATATAACTCATCAGCTGAAGTAGCCCCAGTATAGGGTGCTATTTTATTGTTTATTCCCTATTTATGAATATCCACACCTATTTTTGGATATCCATAATTTGATTTATGGATATCCCTAATTCAAATTATAGATATCCATAATTATACCCGCTTTTTTGAAAAAAAAAACGGGTATATTATTTTCGTCACGGGTGTCCGTCCGTCATCTGACCCCCTGGGGTCATGGGGTGAGGTCAAAGGTCAAATTTCTAAGAAAAGGCTTGTGAATGCAACTACTTTTTTATTTTTTTACCTACAGTGACCAAACTTGGTACATACATTGCTTGGGGACAGCAGATGTGCATGAAGGTGTCGAAATTTTCATCTGACCCCCTGGGGTCATGGGGTGAGGTCAAAGGTCAAATTTCTTAGAAAAGGCTTGTGAATGTAACTTCTCAATTGTCCTATTCAGTGTACACATGCATTTCTAAGTGTGTTGCCCATAGAAAAAGCGGGTATTTGCGATGGTGCACCATCGACTGCGCGATTCTAGTTTAGATTATTGATATATTTGTGTTAAAAGATCCCGGATAGATCAAGAAACATTTTATATTTAATTTATAATTTTTGTTTGGATAAAACATACACTGCTCAAAACAATTAAAAGAGCAAACTTTTAAGCCTATATAACATCACTGCTTGGCAATTTTCAAACTCAAGGAAAGGCACTATTTTAAAGTGACATCTCTTAACAATGTTCATGCAAATGTCAAGAAGCAAGGTTCATGTGCAAAGTAAGAATGTGAGCTACAGCATGGATACCCCTATAAAGCGGCTCAAATTCGGTATGGGGGCCATCTGTTCAAAATTTGAGTTTGGGACAGAACATGTCAATCCTTTGGTTATGCGTTAATTTGGGCTTCATAGTGACTTCATATGGTGTAAGGCGGTTCTTGGAAGAAGTTGAGATCGCTCAAGCTGTTGCTTTGCTTGAAAGTGGGTACGTGCAAAGGATCATTGCTGAACGCTTTTATGTATTGAGAAGTATTGTTGCCAGGCCATAGAGACGCTACCAGGGGACAGGCGAGTTTACTAGACCACCGGGCAAGGCCGACACCTCATGATGTCACAAAAGTAAGATCAATATCTTCAAAATTTAGCACTACGAAATCTGCAGTACATGGCCAGAAGGCTAGGAATCAATTTCAATGAAGGTGATCTGAGGGTCAGATGTCCAGCAAGAGGGCCTATTCTCACCAGGCAACATCTTACATGGCGATATGAGTTTGCCCAAGAACATCAGAACTGGTGACTGCAAGACTGGCGTACAGTTCTGTTCACGAATGAAAGCAGATTTCACCTGAGTGCATGTGATCGACGTGTTTGAGTCTGGAGACGACCTGGAGAACGATATGAGGACTGCGACATTGTGGAAACAGACAGATATGGAGTCTATGGAGGGGGTCAGTGGTGGTATGGGGTGGAATTTCTTATGAAGGCCGAACGGACTTGTTTGTAATAAACGAAGGTACATTGACTGCATTAGGGTATCGAAATGAAAATCTAGATCCTATTGTGTGGCCTTTCGCTAGGGCAATCAGCGACAATTTCATTCTGATGCAGGATAATGCCCGCCCCCATACTGCTAGAGTGTGCATGGATTACATTAATTGTGAGACTATTAAAGTAACGGCAGGCACGTTCTCCTGGCTTAAACCCAATAGAACATGTGTGGGACATTCTTTACAGATGTATGATATCTCACAGGGCGATTCACTATTCAAGAACTCACAGACATGAATCGGAAACATAAGCTTTACAAACTGTTCAAAATTTGGTTCGCAGCACTTTTGTTTTGTTTGTTTGTTTGAATTGAGGTTTAACATCCCCATCAACACTATTTAGGTCATTTTGGTGAAGCTACTTCCAATTTTGTGTGACTTTTTTTAAAAGTTTTACCCGACATTGAGAAAGCTCTTCCGCCCAATAAATGCAAAAGGCTAATACGCATTGGGCAGCCTGATCTGCACCACTTTGTGCCGGTCTCATTGGCTCAGTCGGATGCGCGTCTGACTGGTGATCATGAGGACGCGGGTTCGACTCCCGCCGGGGTTGGCAACATTCTTTCGTGGAGATTGATCATGAAATCTTTGCTACAGTCATTCTCTCCCTTCCGCTGATTCAAGAAGGGCAGTTGTCAGTTTCTGGCGAAAAAATGTGCACTGTACTGGTTAACTGCTTACGTATAAGCCTGCCCAGGAAAGTGTGGATAGGTAAACTGACCGGCTCAAAAATGACCTAAATAGTGTTGACTGAGCCGTTAAACTCCAATACAAACAAAGCACCACTTTGCCTGGACAGGCTAATAGTCCTTTGAGGAGTTTACCAGTACTCGTGTGGTCAGTATTAGCTTGGCTTGGAAGCACCATGCTCTCTAAGCCCTGATGGGCTGGGGCGAATAAGAACTTTTGTATGTTTTACTATGCTGACTGACACCCATGTCAGACTATTAACCAATCAAATTACTTGATAGAATGTATTTGTCCAGTTACCAAACTGCATGACAAACTGTGTAGATCCTGATCAGATGGCGTCAGAAGCCATCTGATCTGATCTGGATCCATACTGATTGCAAAGTAGGGTTGTCTTCAACAAGATAAGGGTTAACCCTTATCCTGCTGTTCATGACAATCCCCACTTTGCAAACAATGTAGATCCAGATCAGATGGCTTCTGAAGAAGCTATCTGATCAGGATCTACACTGTTTGGCATTCAGTTTGTGAACTTGCAGTATTAATTTATCAAGTAATCTGATGGGTTCAAAGTCAGAAATGGGTGTGAGTAAATTAATAATTCAGCCGGTTAAGGTTAAAGAAAGTATGTCTTCTTGTAAAGCACAACATCACTTACCCAGTGGTACCACGTCCTCCTCCACCTTTAAATGGCTTGGCATCAACATTATCAGGACCAGGACCATCACCAAAAGGTTTTGAATCTACATTATCACCTGAAACTGGTAACATGAGAATGGTGTTAGTAACAAATAATGAGACATGTTAATTCCTTCCAAGAACAGTTTACCTATAGCATAAAACAAAACAATTATACAGTCAACCAAGTCATGACACGAGAAATCCAGTTTTCGTTATTTCTGCAGTATGATCAGCACCTCAGTGTTCTTTGCTTGGATAGATTTCGGTTTCCAACAGAGTTTAACGGCCCAGTTAAACAGTATTATGGTCAAATTGAGCTGGTCAGTTTACCATACTTTTCCTTGCAAGCTTATAAATAAGGGGATAACTAGTACAGTGTACTTGTCTCTATTTCTTCAGAAACTGACTGACAAAATAGCTATCCAAAATATAGAGATCAAGTTTTCTTCTCAATATGATAACACCCTCATGCGGCATAGTGCATTTTTCTTCTTTCCAAAAATGGCTGCTTTTCTGGTGAAAATCTGTGATATTTTTCTAATTTATACTTCATGCATGGGTTATGGGTGCTCATTGAGGCGGTTCTAACGAGAACCCACAACCTAATAAGAAAAATAATTTATACCCCTGTAATCTCCATTTTTCTCCATATAAAGTGGGGTTTAAGGGGGTGGTCATTTCACGGACTAGTTCACGTGATGAATAGGGCTCAACCATGTATGTGGTCATCTGCCACCAATCAAAGATGGCTATACTGATTTATTCAGCATAACAAGAGTTAAGTTTTGAAGGACAATATGTAAACAGGCATGCAAATGGCATGCTAATGGCATGCCTGTTTACAAACTGTCTTTCAAAACTTAAATTTCTCCTGCTGAATAAATTAAGCCACTCAATTCAACCAGTCAGATTACTTGATGTGCATGTAATTTATAATTTATTCCTACAACTTTACAAACTGAATGTCAAACAGTGTTATGTGTAGATACTGATCAGTTCAGCAGCAATCTGATCTGTTTCTACACTGTTTGTAAAAGGTACAATGTATGGAAAAGCATATTCAGATTGATCAGGGTTTACAAAACTTAGTCCATGACCCTGATCTCTTCATCATCACCACATTTTGTCATTCCATTCGCAACTTTTGGATTCCTTGCTGGATAGTGAAATTTGTCCAAAATTTAGGAGAATTACAGCAAATCTGTCATGAGTCCGAATTTTTCGGATTTTTATGGTACATGTGCATCAGATAGGCTGAAACAGTCATCTCATTTTTGGGATGATTATTTATGAATCAACCCAAAGTTACTAACTACAGAAGCTTCCTGCCTGCTCTTGTCCATATGACTATTGCTGACCATGTATAAAATTCAGGTAACAATTATTTATAGCGTTGCTATTCTTCTTCCTGTGACATCAGAAGTTGGTTATCTGTAAAACCTGGACTGGTCTGGTGTTTGTTTGATTTGAGGTTTAACGTCCCCGTCAACACTGTAAAGGTCATTTTGGAGATGCTGCTTCCAATTTTGTGGGACTTTTATCCAACATGAGCTGAAATGACATCTCAAACCCTGCCGCCCAATGTAACCAATACGGTTTATAAGCATGGACGATCCGACGTGCACCGCTTTTTCTGGGCAGGCTAAGATCCTCTAAGCGGTTTACCAGTACTTGTGTGCGTTCGGTTTCAGCTCTGCGTGGAAGCATCATGCAGCCCATCTATTTCTTCAAGCCCCGATGGGTAGGGGCCAACTGGTCTGGTGTAATGGTATTGGTAAACCAGTGTAGACCTACAACAAATGCCGCACAATGTGAGGTCTGATCAGGATCTTCACTGTTTAAGGGTTAAACGAAACTGTTTCAGTTCAAATTCAGAATAATCAAGTTGAACAACCCACCAGTACTGCCAGTGATTTGATCTTCCATGCCATCTTTACAGCATAACAAGAAGATGGTGCCAAGCTGTTCTGCCTGCAGGCTACACTGAACCTTCCCTGGTTGTATCACACATGCAAACTTGCATCCCTTGCTATGCCCTAGTCCTTTTTCCAAGAGTTTCACGTCCATGACACCACTATGGTCAAGTCAAACTGGTCGGTTCACCTGGGCAGGCTTCGTTAGTACTTCAACATGTTAAACCAGTACAGTATACATTCTTTTGCCAGTATTGAACTAACCAATGAATTTCTTGAATCTGAGGAAGGGAATGACCGTTGAAAACATTTCATGATCAATCTCCTTAACCCATTGCACGTGGGAAACCCCTAAAGGGGTACCTTGGTAAAATGTGGCATCTGATCAGGGCCTACACTATTTGCTAACAGAATTTTCCTTCAAAAAAATAGAATAAAAATGGAAAAAATAGCCTGTCACCACTAACATGGCAAATGGACTTGTCCAACATATAGCAATGGTAGAGTCCACCAGCATACAATGGGTTAAAAAAATCTTGCTGCAGCAAGTGGGGAGTGAACCTATAACCTTCCAAACACCAGCCAGACAGGCTTCCACCTGAGATACCAGGTTTAGCTAGCTCATTTCTAATGGCCAAATAATATTTAGGGTATATACAGTCCAACCTGTATTAAGCAAGCACCTAAGGGATAACCAAAATGTGCTTGCTTAAGGCAGGTGCTTGCTTAATACAGGTGAAATTTAACATATTTGCCATTTCTGGGAACTGAATGCCTGCTTGCTTAATACAGGTTGCTTGCTTATTAGAGGTGGTCACTAAGACAGGTTTTACTGTATGTCTGTCTGACTTAATATATTCCAGAAAACTGTCATCACAAAACACAAAACCTCAGGTAACCTCAGTGTGCCAAGAATTGCAGGATCTTGTGAACAAAACTTATATTTGGTTGAAGAATGTAAATAGCAGTAATCATTTTGTAAGGTAAACAGCAGCTTAATTGCCCCAGCATTATTTAACCCTTTTTGTACCAAATTGAATATTCCTCCTTATATATAGCAGGAGTTCATTTCAAAATTTAGGGGTGTCAGGTTGTGTTTTAATCAAAATTTATTTGGAAAATGGCTGAACTTTTTGCAAACAGTGTAGGCCCTGATCAGACGCCGCGTTCTGCGGCATCTGATCTGGGCCTGCACTGTTTGCCAGGGTACCCATTTTGGGGTTTCTGGTACTAAATGGGTTAATGTTTAACAATAAAACGAATTCCAACTACATTGAGGGTAAGACATATTTAACACTGTCTTCAGATGCCAATTACAACAATTTTTGTCTGCTTTGGCATCTGCTGGTAACTTTACAAGTTATTTATGCAAACAGCATGGACCAAGATCAGACTGTTCTAGGGGCAGTCTGATCAGGGTCCACACTGTTAGCCAGTATGCAAAAAAAAAAAAAACATGTTTGAAAAGTTTGCAAGAAGATACAACTGACAACATTTTCAGATGCTGTTTTAACCCTTTTTGTACCAAATGGAATCTTCCTCCTTATATAAAGCAGGAGTCCATTTCAAAATTTAGGGGTGTCAGGTTGTGTTTTCTTCAAAACTGAAAAGGAAAATGGCTGAACTTTTTGCAAACAGTGTAGGCCCTGATCAGACGCCCTGTTCTGCGGCATCTGATCTGGGCCTGCACTGTTTGCCATGGTACCTGTTTAGGGGTTTCCAGTCTGAAATGGGTTGAAGGGGAATGAAAATGAAAACACCTTCATAGGAGGCTACTCTTTCAAAAATAAATTTTATCTCACTTATACATGTTTAGTCCAAATAGGAATTTAGCCAGATCCTGAATCTGGCTAGGCCAAACAGAAATTCTTATTTGGTCAAGGCAGATTCTGGATCTGGCTAAATTGATATTTAGTTTAGCCAGATAGAAAATGAATCAGATTCAATAAAAGAGAGGCTGGTTGACCTAGAATCTAGGTCAATGATGAAAACCTTATGTTTTACGGGATTCCGGAAGACGGGAAAGATGAAAATTGCAAAATTGCGACAGGCTTGTTAAAACCGTATGTAACTGGAAAAAAGTGTCCAGGAAAAAAAAAAGTGTCCATAAGGCATGGTGGCCCCCGCCCATAGGGGCTTGAAGAAATATATGGGCTGCATGATGCTTCCACGCAGAGCTGAATCCGGCCCGCACACTAGCACTGGTAAACCGCTTATAGGATCTACGCCTGTCCAGGAACCGCGGTGCGAGGCGGACCGTCAATGCTAATAAACCCTATTGGTTTCATTGGGCGACAGGGCTTGAGATGTCATTTCATCTCAATGCCGGGTAAAAGTCCCACAAAATTGGAAGCAACGTCTCCAAAATGACCTTTACAGTGTTGACGGGGACGTTAAACCTCAAATCAAACAAACAAACAAACCGTAGGGCATAGATGCCCCCGCCAAAATGTTATTCAGAAAAAAGGGTTTATATGTAATTGTAACAGGTATAGCATGAAGTTATTATTAAGGTAGATATCATTTTCAAGAGAACAAGGGTTGTCTTCCTTGTTTATGACATATCATCTCAATGCCATGCATGCACCTTTAAAGTTTCATAAAAATATTCCATTAGGTTTAGGAGTTATGGTCAGGACACAGTTTACAATAAGGAACTAAGTAAAGGGCAGATAATTCAAAAAAAAAAAAAACAAGAGGGCCATGATGGCCCTGGATCGCTCACCTGATCCATAGTGTAACAAGTGGACTTCAGATGGCCCCAGGGCTTTAATGTGCATAATGTTGAGGGAGGTCTTAAAAGCGAAGCTTCATACCAAACATCAACAAAGGCTATAATTTGAACAATCTTGGCAAAGGTCCACTAGATGAAGCTTCATACCAAATATCAAAGACCTGGGCCTTGCGGTTTCAGAGAAGAAGATTTTTTTCAAGATATTCTCTACATAAGCCTATGCAAAACCAAATGGCCCCGGGGCTATATAAGTCTATGTAAAACCAAAGGGCCCCAGGGTGGGGGCATTTGTGCCCCCAGGCTATAATTTGAACAATCTTGGTAGAGTTCCACTAGATGAAGCTCCATACCAAATATCAAAGACCTGGGTCTTGCAGTTTCAGAGAAGAAGATTTTTAAAAATTTCCCTTTATAAGTCTATGGAAAACCAAAGGGTCTTGGGGCGGCTACATTTTTTGGCCCCAGGGCTATAATTTGCACAATCTTGATAGAGGTCCACTAGATGAAAGTTCACATCAAATATCAAAGACCTAGGTCTTGTGGTTTCACAGAAGAAGATTTTTTAAGATATTCCCCATTTAAGTCTATGTAAAACCAAAGGGAACCGGAGCAGGGGCATTTTTGGTTTCAGGGCTATAATTCGAACAATCTTGATAGAGGTCCATTAGATGAAGATTCATACCAAATATCAAAGACCTAGGCCTTGTGGTTTCAGAGAAGAAGATTTTTAAAGATTTTCCCTATATAAGTCCATGTAAAACCAAAGGGCCCCAGGGTGGGGGCATTTTTGGTCCCAGCACTATAATTTGAACAATCTTGGTAGGGGTCCATTAGATGAAGCTTCATACAAAATATCAAAGACATGGGCCTAGTGGTTTCAGAGAAGAAGATTTTTAAAGATTTTCCCTATATAAGCCCATGTAAACCAAAGGGCCCGGGGGCGGGGGCATTTTTGGCCCCAGCACTATAATTTGAACAATCTTGGTAGGGGTCCACTAGATGAAGCTTCATACCAAATATCAAAGACCTGGGCCTTGCGGTTTCAGAGAAGAAGATTTTTTAAGTTTTCGGCAAAAAAAATCTATTTTTGGCTCCTTTGACCTATATGTGCAATGGACCGGAACTATTTGAACAACTTTGAAAGGGGTCCACCTCAGGATCATTCCTGTTAAGTTTGGTCAAAATCCGATCAGTGGTTTAGGAGGAGATGTCGTTTGAAGAAATTGTTTACGCACGTATGACAGACAAAAAGTGATCCTAATATAAAACACAAGAGGGCCATGATGGCCCTGGATCGCTCACCTGATCCATAGTGTAACAAGTGGGCCCCAGAGAGGGCCATTATTGGCCCCAGGGCTTTAATGTGCATAATGTTGAGGGAGGTCTTAAAGGTGAAGTTTCATACCAAACATCAAAAAAGGCTATAATTTGAACAATCTTGGCAAAGGTCCACTAGATGAAGCTACACATCAAATATCAAAGACCTGGGCCTAGCTGTTTCAGAGAAGAAGATTTTTAAAGATTTTGCCTATATAAGCCTATGTAAAACCAAAGGGCCCCGGGACGGGGGCATTTTTTGCCCCAGCACTATAATTTGAACAATCTTGGTAGGGGTCCACTAGATGAAGCTTCATACCAAATATCAAAGTCCTGGGCCTTGTGGTTTCAGAGAAGAAGATTTTTAAAGATTTTCCCTATATAAGCCTATGTAAAACCAAAAGGCCCCGGGGCAAGGGCATTTTTGGCCCCAGCACTATAATTTGAACAATCTTGGTAGGGGTCCACTAGATGAAGCTTCATACCAAATATCAAAGACCTGGGCCTTGTGGTTTCTAAGAAGAAGATTTTTAAAGATTTTCCCTATATAAGCCAATGTAAAACCAAAGGGCCCGTGGCGGGGGCATTTTTTGTCCCAGCACTATAATTTGCACAATCTTGGTAGGGGTCCACTAGATGAAGCTTCATACCAAATATCAAAGTCATGGGCCTTGTGGTTTCAGAGAAGAAGATTTTTAAAGATTTTCGCTATATAAGGCTATGTAAAACCAAAGGGCAGGGGGGTGGGGGCATTTTTGGCCCCAACACTATGATTTGAACAATCTTGGTAGGGGTCCACTAGATGAAGCTTCATACCAAATATCAAAGTCCTGGGCCTTGTGGTTTCAGAGAAGAAGATTTTTAAAGATTTTCCCGATATAAGCCAATGTAAAACCAAAGGGCCCGTGGCGGGGGCATTTTTTGTCCCAGCACTATAATTTGAACAACCTTGGTAGGGGTCCACTAGATGAAGCATCATACCAAATATCAAAGGCCTGGGCCTTGAGGTTTCAGAGAAGAAGATTTTTAAAGATTTTCCCTATATAAGCCTATGTAAAACCAAAGGGCCCAGGGGCGGGGACATTTTTGGCCCCAGCACTATAATTTGAACAATCTTGGTAGGGGTCCACTAGATGAAGCTTCATACCAAATACTAAAGACCTGGGCCTTGTGGTTTCAGAGAAGAAGATTTTTAAAGATTTTCCCTATATAAGCCTATGTAAAACCAAAGGGCCCCTTGGCGGGGGCATTTTTTGTCCCAGCACTATAATTTGAACAATCTTGGTATGGGTCCCCTAGATGAAGCTTCATACCAAATATCAAAGTCCTGGGCCTTGTGGTTTCAGAGAAGAAGATTTTTAAAGATTTTCCCTATATTAGCCTATGTAAAACCAAAGGGCCCCGTGGCGGGGGCATTTTTTGTCCCAGCACTATAATTTGAACAATCTTGGTAGGGGTCCACTAGATGAAGCTTCATACCAAATATCAAAGTCCTGGGCCTTGTGGTTTCAGAGAAGAAGATTTTTCAAGATTTTCCCTATATAAGCCAATGTAAAACCAAAGGGCCCGTGGCGGGGGCATTTTTTGTCCCAGCACTATAATTTGCACAATCTTGGTAGGGGTCCACTAGATGAAGCTTCATACCAAATATCAAAGTCATGGGCCTTGTGGTTTCAGAGAAGAAGATTTTTAAAGATTTTCCCTATATAAGGCTATGTAAAACCAAAGGGCAGGGGGGTGGGGGCATTTTTGGCCCCAACACTATGATTTGAACAATCTTGGTAGGGGTCCACTAGATGAAGCTTCATACCAAATATCAATGACCTGGGCCTTGTGGTTTCAGAGAAGAAGATTTTTAAAGATTTTCCCTATATAAGCCAATGTAAAACCAAAGGGCCCCGTGGCGGGGGCATTTTTTGTCCCAGCACTATAATTTGAACAACCTTGGTAGGGGTCCACTAGATGAAGCTTCATACCAAATATCAAAGGCCTGGGCCTTGAGGTTTCAGAGAAGAAGATTTTTAAAGATTTTCCCTATATAAGCCTATGTAAAACCAAAGGGCCCCGGGGCGGGGGCATTTTTGGCCCCAGCACTATAATTTGAACAATCTTGGTAGGGTTCCACTAGATGAAGCTTCATACCAAATACTAAAGACCTGGGCCTTGTGGTTTCAGAGAAGAAGATTTTTAAAGATTTTCCCTATATAAGCCTATGTAAAACCAAAGGGCCCCGTGGCGGGGGCATTTTTTGTCCCAGCACTATAATTTGAACAATCTTGGTATGGGTCCACTAGATGAAGCTTCATACCAAATATCAAAGTCCTGGGCCTTGTGGTTTCAGAGAAGAAGATTTTTAAAGATTTTCCCTATATTAGCCTATGTAAAACCAAAGGGCCCCGTGGCGGGGGCATTTTTTGTCCCAGCACTATAATTTGAACAATCTTGGTAGGGGTCCACTAGATGAAGCTTCATACCAAATATCAAAGTCCTGGGCCTTGTGGTTTCAGAGAAGAAGATTTTTAAAGATTTTCCCTATATTAGCCTATGTAAAACCAAAGGGCCCCGTGGCGGAGGCATTTTTTGTCCCAGCACTATAATTTGAACAATCTTGGTAGGGGTCCACTAGATGAAGCTTCATACAAAATATCAAAGTCCTGGGCCTTGTGGTTTCAGAGAAGAAGATTTTTAAAGATTTTCCCTATATAAGCCTATGTAAAACCAAAGGGCCCTGGGGCGGGGGCATTTTTGGCCCCAGCACTATAATTTGAACAATCTTGGCAAAGGTCCACTAGATGAAGTTTCATAGCAAATATCAAAGACCTGGGCCTTGTGGTTTCAGAGAAGAAGATTTTTAAAGATTTTCCCTATATAAGCCAATGTAAAATCAAAGGGCCCCGTGGCGGGGGAATTTTTTGTCCCAGCACTAAAATTTGAACAATCTTGGTAGGGGTCCACTAGATGAAGCTTCATACCAAATATCAAAGTCCTGGGCCTTGTGGTTTCAGAGAAGAAGATTTTTAAAGATTTTCCCTATATAAGCCTATGTAAAACCAAAGGGCCCCGGGGCGGGGGCATTTTTGGACCCAGCACTATAATTTGAACAATCTTGGTAGGGATCCACTAGATGAAGCTTCATACCAAATATCAAAGACCTTGGCCTTGTGGTTTCAGAGAAGAAGATTTTTTAAGTTTTTGGTGAAAAAAATCTATTTTTGGCTCCTGTGACCTAGATGTGCAACGGACCGGAACCATTTGAACAACTTTGAAAGGGGACCACCTAAGGATCATTTCTGTGAAGTTTGGTCAAAATCCAATCAGTGGTTTAGGAGGAGATGTCGTTTAAAGAAATTGTTTACGCACGCACGCACGGACGCACGACGGACGACGGACAAAAAGTGATCCCAAAAGCTCACCTCGTCACTACGTGACGGTGAGCTAACAAGAGGGCCCAGAGGGCCCTGGTTCGCTCACCTGATCCAATGTATAACAAGTGGGCCCCAGGCAGGGTCAATTTTGGCCCCAGGGCTATAATTTGAACAATCTTGGTAGAGGTCCACAAGATGAAGCTTCATATCGAATATGAAAGACCTGGGCTTTCGGGTTTTAGAGAAGAAGATTTTTAAGGTTTACCCTGCATATAGAAGTCTATGTAAAACAAGATTTTCCCTATATAAGTCTATGTTAAACCAAAGGAGCAGGGGCATTTTTGGCCCCAGGGCTATAATTTGAACAATCTTGGTAGAGGTCCACTAGCTGAAGCTTCATAACAAATATCAAAGACCTAAGCCTTGTGTTTCAGAGAAGATGATTTTTAAAGATTTTCCCTATATAAGTCTATGTAAAACCAAAGGGCCAAATGGCGGAGGCATTTTTGGTCTCAGGGCTATAATTTGAACAATCTTTATAGAGGTCCACTAGCTGAAGCTTCATAACAAATATCGAAGACCTAAGCCTTGTGGTTTCAAAGAAGAAGATTTTTCAAGATTTTCCCTATATACGTCTATGTAAAACCAAAGGGCCCCGGAGCGGGACATTTTTGGCCCCAGGGCTATAATTTGAACAATCTTGGTAGAGGTCCACAAGATGAAGCTTCATACCAAATATCAAAGACCTGGGCCTTGCAGTTTCAGAGAAGAAGATTTTTCAAGATTTTCCCTATATAAGCCCTAGTAAAACAAAAGGGCCCTGGTGCGGGGGCATTTTTGGCCCCAGCACTATAATTTGAATAATCTTGGCAGGGGTTCACTAGATGAAGCTTCATACCAAATATCAAAGACCTGGGCCTTGCGGTTTCAGAGAAGAAGACTTTTCAAGATTTTCCCTATATAAGCCCATGTAAAACCAAAGGGCCCCCGTGTGGGGGGCATTTTTAGCTCCAGCACTATAATTTGAACAATCTTGGTAGGGGTCCACTAGATGAAGCTTCATACCAAATATCAAAGACCTGGGCCTTGCAGTTTCAGAGAAGAAGATTTTTAAAGATTTTCCCTATATAAGCCTATGTAAAACAAAAGGGCCCTTGTAGCGGAGGCATTTTTGGCCCCAGCACTATAATTTGAACAATCTTGGTAGGGGTCCACTAGATGAAGCTTCATACCAAATATCAAAGACCTGGGCCTTGCAGTTTCAGAGAAGAAGATTTTTAAAGATTTTCCCTATATAAGCCCATGTAAAACAAAAGGGCCCTTGCAGCGGAGGCATTTTTGGCCCCAGCACTATAATTTGAACAATCTTGGTAGGGGTCCACTAGATGAAGCTTCATACCAAATATCAAAGACCTGGGCCTTGCGGTTTCAGAGAAGAAGATTTTTCAAGATTTTCCCTATATAAGCCATGGAAAAACCAAAGGGCCCCCGTGCGGGGGCATTTTTAGATCCAGCACTATAATTTGAACAATCTTGGTAGGGGTCCACTAGATAAAGCTTCATACCAAATATCAAAGACCTGGGCCTTGCGGTTTCAAAGAAGAAGATTTTTAAAGATTTTCCCTATATAAGCCCATGTAAAACCAAAGGGCCCCCATGCGGGGGCATTTTTGGCCCCAGCACTATAATTTGAACAATCTTGGTAGGGGTCCACTAGATGAAGCTTCATACCAAATATCAAAGACCTGGGCCTTGCGGTTTCAGAGAAGAAGATTTTTCAAGATTTTCCCTATATAAACCCTAGTAAAACCATAGGGCCCCCGTGCGGGAGCATTTTTAGCTCCAGCACTATAATTTGAACAATCTTGGTAGGGGTCCACTAGATGAAGCTTCATACCAAATATCAAAGACCTGGGCCGTGCGGTTTCAGAGAAGAAGATTTTTCAAGATTTTCCCTATATAAGCCCATGTAAAACCAAAGGGCCCCCGTGCGGGGGCATTTTTGGCCCCAGCACTATAATTTGAACAATCTTGGTAGAGGTCCACTAGATGAAGCTTCATACCAAATATCAAAGACCTGGGCCTTGCGGTTTCAGAGAAGAAGATTTTTTAAGTTTGTGGTGAAAAAAATCTATTTTTGGCTACTGTGACCTATATGTGCAACGGACCGGAACCATTTGAACAACTTTGAAAGGGAACCACCTAAGGATCATTCCTGTGAAGTGTGGTCAAAATACGATCAGTGGTTTAGGAGGAGATGTCGTTTGAAGAAAAGTTTACGGACGGACGCACGCACGCACGGATGCACGCACGGACGCACGACGGACGACGGACAAAAAGTGATCCCAAAAGCTCACCTTGTCACTACGTGACAGGTGAGCTAACAAGAGGGCCATGATGGCCCTGGATCGCTCACCTGATCCATAGAGTAACAAGTGGGCCCCGGGAGGGCCATTATTGACCCCAGGACAATAATGTGCAGAATGTTGAGGGAGGTCTAAAAAGGTGAAGCTTCATACCAAATATCAACAAAGGCTATAATTTGAACAATCTTGGCAAAGGTCCACTAGATGGAGCTACACACCAAATATC
This sequence comes from Lucinisca nassula, assembly GCA_963580285.1. NCBI lineage: Eukaryota > Metazoa > Mollusca > Bivalvia > Lucinida > Lucinidae > Lucinisca > Lucinisca nassula. The sequence goes on from OY757011.1 coordinate 110,626,777, forward strand.
AAAGACCTGTGTCTTGCGGTTTCAGAGAAGATGATTTTTTTAAAGATATTCCCTATATCAGCCTATGTAAAACCAAATGGCCCCAGGGCTATAATTTAAACTATCTTGATAGAGGTCCACTAGATGAAGCTTCACACCAAATATCAAAGACCTGGGCCATGCTGTTTCAGAGAAAAAAATTTTCAAAGATTATCTCTATATAAGTCTATGTAAAACCAAAGGGCCCCGGGGCGTGGAATTTGTAGCCCTGGGGCTATAATGTGAACAATCTTGGGAGAGGTCCACTAGATGAAGCTCCATACCAAATATCAAAGACATGGGCCTTGCAGTTTCGGAGAAGAAGATTTTTAAAGATTTCCCTATATTAGTCTATGTAAAACCAAAGGGTCTTGGGGCGGGGGTATTTTTGGCCCCAGGTCTATAATTTGAACAATCTTGATAGAGGTCAACTAGATGAAATTTCACACCAAATATCAAAGACCTAGGCCTTGTGGTTTCACAGAAGAAATTTTTTAAAGATTATCCCTATATAAGTCTATGTAAAACCAAAGGGCCCCGAGACGGGGGCATTTTTGGCCCCAGGGCTATAATTTGAACAATCTTGGTAGAGGTTTACAAGATGAAGCTTCATACCAAATATCAAAGAACTGGGCCTTGAGGTTTCAGAGAAGAAAATTTTTAAAGATTTTCCCTATATAAGCTCATGTAAAACCAAAGGGCCCCGGGGCGGGGGCATTTTTGGCCCGAGAACTACAATTTGAACAATCTTGGTAGCGGTCCATCAGATGAAGTTTCATACCAAATAGCAAAGACCTGGTCCTTGCGGTTTCAGGGAAGAAGATTTTTAAAGATTTTCCCTATATAAGCCCATGTAAAACCAAAGGGCCCCGGGGTGGGGGCATTTTTGGCCCCAGCACTATAATTTGAACAATCTTGGTAGGGGTCGACAAGACGAAGCTTCATACCAAATATCAAAGACCTGGGCCTTGCGGTTTCAGAGAAGAAGATTTTTAAAGATTTTCACTATATAAGCCCATGTAAAACCAAAGGGCCCCGGGCGGGGGCATTTTTGGCGCCAGCACTATAATTTGAACAATCTTGGTAGGGGTCCACTAGATGAAGCTTCATACTAAATATCAAAGTCCTGGGCCTTGCGGTTTCAGAGAAGAAGATTTTTCAAGATTTTCCCCCATAAAGCCCATGTCAAACCAAAGGGCCCCGGGGCGGAGGCATTTTTGGCCGCAGCACTATAATTTGAACAATCTTGGTAGGGGTCCACTAGATGAAGCTTCATACCAAATAGCAAAGACCTGGACCTTGCAGTTTCAGAGAAGAAGATTTTTAAGGATTTTCCCTATATAACCCCATGTAAAACCAAATTTTAAGGGCCCAGGGGCAGGGGCATTTTGGCCCGAGCACTATAATTTGAACAATCTTGGTAGGGGTCCACTAGATGAAGCTTCATATCAAATATCAAAGACCTGGGCCTTGCGGTTTCAGAGAAGAAGATTTTTACAGATATTCCCTATATAAGCCCATGTAAAACCAAAGGGCCCCGGGGCAGGGGCATTTTTGGACCCAGCACTATAATTTGAACAATCTTGGCAGGGGTCCACTAGATGAAGCTTCATACCAAAAATCAAAGACCTGGGCCTTGTGGTTTTAGAGAAGAAGATTTTTGAAGATTTTCTTATATAAGCCCATGTAAAACCAAAGGGCCCCGGGGCGGGGGCATTTTTGGCCCCAGCACTGTAATTTGAACAATCTTGGTAGGAGTCCACTAGATGAAGCTTCATACCAAATATCAAAGACCTTGGCCTTGCGGTTTCAGAGAAGAAGATTTTTTAAGTTTTCGGTGAAAAAATCTATTTTTGGCTCCAGTGACCTACATGTGCAACGGACCGGAACCATTTGAACAACTTTGAAAGGGGACCACCTAAGGATCATTTCTGTGAAGTTTGGTCAAAATCTGATCAGTGGTTTAGGAGGAGATGTCGTTTGAAGAAATTGTTTACGCACGGATGACAGACCAAAAGTGATCCTAATATTAAACACAAGAGGGCCATGATGGCCCTGGATCGCTCACCTCATCCATAGTGTAACAAGTGGGCCCCAGAGAGGGCCATTATTGGCCCCAGGGCTTTAATGTGCATAATGTTGAGGGAGGTCTTAAAGGTGAAGCTTCATACCAAACATCAACAAAGGCTATAATTTGAACAATCTTGGCAAAGGTCCACAAGATGAAGCTACACATCAAATATCAAAGACCTGGGCCTAGCGGTTTCAGAGAAGATTTTTGAAAGATTTTGCCTATATAAGCCTATGTAAAACCAAAGGGCCCCGGGAAGGGGGCATTTTTTGCCCCAGCACTATAATTTGAAAAATCTTGGTAGGGGTCCACTAGATGAAGCTTCATACCAAATATCAAAGTCCTGGGCCTTGTGGTTTCAGAGAAGAAGATTTATAAAGATTTTCCCTATATAAGCCTATGTAAAACCAAAGGGCCCCAGGACGGGGGCATTTTTGGCCCCAGCACTATAATTTGAACAATCTTGGTAGGGGTCCACTAGATGAATCTTCATACCAAATATCAAAGACCTGGGCCTTGTGGTTTCAGAGAAGAAGATTTTTAAGATTTTCCCTATATAAGCCAATGTAAAACCAAAGGGCCCTGTGGCGGGGGCATTTTTTGTCCCAGCACTATAATTTGAACAATCTTGGTATGGGTCCACTAGATGAAGCTTCATACCAAATATCAAAGTCCTGGGCCTTGTGGTTTCAGAGAAGAAGATTTTTAAAGATTTTCCCTATATAAGCCTATGTAAAACCAAAGGGCCCCGGGGCGGGGGCATTTTTGGCCCCAACACTATCATTTGAACAATCTTGGTAAGGGTCCACTAGATGAAGCTTCATACCAAATATCAAAGACCTGAGCCTTGTGGTTTCAGAGAAGAAGATTTTTAAAGATTTTCCCTATATAAGCCAATGTAAAACCAAAGGGCCCCGTGGCGGGGGCATTTTTTGTCCCAGCACTAAAATTTGAACAATCTTGGTAGGGGTCCACTAGATGAAGGTTCATACCAAATATCAAAGTCCTGGGCCTTGTGGTTTCAGAGAAGAAAATTTTTAAAGATTTTCCCTATATAAGCCTATGTAAAACCAAAGGGCCCCGAGGCGGGGGCATTTTTGGCCCCAGCACTATAATTTGAACAATCTTGGTAGGGGTCCACTAGATGAAGCTTCATACCAAATATCAAAGTCCTGGGCCTTGTGGTTTCAGAGGAGAAGATTTTTAAAGATTTTCCCTATATAAGCCTATGTCAAACCAAAGGGCCCCGGGGAAGGGGCATTTTTGGCCCCAGCACTATAACTTAAACAATCTTGGTAGGGGTCCACTAGATGAAGGTTCATACCAAATATCAAAGACATGGGCCTTGTGGTTTCAGAGAAGAAGATTTTTAAAGATTTTCCCTATATAAGCCAATGTAAAACCAAAGGGCCCCGTGGCGGGGGCATTTTTTGTCCCAGCACTAAAATTTGAACATTCTTGGTAGGGGTCCACTAGATGAAGCTTCATACCAAATATCAAAGTCCTGGGCCTTGTGGTTTCAGAGAAGAAGATTTTTAAAGATTTTCCCTATATAAGTCTATGTAAAACCAAAGGGCCCCGGGGCGGGGGCATTTTTGGCCCCAGCACTATAATTTGAACAATCTTGGTAGGGGTTCACTAGATAAAGCTTCATACCAAATATCAAAGACCTGGGCCTTGTGGTTTCAGAGAAAATGATTTTTAAAGATTTTCCCTATATAAGCCAATGAAAAACCAAAGGGCCCCGTGGCGGGGGCATTTTTTGTCCCAGCACTAAAATTTGAACAATCTTGGTAGGGGTCCACTAGATGAAGCTTCATACCAAATATCAAAGTCCTGGGCCTTGTGGTTTCAGAGAAGAAGATTTTTAAAGATTTTCCCTATATAAGCCTATGTAAAACCAAAGGGCCCCAGGGCGGGGGCATTTTTGGCCCCAGCACTATAATTTGAACAATCTTGGTAGGGGTCCACTAGATGAAGCTTCATACCAAATATCAAAGACCTGGGCCTTGTGGTTTCAGAGAAGAAGATTTTTAAAGATTTTCCCTATATAAGCCTATGTAAAACCAAAGGGCCCCAGGGTGGGGGCATTTTTGGCCCCAGCACTATAATTTGAACAATCTTGGTAGGGGTCCACTAGATGAAGCTTCATACCAAATATCAAAGACCTGGGCCTTGTGGTTTCAGAGAAGAAGATTTTTTAAGTTTTTGGTGAAAAAAATCTGTTTTTGGCTCCTGTGACCTAGATGTGCAACGGACCGGAACCATTTGAACAACTTTGAAAGGGGACCACCTAAGGATCATTCCTGTGAAGTTTGGTCAAAATCCGATCAGTGGTTTAGGAGGAGATGTCGTTTAAAGAAAATGTTTACGCATGGACGCACGCACGGACGCACGGACGTGTTTACGAGAGGACATTTGTTGGGTACCTCCATGTTAATTTTCCCATTCAAAATTACCCAACAAGTGCCAAAATACCCAACAGGCTACTGGCTACTTTTCTTGGACAACAACGGAATAAACGGCAAGTACCCAAGAAAGGCCTACCCAACTAGTGTCCTATCATCCGCCCGGACGGACGCACGACGGACGACGGACAAAAAGTGATCCCAAAAGCTCACCTCGTCACTATGTGACGGTGAGCTACATGTAACAAGAGGGCCATGATGGCCCTGGATCGCTCACCTGATCCATAAGTAACAAGTGGGCCCTGGGGGAGGGTCATTATTGACCCTAGGGCTATAATGTGCATAATGTTGAAGGAGGTCTAAAAAGGTGAAGCTTCATACCAAATATCAACAAAGGCTATAATTTGAACATTCTTGGCAAAGGTCCACTAGATGGAGCTACACACCAAATATCAAAGACCTGGGCCTTGCGGTTTCAGAGAAGAAGATTTTTTAAAAGATATTCCCTACATAAGCCTATGTAAAACCAAATGGCCCCGGGGCGGGGGCTTTTTTAGCCTCAGGGCTATAATTTACACAATCTTGATAGAGGTCCACTAGATGAAGCTTCAAACCAAATATCAAAGACCTGGGCATTGTTGTTTCAGAGAAGAAGATTTTCAAAGATTATCTCTATATAAGTGTATGTGAAACAAAAGGGGTCCAGGGTGGGGGCATTTGTGGCTCAGGGGCTATAATGTGAACAATCTTATTAGAGGTCCACTAGATGAAGCTCCATACCAAATATCAAAGACATGGCATTGTTTGCCCCAGGGCTATAATTTGAACAATCTTGATAGAGGTCCACTTGTTGAAATTTCACACCAAATATCAAAGACCTAGGCCTTGTGGTTTCACAGAAGAAGATCTTTAAAGATTTTCCCTATATAAGTCTATGTAAAACCAAGGGGCCCCAAGGCGGGGGCATTTTTGGTCTCAGGGCTATAATTTGAACAATCTTGGTAGAGGTCCACTAGATGAAGCTGCATACCAAATATCGAAGACCTAGGCCTTGTGGTTTCAGAAGAAGATTTTTCAAGATTTTCCAGATATAAGTCTAGGTAAAACCAAAGGGCCCCGGAGGGCGGGCATTTTCGTCCCCAGGGCTATAATTTGAACAATCTTGGTAGAGGTTTACAAAATGAATCTTCACATCAAATATAAAAGACATGGGCCTTGGGCTTCAGAGAAGAATATTTTTAAAGATTTTCCCTATATAAGCCCATGTTAAAGCAAAGGGCCCCCGTGCAGGGGCAGTTTTGGCCTGTGCACTATAATTTGAACAATCTTGGTAGGGTTCCACTAGATGAAGCTTCATACCAAATAGCAAAGACCTGGGCCTTGTGGTTTCAGAGAAGATTTTCCCTATATAAGACAATGTAACAAGAGCACCGCAAGCGGGTGCCAACGCTCGTCTGCAGTTTCTTTTAGAAAACAAAAGTTCTAAGTCAAATCAAATTGCAAGATGTAGTTATAAAACTTGTAGGGAATGTAGCTCTTGTGATGGTGAGTATGTGTATGAAGTTTCATGAAGGTAGGCCAAATACTTTTGGAAATATGGTCAAGGTTAAGTTTTTTGGTTAATTTTTCGAAAAATAGGTCAAAGTTCAAAGGTCAAGGTCACAGGTCAAAAAGCGTGGTATGTCTGAAAAGGTCTTGTCCCAAGGAACATTCATGTGAAGTTGGAAGGCTCTGTTGTGAATAGTATTGAAATAAGAGACAAAAACAATTTAAAAAAAACGGAGAGAAAAGGGGAGATAATTCAATCAAATTGCAAGATGGAGTTATAAAACTTGTAGGGAATGTAGCTCTTGTGATGGTGAGTATGTGTATGAAGTTTCATGAAGGTAGGCCAAATACTTTTGGAAATATGGTCAAGGTTAAGGTTTTCGGTTAAATTTTCGAAAAATAGGTCAAAGTTCAAAGGTCAAGGTCACAGATCAAAAAGTGTGGTATCACTGAAAAGGTCTTGTCCCAAGGAACATTCATGTGAAGTTTGAAGGCTCTGTTGTGAATAGTATTAAAATGAGAGCAAAAAATGTGTTTCAGAAAAAAATTGGAAAAGGGGAGATAATTCAGCCAAAATCAACAATGTTGTTATGGTCCTTGGTCCAAATGTAGCTCTTGTGATGATGAGTGTGTGTATGAAGTTTCATGAGGCTAGGTCTAATACTTTTTAAGTTATAGCCAAGGTTAAGTTTTTTTGGAACGACGCAGGACGCAGGACGACGCAGGACGACTACGCAGACGCCGGAGTGATGACAATAGCTCGAAAGTTTTTTTTTCAAAAAACAGACGAGCTAAAAAACCAAAGGGCCCCAGGGCAGGGGCATTTTTGGCCCCAGCACTATAATTTGAACAATCTTGGTAGGGGTCCACTAGATGAACCTTCATACCAAATATCAAAGACCTGGGCCTTGCTGTTTCAGAGAAGAAGATTTTCCCTATATAAGCCCATGTAAAACCAAAGGGCCCCGGTCGGGGGCAATTTAGCCCCAGCACTATAATTTGAACAATCTTGGTAGGGGTCCACTAGATGAAGCTTCATACCAAATATCAAAGACCTGAGCATTGCAGTTTCAGAGAAGAAGATTTTTAAAGATATTCCCTATATAAGCCATGTAAAACCAAAGCGCCCAGGGGCGGGGGCAATTTTAGCCCCAGCACTATAATTTGAACAATCTTGGTAGGGGTCCACTAGATGAAGCTAAATACCAAATATCAAAGGCCTGGGCCTTGCAGTTTCAGAGAATAAGATTTCTAAACATATTCCCTATATAAGCCAAAGTTAAACCAAAGGGCCCCAGGGTGGGGACATTTTTGGCCCCAGCACTATAACTTGAACAATCTTGGTAGGAGTCCACTAGATGAAGCTTCATACCAAATATCAAAGACCTGGGCCTTGTGGTTTCAGAGAAGAAGATTTTTTAAGTTTTCTGTGAAAAAAATCTATTTTTGGCTCCTGTGACCTAGATGTGCAAGGGACCGGAACCATTTGAACAACTTTGAAAGGGGACCATCTAAGGATCATTCCTGTGAAGTTTGGTCAAAATCCGATCAGTGGTTTAGGAGGAGATGTCGTTTGAAGAAATTGTTTACGCACGGATGACAGACAAAAAGTGATCTTATATAAAACACAAGAGGGCCATGATGGCCCTGGATTGCTCACCTGATCCATAGAGTAACAAGTGGGCCCCGGGGAGGGCCATTATTGACCCCAAGGTTTTAATGTGCATAATGTTGAGGGAAGTCTAAAAAGGTGAAGCTTCATACCAAATATCAACAAAGGCTATAATTGTCCACTTGATGAAGCTCCATACCAAATATCAAAGACAAGGGCCTTGCAGTTTCAGAGAAGAAGATTTTTAAATATTTCCCTATGTAAGTCTATGTAAAACCAAAGGGTCTTGGGGCAGGGGCATTTTTGGCCCCAGGGCTATAATTTGAATAATCTTGATAGAGGTCCACTAGATGAAATTTCACACCAAATATCAAAGACCTAGGCCTTGTGGTTTCACAGAAGAAGATTTTTAAAGAATATCCCTATATAATTCTATGTAAAACCAAAGGGCCCCAAGGCGGGGGCATTTTTGGCCTCAGGGCTTTAATTTGAACAATCTTGGTAGAGGTCCACTAGCTGAAGCTTCATACCAAATATCAAAGACCTAGGCCTTGTGGTTTCAGAGGAGAAGACTTTTCAAGATTTTCCCTATATAAGTCCATGTAAAACCAAAGGACCCCGGAGCGGGGGCATTTTTGGCCCCAGGGCTATAATATGAACAATCTTGGTAGAGGTCTACAAGATGAAGCTTCAAACCAAATATCAAAGACCTGGGCATTGCAATTTCAGAGATAAAGATTTTCCCTACATAAGCTCATGTAAAACCAAAGGGCCCTGGAGCGGGGGCATTTTTGGCCCCAGCACTATAATTTGAACAATCTTGGTAGGGGTCCACTAGATGAAGCTTCATGCCAAATAGCAAAGACCTGGGCCTTGCAGTTTCAGAGAAGACGATTTTTAAAGATTTCCCTATATAAGTCTATGTAAAACCAAAGTGTCTTGGGGCGGGGGCATTTTTGGCCCCTGGGCTATAATTGGAACAATCTTGATAGAGGTCCACTAGATGAAATTTCACACCAAATATCAAAGACCTAGGCCTTGTGGTTTCACATAAGAAGATTTTTAAAGATTTTCCCTATATAAGAGTGAGTATTTCAGTTTTACGTCCCACCAACAGCTAAGGTCATACGGAGACGGGACCTCGGTTTAAAGACCCATCCGAAAGTCTGGAGAAGCCCGGGATCGATCCTGCGACCCCTGGTTTACAAGGCGAGTAGCGTAACCACTGCGCCACGGAGGCTTCTTTTCCCTATATAAGTCCATGTGAAACCAAAGGGCCCCGGAGCAGGAGCATTTTTGTCCCAAGGGCTATAATTTGAACAGTCTTGGAGTCTAACTGTTGGTTTTCTTTTGCTCCAGCATTTCAGTGGTTTCTTGCTGTCGAGTCCTCACCGTTGTCTCACCTCTGTGGTTCTTTGATTTTTGTGTTCACGGAGATGTTGCACTGATGAGTTAGGAGGCCTTCATGCGGACTGAACAAATTATTTGTCTAATTAGCGACGGAAGTAAGGGCGAGGATTGTGGCCACGTAAAATCGATTTAAGCCCCCCAGTGGACCGGAACCATTTGAACAACTTTGAAAGGGGACCACCTAAGGATCATTCCTGTGAAGTTTGGTCAAAATCCGATCAGTGGTTTAGGAGGAGATGTCGTTTGAAGAAATTGTTTACGCACGGATGACAGACAAAAAGTGATCCTAATATAAAACACAAGAGGACCATGATGGCCCTGGATCGCTCACCTGATCCATAGAGTAACAAGTGGGCCCCAGGGAGGGCCATTATTGACCCTAGGGTTATAATGTGCATAATGTTGAGGGAGGTCTAAAAAGGTGAAGCTTCATACCAAACATCAACAAAGGCAATAATTTGAACAATCTTAGCAAAGGTCCACTAGATGAAGCTACACACCAAATATCAAAGACCAGAGCCGTGCGGTTTCAGAGAAGATAATTTTTTTTAAGATATTCCCTACATACGCCTATGTAAAACCAAATGGCCCAGGGGCGGGGGCATTGTTTGCCTCAGGGCTATAATTTAAACAATCTTGATAAAAGTTCCACTAGATGAAGCTTCACACCAAATATCAAAGCCCTGGGCCTTGCTGTTCCAGAGAAGAAGATTTTCAAAGATTATCTCTATATAAGTCTATGTAAAACCAAAGGGCCCCGGCGGGGGCATTTGTGGCCCGAGGGCTATAATTTGTTCAATCTTGGTAGCGGTCCACTAGATAAAGCTCCATACCAAATATCAAAGACATGGGCCTTGCAGTTTCAGAGAAGAAGGTTTTTAAAGATTTCCCTATATAAGTCTATGTAAAACTAAACGGTCTCGGGCGGGGGCATTTTTGGCCCAAGGGATATAATTTGAACAATCTTGATAGAGGTCCACTAGATGAAATTTCACACCAAATATCAAAGACCTAGGCTTTGTGGTTTCATAGAAGAAGATTTTTAGAGATTTTCCCTATATAAGACTATGTAAAACAAAAGGGTCACCAGGCGGGGGCATTTTTGGTCTCAGGGCTATAATTTGAACAATCTTGGTAGAGGTCCACCAGCTGAAGCTTCATACCCAATAGCAAAGACCTAGCCTTGTGGTTTCAGAGAAGAAGATTTTTCAAGGTTTTCCCTATATAAGTCCATGTAAAACCAAAGGGCCCCGGGCGGGGGCATTTTTGGCCCCAGCACTATAATTTGAACAATCTTGGTAGGGTTCCACTAGATGAAGCTTCATACCAAATATCAAAGACCTAGGCCTTGCATTTTGAGAGAAGATTTTTAAAGATTTTCCCTATATAAGCCTATGTAAAAACCAAAGGGCCCCGCGGCGGGGGCATTTTTGGCCCCAGCACTATAATTTGAACATTCTTGGCAGGGGACAACTAGATGAAGCTTCATACCCAATAGCAAAGACCTGAGCCTTGCAGTTTCAGAGAAGAAGATTTTCAAAGATTTTCCCTATATAAGCCCATGTAAAACCAAAGGGCCCTGAGGCGGGGGCATTTTTGGCCCCAGCACTATAATTTGAACATTCTTGGCAGGGGTCAACTAGATGAAGCTTCATACCCAATAGCAAAGACCTGAGCCTTGCAGTTTCAGAGAAGAAGATTTTTAAAGATTTTCCCTATAGACACATCCAAACACTACGTCATCGCTCAATAATACTATTTGCCGGGACGTACCGGTGGTGGGCAAAAAACGTATTTGGCCGTTTATCGCCATTGTAAATTCGATGTTATTTTCTGTAAACTTGTATTTTGTTTGGACTCGAAATGACAAATTTGAGTTTTAAACTTTTATTATAGACATTTCTTAGCTCGTAATTATTGGTTTCTAGAAGATTTGAGGATGCTTTTGATGATAATTACCTGTTAAACTTATGCAGGTAACGAGGCGGGATGGTCTCAATTATTTGTAATAAAAATGCGCAAAACGAATAACTAAATGCGGAAGATGCATGAATTAACTCTAAAATATATATATCTACCCATTTAAAGTGTAATTCTATCGATTTTCTGTGAGAGTCAACTAAAATATGCCCGTAATATTAAACCAATTTACAATGTGTTTATATGGAACCAGGCGCTTTTTGCCAACCACGAAAGATCGTTATCGGAAGGAAAAGTAATTTTGCGCACGCGCAATGACAGGTAAACAAGGTCACATGTCAAAACATTGGATCCGTCTATATAAGTCTATGTAAAACCAAAGGGCTCCAGGGCGGAGGCATTTTTGGCCCCAGCACTATAATTTGAACAATCTTGGTAGGGGTCCACTAGATGAAACTTCATACCAAATATCAAAGACCTGGGCCTTGCGGTTTTAGAGAAGAAAATTTTTAAAGACTTTTCCTTTATAAGCCCATGTAAAACCAAAGGGCCCCTGGGCGGAGGTGTTTTTGGCCCATGCACTACAATTTTAACAACCTTGGTAGGGGTCCACTAGATGAAGCTTCATACCAATTATCAAAGACCTGGGCCTTGCGGTTTCAGAGAAGAAGAGTTTTAAAGATTTTCTCTATATAAGCCCATGTAAAACTAAAGGGCCCCGAGGCAGGGGCATTTTTGGCCCCAGCACTATAAATTGAACAATCTTGGTAGGGGTCCACTAGATGAAGCTTCATACCAAATATCAAAGACCTGGGCCTTGCGGATTCAGAGAAAAAGATTTTTAAAGATTTTTCCCTGTATTAGCCCATGTAAAACCAAAGGGCCCCGGGGCGAGGGCATTTTTGGCCCCAGCACTATAATTTGAACAATCTTCGTAGGGGTCCACTAGATGAATCTTCATACCAAATATGAAAGACCTGGGCCTTGTGGTTTCAGAGAAGAAGATTTTTAAAGATTTTCCCTATATAAGCCCATGTAAAACCAAAGGGCCCCCGAGGCGGGGGCATTTCTGGCCCCAGCACTATAATTTGAACAATCTTGGTAGCGGTCCACTAGATGAAGCTTCATACCAAATATCAAAGACCTGGGCCTTGCGGATTCAGAGAAGAAGATTTTTAAAGATTTTCCCTATATAAGCCTATGTAAAACCAAAGGGCCCCGGGGCGGGGGCATTTTTGGCCCCAGCACTATAATTTGAACAATCTTGGTAGGGGTCCACTAGATGAAGCTTCATACCAAATATGAAAGACCTGGGACTTGCGGTTTCAGAAAAGAAGATTTTTTAAGTTTTCTGTGAAAAAAATCTATTTTTGGCTCCTGTGACCTATATGTGCAACGGACCGGAACCAATTGAACAACTTTGAAAGGGGACCACCTAAGGATCATTCCTGTGAAGTTTGGTCAAAATCCGATCAGTGGTTCAGGAGGAGATGTCGTTTGAAGAAATTGTTTACGCATGCACGTCCGCACGCACGCACGACGGACGATGGACAAAAAGTGATCCCAAAAGCTCACCTCGTCACTACGTGACGGTGAGCTAAAAACAAGAGTTGACATCTTTGTTCATGCCATGCATGCACCTGTAAAATTTCATAAATATATTCCATATGGTTTAGGAGCTATGGCCTGGACACAGTTTAATATAAGGAACTAAGCCAGATTCGGTAGCTCAGTCGGGTGCGCGTCGGACTGGTGATAAGGAGGACGCATGTTAGATACCTGCCCTGGTCGGCAACATTCTTTCGTGGAGATTGATCATGAAATCTTTTCTACGGTCATTCTCCCCTTCTGCTGATTCAAGAAGGGCAGTTGTCAGTTTCTGGCGAAAGAATGTGCACTGTACTGACTAAACACTTAAACTCCTGTCACACCAGGGCCACGTTGTCACGGCGTCCAAGAAAAATGCAGAACGCTGAGATGCGCGCAGTAAGACCGCAAACATCGTTGTAGCAATGCAGTGGCATCGCCAGTATGCACATTGGGATCGCATAGAACGCCAAGCGACGACGCTCATTTTGAGCATGCTCAAAACAAACGCCGTTGCTCAGCGTTCTGATGAGCGCAGTGAGGTTGCCCTAAGGTTGCCATAGTAGCGCAGTAAGGTCTCCTACAACACCACAGGAGCTCAACAGGGACGCACAGGGGCCTCCTTCAACGCCTTATAAGCTCCGCTTGTATAATTGATTAAATGATTGATTGATTTGAGGTTTAACATCCCCGTCAACACTGTAAAGGTCATTTTGGAGACATTGCTTCCAGTTTTATTGGACTTTTACCCACCATTGAGATGAAATGACATCTCAGGCCCTGTCGCCCAATTAAACCAATAGAGTTTATAAGCATGAACGGTCCGTCTCGCACAGCTTTGCCTGGGCAGGCTTAGATCCTCTAAGCGGTTTTCCAGTACTCGTTTGCGGTCGGTTTCAGCTCTCCGCAGAAGCATCATGCAGTCCATCTATTTCTACCAGTCCCGTCAGGCGTGGCATCCGCTTGTATAACCATTGGCTAGAGTAGACTGTGGAACGTAAAGTTTGATTGAGTACTGTCTTCTGTGGTGACTCATCCCGGGGTTGACAAGGTAATGTAGGTGGACTTGCTCCTGCTTGCGGTGATGGCGATGGACTTGCTTCCGACGGCACACGAGTACTGGTAAACCGCTTAAGGGATCTAAGCTTACCGAGGCAAAGGGGCGCGAGTCGGACCATCCATGCTTATTAACCCTATTGGTTTCATTAGGCGACAGGGATTGAGATGTCAATTCATCTCAATGTTGGGAAAAAGTCCCACAAAATTGGAAGCAACGTCTCTAAAATGACCTATACTGTGTTGATGGGGACGTTAAACCACAAATTTAACAAAACTGTTTGACTGCTTACACCTTGCTTTATAGTGCAAAGGAACGTCTTCAACATGCTGTCAGCACAGTGTGAGCGCCTTAAAAGCGCAGTGCACGCATTGTGAGCGCCATAAAAGTGCAGTGCAAGCATTGTGAGCGCCGTAAAAGCGCATTGCACGCAGTGTTAGTGCCATGTAAGCACAGTGGATGCGCCGTGAGAGCGCATACAATCGCCATCAAGAATGCTGCCATGAAAGCTCTGTATTAAGTTAGTAACGTCGCTGAAAGGATGCCATGACAGGTCCATGTTCACGAAAAATATCTCATATTTCTTGCGATCTTGGGGCGTTCTGGAAAATTAAACAACGCCGTTCCATCGCAGTGGAAACATGGCATAGTGTGACAGGGGTTTTACGTATAGTAAAAGCCTGCCCAGGAAAAGTGTGGATAGGTAAACTGACCGGCTCAAAAATGACCTAAAGTAGTGCTGACTGGGCCGTTAAACCCCAATACAAACAAACAAACTATAAGGAACTAAGTCAAGGGCAGATGATTCAAAAACCAAACAAGAGGGCCCAATGGCCCCACATCGCTCATCTGTGTATCAGAAAATCAATAGTGTAGGAGACCACTTGATATTGTTACATACTAAACATCTAAGCTCAAGCAAAGCGGTTTAAAAGTCCCACAAAATTGGAAGCAAAATGACCTATGGAGTGTTGATGGGGATGTAAAACCACAAATCAAACAAAATCTGGGCCTTATGGTTTTGGAGAAGAATATTGTGAAGTTTTTCCCAGTATAATTATACAGGAGCTAATGAGCCCTGGGGCATGGCCAATTTTGACCCAAAGGGCATGGTTGGCAGGATTTATGTAGGCGACCATTTTATGTTGCTATATACTAAATATCTACGGTCTGTACTTCATGGTTTCAAAGAAAATGTTTGAAGCTTTTTTCCATTGTAAGTTTATTGGATTTAAGGGGCCACAGGATTCGGCCAATTTGGACTCCTGGAGCATGATTGGCAGGATTCATGTAGGCGACCACTCGACATTGCTACATGCTAAATACCTAAGCCATGGACCTTATGGTTTCAGAGAAGATTTTTTAAGCTTTTTTCCATTATAAGTTTATTGGATTTAAGGGGCCACAGGATTTGGCCAATTTGGACTCCAGGAGCATTATTGGCAGGATTCGTGTATGCGACCACTCAACATTGCTACATGCTAAATACCTAAGCTCTGTGCTTTATGGTTTCAGAGAAGATTTTTTTTTTTGTTTTTTTTTTTTGTTTTTCATTTTAAGTCTATGGTAGCTGATGGGCCCATGGGCGTGGCCAATTTTGGTCCAAGGAGTATGGTTGGCATGATTTCTTAAGATGACTATTTCATGTTGCTACATACTAAATATCTAAGCTCTGGGACGTATGGTTTCAGAGGAGAACATTTTTGAAGTTTTTTTTTTTTCATTATAAGTCTATGGGAGCTAATGGGCCCATGGGCGTGGCCAATTTTGACCCCATAGGCATGGTTGGCAGGATTTATGTAGGTGACCACTTGACGTTGCTACATGCTCAATATTTAAGCTCTGGGCCCTGTGCAGGCTTCTCCAGACTTTCGGATGAGTCTTTAAACCGAGGTCCCGTCTCCGTATGACCTTAGCTGTTGGTGGGACGTAAAACTAAAATCACTCACTCACTCACTCTGGGCCCTGTGGTTTCAGAGAAGAAGATTTTTTTATTTTTTCCCACTTGTAAGTCTATGGGAGCTAAAGAGCCCTGGGGTGTGGCCAACTTGGATCCCGGGGAGATAATTGGCAGAATTTATGAAGGTGGCCACTTGACGTTGCTACATACTAAATATCTAAGCTCAGGGCCTTCTGGTTTCAGAGAAGAAGATCTTTGAAGTTTTTTTCATTATAAGTCAATGTGAGCTGATGAGCTCGGGCGTGGCCAATTTTTACCCCAGTGGTATGGGTTGCTACATACATGTACTAAATATCTAAGCACTGAGCTTCAGGATTTCAGAAGAAGATTTTTTGAAGTTTTTTTTTTCAATCATAAGTCTATGAGAGCTAAGGGGGCAATTTGGACCCCAGGGGCATGATTGGCAGGATTTATGTAGGTGAACACTTGAGGTTGCTACAAGTTAAATATCTAAGCTCTGGGCCCTATGGTTTCAGAGAAGATTTTTAAGTTGTTCCTATTGTAATTCTATGGGAGCTATATGTTGCCATGGCAACCAGATTTCCAATCCGATAAGCCCAGAAACCTTATGCAGCCTTTCCCCCTACCTGATGATGCTTCTCATGAAATTTGATCAAGAATGGCCATGGGGTTTTAGAGATATAATTGTTTACGGACACACACCTGGTCGATGGACAAAATGTGATCACAAAAGTTCACCTTGTCACTTCATGACAGGTGAGCTTAAAAGCAAGTCTATTTAGTGAAAAGTAGAAGACCCATGAACATTAAAGTTCCTATATATACTTACCAGGGTAAACTGAGTAAAAATTCAATTGTGTTGTTTTTCAACTGGGCAAAAGAAGACTGATTAAAGATGCAGACCTTTACAACAAACTTTTCAATAGGGTGCCGCCTTTGTGTGTCTTTTAAATAAAGAATGTGTATATTAAAATGCCAAAAATGCGAAATCTGCAAATTTTGCAAAACACATTATAATAATTATAACAATAATCTTTAGATTAAAAACATATTATAATAATTATCTGTAGATTATCTAATTAAGGTAAGTGTGAACCTCCAGGACAACATCAAATATCAACACTAAATGTGATAATGGGACATGCACAATGTTTTTGTTCTCTTTTAAATCGCGTCAGAGAAAGTTTGTTGTTGTTTTTT
This sequence comes from Lucinisca nassula, assembly GCA_963580285.1. Lineage (NCBI taxonomy): Eukaryota > Metazoa > Mollusca > Bivalvia > Lucinida > Lucinidae > Lucinisca > Lucinisca nassula. The sequence goes on from OY757011.1 coordinate 110,643,529, forward strand.
GCATCCCGGTGAATGCGCGAGATCAGTCAGCGCATTCGCCAATATCGATATATTCTGCGGTGATAGCTAAATAGATGTTCTATGACCAACAATATTTTATAAATTTTATGCGACTAACAGTGCAATGTTTTAACGAGAGGATAGGGTCCCCGCCTTTTGGGCCTTGGAGATTTTCTTTGAGATTTGAGGCTTTCCGTCCCCATTAACACCATAAAGGTCATTTTGGAGATGTGGCTTCTAATTTTGTGGGACTTTACCCGACATTGAGATGTTGTGACATCTCAAGCCCTATCGCCCAATGAAACCAAAATGGTTTGTATGCATGGCCGATCCAACTCGCACCACTTTTCCTGTGCAAGCTTACAACCTCTAAGCAGTTTCCCAGCACACATGTGCGGTGTGTGTCAGCTCTGCGTGGAAGCATCATGCAGACCAATCTATTTCTTCAAGTGTCTAACATTTTGAAACCTTTTGAAATAAAGAAATTTTAGCGTCAATTAAAAAAATACTGTTCATATGCGGTATTTAAAGTCATATGCGCGCATATGACTCTAGTGTTTCCCCCAGCCCATTTTAGCATGGTGCCGCGCCATGCCCCTTTTTCATAGTGCCATGCCCTTTTTCCATGGCGCCATGCCCTTTTTTAACAGTACATTGAAAGCCCTTTATTTTGGTGAAAATTTCATGAAAATTGGACCAGAAACTAGAACAGTGTTTTCGGAGGAAAACATATGTCCCCCCATCAGTTTGAAGTCCAGAGCATCTTGACATTTCTTTTGTATATGTCTAAGTCCCTTGATCCCTTGAAAATTAGGTCAAGGTCACCAAAATCTAATCAGTTCTAGAGACTACCCCACTTATCTTATGTACCAAGTTAAAACCAAATCCATCCATTGGTTCAGGAGAAAGAGCACAGGCAAGCTTATTTTTAACAGGAGAATGAGCATAGGCAAGCTTATTTTTAACAGCCTAAGACCCGTGGTCACCTTGAAAATTGGATCAAGGTCACCAAAATCTAATCAGTCCTTGAGACCATCCCATTTATCTTATGTACCAAGTCTGAACCAAATCAATCCATTGGTTCAGGAGATAGAGTGCAGACAAGCTTATTTTTAACAATCTAAGTCCCGTGGTGACCTTGAAAATTAGATCAAGGTCACCAAAATCTCATCAATTCTAGAGACTGTCCCACTTACCTTATGTACCAAGTTTGAACCAAATCCATCCATCGGGATGGAAATTGGATCAAGGTCACCAAAATCTAATCAGTCCTTGAGACCATCCCATTTATCTTATGTACCAAGTCTGAACCAAATCCATCCATTGGTTCAGGAGATAGAGTGCAAACAAGTTTATTTTTAACAATCTTAGTCCCGTGGTGACCTTGAAAATTAGGTCAAGGTCACCAAAATCTAATCAGTTCTAGAGACTACCCCACTTATCTTATGTACCAAGTTTAAACCAAATCCATCCATTGGTTCAGGAGAAAGAGCACAGGCAAGCTTATTTTTATCAGGAGAAAGAGCATAGGCAAGCTTATTTTTAACAACCTAAGACCCGTGGTCACCTTGAAAATTGGATCAAGGTCACCAAAATCTAATCAGTCCTTGAGACCATCCCATTTATCTTATGTACCAAGTCTGAACCAAATCCATCCATTGGTTCAGGAGAAAGAGTGCAGACAAGCTTATTTTTAACAATCTAAGTCCTGTGGTGACCTTGAAAATTAGGTCAAGGTCACCAAAATCTCATCAATTCTAGAGACTGTCCCACTTACCTTATGTACCAAGTTTGAACCAAATCCATCCATCGGGTCAGGAGATAGAGCGCAGACAAGTTTATTTTTAACAGTCTAAGTCCCGTGGTGACCTTGAAAATTAGGCCAAGGTCACCAAAATCTAATCAGTTCTAGAGACTATCCCACTTACTTTATGTACCAAGTTTGAACCAAATCCATCCATTGGTTCAGGAGATAGAGTGCAGACAAGCTTATTTTTAACAGTCTTAGTCCCGTGGTGACCTTGAAAATTAGGTCAAGGTCACCAAAATCTAATAAGTTCTTGAGACCATCCCAATTATACTATGTACCAAGTTTGAACAAAATCCATCCACTGGTTCAGGAGATAGAGTGCAGACAAGCTTATTTTTAACAGTCTTAGTCCCGTGGTGACCTTGAAAATTAGGTCAAGGTCACCAAAATCTAATCAGTTCTTGAGACCATCCCAATTATACTATGTACCAAGTTTGAACAAAATCCATCCATTGGTTCAGGAGATAGAGTGCAGACAAGCTTATTTTTAACAGTCTTAGTCCCGTGGTGACCTTGAAAATTAGGTCAAGGTCACCAAAATCTAATCAGTTCTTGAGACCATCACAATTATACTATGTACCAAGTTTGAACAAAATCCATCCATTGGTTCAGGAGATAGAGTGCAGACAAGCTTTTTTGGCCTAAAATTCGACAATGTTTTGAGCACTGTGACCTTGAAAATGAGACCAAGGTCACCAAAATCCAAGGTTGCAAAAATGCCGGCAAATATCATATTTTCCATGCCACTGGCATTTACCGGCATTTATGGCAAATATGGCAAATTCAATTGATGGTCATCAAGTATGTTCCAAAAAATTACTTGTATAAGTAGTTTAAACAACACACCTTAATTATCTGAAAATCAAAAGTATTAAGCTGATTTAGATTTAGCACTGATTTTAGTTATTTATTTGAAAATTAAATAAATAAAAAGTGATTATATTTTTTTCTATTCGGTTTGGGCCCCAAATAAAACATCTTTTAGCTTCACCATGGTGACTAGTAGTAGTTTGCTTTAGATGTGTTTAGCTAAATTTCAGGACATTTAATGAACAGCAATGCTCTAACTTCTAGGGTATACATAGCTTAAAGCCATACAATTACTCAGTTCACACCTAGGATACCTCTTTTCAATTCCACCTAGACTAAATATCTAAGTTATATAAACAAATAACAAATTATGACATCTTCTTGTTTTCATCTTTGCCTCTGGCTATGCTCTACCTACTTTAAATAAACATTTTCTTAAATTTGTTGTTTTAGTAATTCTATCTGTCTAGTGTCTATCCAAAGATTAAGGGCCAATATACCAAGTGTCACTGGCAGAGCTAAATAAACATGTTCTTAATTTTGTTAAGTAATGTCAAATTGACAATTTATGTAAAACTCCTTGCAACTTTGGATAGTGTCAAACTTGCTGAATATTCAATTAAGCCACACCCATTTCGGACTTTGAACCAATCAGTTTACAATTAATTTCTACATATTCATAAACTGAATGTCAAACAGTGTAGATCCTTCAGAAGCCATCTGATCTGGATCTACACTGTTTGCAAAGATAGGGCTTGTCGCCAAGAGCAGGATAAAGGTTAAAGCATGTTGTTGAGAAAGTAAACAGACAAATCCGTCAAGGACCTGATCAGACTGTTCTGATCTGAACAATCTTTAAGAGGCATGTCTACTGTCTATCCAAAAACTTAGGATCAATATTAGTGTCAATGGCACAGCTAAATGCATACCTGTGATTTTATTTTTACCTGCTTAAAATCTCAATTTCTGACTTGGTCGAGATTTCTAAAATATTTTAAGACCAAAATCATATTTGCCATATTTGCCACTTTTGGCATATTTTCCAGGCCGGTAAATACCGGTAAATGCCACTGGTAAATACAGGGGGTGGAATTTGCCACTCAACCTTGCCAAAATCTAATCAGTACTTTTCCCCCTCCCAATGGTGTATCTGTGTAAGTTTAATCAAAATCCATCCATCCATTCAGGAGATAGAGTGCAGACAAGAGGCAACGCCAACGCCGACGCGATCCCCACCAAAACCAATATGCCCCCCTCCCTTTCGGGTGGGGGGACATAATAACAAAGTTACACAATTTTATTTCCATGCCTAGAGTTTACAAAATGTATCTTTTAAATCAAACACTATCTAATCCTTTTGTTTATTGACACTTACTGCTCAATCTTCACAATAACCACATAATGATTCATGGAGGTGTGAAAAATGCTTGTTGTGTGTCCAGGTACTAGGTGAAAAACAATGGATGCAAAAACAACGGTAGAGGAAAAAAAAATACTTTAGAACTGTGTGTCCAGATAGGTGAAAAAGAGAACAATGGATGCAAAAACAATGAATCAATTTTAATGATAGAGGAAGGAACTAAGGAAAATTCTAAAGATAAAAAAAAAATGTCTCCAACTAATCATGCACCAGAACTTGATTGTGAATAGGGCATCATTGTATCAGTCTCAACAAAGTGACTAAAGTGCGGGCTGCGGGCCACAGACTGCGGGCTGCAAGACATGAATAGAAAAGACTTAGTATATAATATGATATAATATCTCATAGCTCATATGTAAAATAACATGAGCTGACCCATTCAGATAGTTTAAAGGGCACTTACTTGTTGAAACCAGATTGTAAAACTTACAAGATTCATCCATTTTTTTTATTTTTTTTTTGTGCACATCAAACCTTGTTTTTAATCTGTCAACACGCTTGCAATTAAATATAATTAACCTGGGCATCTGGTATTTCACAAATCACAGCGCTGACAGCACTGGTGGCTGCATAGGCTGAGAATAGACATAAATCATTGAATTCCTGAACTTTAAAGGGAATGCATACAACTTTATGTGAGGCAACTCCTGCAAAAGTATTTTGTCTCCCATGTCAATAGGAGCCAACTCTTAAAGGAAAGGAAAGAATTTGCTGCTGAGGAGCAAATTCTTTCCTTTGAGAGTTGACCCCACTTTTTTCCATGAGACAGAGTTTATAGAAAAGTGAACATGAAATTTTTCCAGAAAACAACTTCAAAAAGTCTAAATAAAGGATCATTATAAAAGTGGACAGGAAGTCCTGAAAGTTGTTTCCCACTGGTGAACTTTATAACGTCCCCGTCAACACTATAAAGAACATTTTGGAGACGTTGCTTCCAATGTGGTGGGACTTTTACCCGACATTGAGATGAAATGACATCTCAAGCCCTGTCGCCCAATGACACCAATAGGGTTTATAAGCATGGCCGGTCTGACTCGCACCGCTTTGCCGGGGCAGGCTTAGATCCTCTAAGCGGTTTACCAGTACTCGTGTGCGGTCGAATTCAGCTCTGCGTGGAAGCATCATACAGCCCATTTATTTCTTCAAGCCCCAATGGGCGGGGGCATACACTGATAAACTGAAAAGCTTATCATGAATTCCATGAAATCCTACATATCTGTTCTAAGCTGAACACCGTAGCTCCCAACTAGCTTTACTGTCACTCCATTCAAAATAAGGCAAATTTAAAAATCACATTATGAAACTTAACTTGATAATAAGCTACAACACCCTGCATCCCATTATGAAGTCCAATATCAATACCAATTATCTAGGAAAATTATTACTCTGCACAATTGCCCATTATTTCCCGTTAATGCCTCCGGCTATCACACATATACAGCATATTCGCCCAACGTAACTGAACGACGCTCTTTCAAAAGTTAAACTTGTTATTAATACTATAACTGTGACGTCACTACTTGTATAAAACACAAGCGACCCATCAGCTGATTCATATTTTCGACAGCGTGGCTGAAAGGTAAACGTGTTATTTGACGCTCAATTTCTTTACTTTTTGTGAAATTCTCTGATTTTTTCTTGTGATATTCTTATATTTCTTTGTCTTTGCCTGCTACGGACGAAGTCCTAGCGTGTGACATTTATTTGTTATGGCAAACGAGAAGGACTAAGTCCTCTTGAGTGATCCGAATGATTCGGAGTTTTCCGGTTTCGGCCAAGATGATTTAAAGGAGCCGCGAAGCGGTTCTATTACTGTTCAACCTAAAAAAAAAAAAAAAAAAAAAAAAAAAAAAAAAAAAAAGACAAACCGGCAAAAGCTAGTCAGTCGGTGACAGCTAAAACTAGCAAAACTTGTAAAAATAACAAGTCAAAAACGCCGACGATGTCGGCGGAACAGCCATCCACCAGTGGTCAACAGTCAGGTCGTTCTTTTATAGAGCTCATTGATAGTTTGTCCGAGGGAGAAATTATTAAACTCAGAACTGCTTTGGGAGAAATTGAGAACGTTTTTGGGGATAGTTTGAGTAATCTCCCAAACCTGCATGTTGAGGTTACTGAGTCTGATGAGGAGCAAATTCCTGTTTCCAAATCTGATTAATCTGGCAAAAAACCCAAAAGAGATCCATTGCTGCCAGCTGAACTGACTAAAAATTTATACTGATGCTATGTTTGAGTCTTCCAGTGAGAACTCTGGTCCTGAAAAACTTGATAATGACTCCTGGGGCTTGCCTAAAGTTAAAGGTCCAGTTAAAGGGCCTGCAATTTCATCGTCCTTAGCCGAGTTCATTAACATTATCTGTACTTCACAGTGTGTGACAGATGACATAATAAATAAACATAAAATTTCTGAATATTGTGACAAGTTGTGTGGGGGCTTATGGATATAGCCTAGTGGGTAAGACGAGAGTCTTTCGCCAAATAAAACATACATACAAAACGAAATCAGTACAGGCGGAGGTTCAAGTCTCCTGAAAAGCTTAAATATAACAAATGTTCGAATATAAGTAAATTATGTTTTTACCCTACTGTCAATAATGAAATTTGGAAAATTATGAACAAAAGAGCTCAGAGTTATGATAAATGCTTTGCTGACATTCAGAACTTAGTAGCAACGGGTGTTGTTCCAATTATCAAGCTTTTCGAGCTACTTAAATCTCACATTGCCGGTAATTCTGAGATAAAAAATCTTTTTTCTGATACTATTACTATGATGGGACAAGTATATTTTGTCCCTTAGAAGACGGTACATGATTAAGCCTCATCTGAAAAAGAAGTACCAAAATTTGTGTCATGTTAGCATGCCCATTTCTACTAAGTTGTTTGGTGATGATGTGGCTGAAGATGTCAAAAACTGTGACACTGGGGTTTCTTTAGCTAAAGATAGTTATCCCAGCTTTTATGGGTATAGTAAGTCATTTAGAGCTAGGGGAGGTTTCTCTAGAGGTGTTTTTGCTCGAGGTACTAGAGGCGGTTTCAGATATCAGCCTTACCCACAGAATATGCATTACGGTGCAATGTATGGCATGGTTCCTAGAGGTTACCCTCGTCAGACATTTGGACAGGTTAGGGGCTAAAGACAGGCTACAGCTATGGTTACTTCTAGTGCCCCAAACGAAACAGCCTTATTTTAGAGGAGGTGACTCCCATAGACAACATTGTTGTCATGTTTGGGAAAAATTTACTGATGATCAGTGGATTTTGCAAACCTTTTCTGGTTATTGTATTGAATTTGTAGCCAAACCTTTTCAAGATAGAATTCCCAAGGAAATTAGTTTTTCTGATGAAGAATGGTAATGTGTAGATTTTGAAATAAAAGATTTATTGTCAAAAGGCGCAGTTGTGATGTCTGAATGGGAAGTTTACCAGTTTGTTTCCAACATCTTTGTGGTTCCATAGCCTAACGGGAGATTTAGGCCGATTATTAATTTGGAGTACCTCAATCTTTTGGTTTATTATGAACTTTTTAAACAAGAGACTTTGAGGGTGGTTTTGGAACTGATTCAAGAATAAGATTATTTTGCGAGTATTGATTTGCAAGAAGCTTACTTTTCGGTATCCATTAACCCTTTATTTAGACGTTTTCTCAAGTTTATTTGGGACGGACAACTCTACCATTTTGTTTGTCTCCCTGAGATGCTCATATTACATTGAGGATTCACTCAGTATGAACAAAGATAGAGAGATTTGTGCTGAAAATACTGAGACCATTGCCATTACTTTACAGTCTTTGGGTTTCACTATAAATAGCAAGAAATCAGTGTTTGAACCAACACAGAGAATCATTTTCTTTGGTTTTCGGATTGATTCAGTTCTATTCCGTGTTTTCTTGACCAATGAGAAAATTACAAAAATTTTCAATTTAGCTAAAGTTTTGTTAGAAAGGGAAGTCATAGTCGTTAGACAGTTAGCATCATTTATTGGTCTTATTATTGATGCATTATTTGCTATTCATGAGGCACCTTTACATTATAGATGTCTGGAGCGAGATAAACTGAGAGGATTGGGAGATTCTGAGTGCCCTGACGCTTTTGATAATATTATGATTTTGTCAACAGATAGTAAAAACGAGTTGCAGTGGTAGATGGATAATGTTCGTCAGAGAAAAGGAAAGAGGATTCGTCCTAAGAAAGTTGATTTTTATTTGTAGGTCTGATGCTTCTTTTTTAGGCTGGGGAGCTTTTGAAGTGCACTCTAATAGGTAGGCTAATGGTAGATGGAATGTTGAAGAGTTAGAACACTTTATCAATTATCTAGAACTTTTAGCTATTTTTTATGCAATTCAATCTTTTTATGCCCATTCTGTTAACATACACTTGCAATTTCAGAGTGACAATGTGTCTGCAGTCTTGTATATTAATTATATGGGCGGTATGAACTCTGTTGATATGGATAAACTAGCAGGTAATATTTGGAAGTTTTGTTTGGACAGAGATATTTATATTTCAGCTTCTCTTCTCAGTGGATCAGAAAATTTTTACAGTGGATTGCCTTTCGAGATCTTTTTCAGATTCCACAGAGTGGCAGTTAAAACATGAAATCTTTGTAAGAGTATGTAAGCAGTCTTTTATTCCAGATATTGACCTGTTTTCATCGCGTTTGAATAAACAACTGGAGAAGTTTGTTTCTTGGTTCCCAGAGCCTGGTGCCTATAAAACAGATGCTTTTTCTTTTTCATGGCATTGCTTTACTCCTTATATTTTTGCGCCTTTTAATTTAGTAGGACGTGTTATAAATAAGTTGGTTGCAGACGAGGTGGATTAAGCTATATTTATTATTCCACTTTTGAAGTCACAATTGTGGTTTCCTTTGTTAATGTCTTATATGATATCTTTCCCTGTTAGACTGCCTCGTCACAGAGATTTGTTGACTCTACCCCACAACGGACAACCTCATTCATTAGCAAGACGTCTAACTATGGTCGCTGTGATGTTATCAGGAAGAGGTTGGAGAGTCAATGAATTCCAAGAACTGCAGCTTGTCTCATTGTCAATTCCTGGCGGGAAGGAACACGGAAACAGTATGGTTTGGCCTGGAACAAATGGTATTTTTGGTGTTTTTCTAGACAAACAAATCCCTTTATTGCGTCTGAAGCCACTGTGATTTCTTATCTTTATTTCCTTGTGTTTGAAGGAAAATCTTATTGTGGTTAACACACATAAGTCTATGTTACTTCAGACATTGGTCTTTTTTGATAATGTCTGGTGTAACAATCCAGCATTTATTTCCAGATTGATGAAGGGTTTGTTTTATAAGCGATTGCCTACACTGAAGTATACTTTTATATGGGATGTCTCTGTGGTGCTCCGATATTTGAGTTCTCTTTTTCCCCTGGAGAAGCTATCTTTGAAATTATTGACGTTAATAGTTACAGCTTTGATAGCTTTGACTACAGCTCCGAGGGCTCAAACATTGGTCTCACTAAATTTAGATGGTATGAACTTTATAGAAAACAAAGTAGTGTTCTATTTTAAGAATCTGTTGAATACCTCTAAACAGGGTAAACATTTTGTTTTTGAATTGCATCATTATGAAGATGAGAAAATATGCGTTAATGCATTCTTTAATGCATTATATTGACAGGACTAAAAGTGTTAGAAAGTCACAACAACTGCTAGTTTCTTACTGTTCATTTAATTCTGTGACTTCATGTTCTATTGCTAGATGGCTAAAAATGGTTTTATTTAATGCCGGTATAGACACACATCAGTTTAAGGCACATTCATACCGTTTAGCTGCAGTTTCTGCAGTTTTCTCAAAAAGATGTTCTTTAGATGTGATTTTGAAGACAGCTGATTGGTCATCAGCCAAGAACTATAGGAAATTTTATTTACGAGAAGTTGAACCAAGAAATCTAGGTTTTGCTAGGGCAGTTGTGTTCTGATAGTTTAAACTGGACTGGTATAAACTGGACTAGTAAAGTCTAGATGTTTCAGTTTTTTGAAGTACATAGAGATCCTATAACTATGTTATAACGGTTGTCTTCTCTGGTCTTGAGTTTGATTAAATGGAGTTTTGGTATATCAAGTTTGTTTTTTAAATAGATTTCATGTGTTTTGTTGCCTCATTTAAAGTTGCTGTATATGTGTGATAGCCGGAGGCATTAACGGGAAATAATGACCCCTCATCCAAGCGTCCGTGATGGATGAGGGGCATTATTGGAGTTAAAGCCGGAGGCTTGAGCACATATACATCCCTCCCTTTTTTGGGGAGAGTATGTCTTTTTCTAGATTCCCACCCAATTTTGGGGTTTTTGGGCAACAAAACACATTTTGTTAAAATTATGAATCAGCTGATGGGTCGCTTGTGTTTTATACAAGTAGTGACGTCACAGTTATAGTATTAATAACAAGTTTAACTTTTGAAAGAGCGTCGTTCAGTTACGTTGGGCGAATATGCTGTATATGTGCTCAAGCCTCCGGCTTTAACTCCAATAATGCCCCTCATCCATCACGGACGCTTGGATGAGGGGTCATTATTCCATATGGATTATTAAGGCTTTCACTGCTGTGGCCCGAGACTTGTTTGGGCCACATATGAGAAACTTGAAAGGGTTGTGAAACCAACCACTATCACCCCCCACACACACACACACACCCAATAAAAAAGCCCCATATGCATTTATGCTGGAATAACAAGTACATTAACCCTTTTTGTACCGAATGGAATCTTCCTCCTTATATATAGCAGGAGTCCATTTCAAAATTTAGGGGTGTCAGGTTGTGTTTTCTTCAAAATTGATTTGGAAAATGGCGGAACTTTTTGCAAATAGTGTAGGCCCTGATCAGATGCCGCGTGATACGGCATCTAATCTGGGCCTGCACTGTTTGCCAGGGTACCCATTCTTTCGCCAGAAACTGACAACTGTCCTTCTTGAATCATCGGAAGGGAGAGAATGACCGTAGAAAAGATTTCATGATCAATCTCCACGAAAGAATGTTGCCGATCCCGGCAGGTAAAGAAACCGCGTCCTCCTATCACCAGTCAGACGCCCATCCGACTGAGCTACGGAGGCCGACAATCAGTTTTGATTAAAGGCAGAAAATGTGAAAACTTCTTGCAGTAGTTATCACATAAAGATGTCCATGCTCTTCTTAATTCCATTTTTATGTGGAATGTGGAGCTTGCAGGGGCGAAAATATACTTTATTTTACTGCTTTATACTTAAAAACATGGATTTTAGCAAGTTAACAACTTCGTGAAATTAATATCCCGGTAAACACAACTTTCTGTAGAGAAAATTTGGGTTTACAGGGGTACCATATTATGCATATTACAAAAACATTTTATTGTAAGCACCGGTTAGAACCGCCTCAAGGTTACTTTAACGAGCACCCACAATCTATATTTGATGCAGAAATCTGAAAAAAAAAAAAAATAATAATTTGTCATCAGATAAATGTCATTTTTGCTGCCAGAAAAGAAGTGACAATGTGACACAGGTGTGTTATCCATTCCTGATGAGTTAGATCTGCCTAGACAGTTCTAATGAGTACCCAAAATCTATGCTTAGATTAACCACAAGGAAAATATGGGCAAAGTAATCCAAATATTTTGTTATGTATGGCCTCTAGAGCATTTCCCCTCTCTTTTAAGGTGAGGTATGCAAATAAATTTTTCCAGATCATAAAGCATCCTTTGTGGCTGCTGTCATCACTGTTTCTGCTTGTAGTCAGGATCGGGTAATCTTATATATAAGATAGCTCATATTATAAGTAAGATAACTGATTGATAGAACTTCATTACGATAACAAGCCCGTGTATTGAACACCCCTCTAAATCCCACTTTATATGCGGAAAATTGGGTTTACGGGGGTAAACATTATTTTGTTTATATCTGCTCAAAGACAAAGGTTATAGGTACTCGTTAGAACCGCCTCATTGAGGCGATTCTAACAAGTACCCACTACCTATGTTAGACGTATAATTAAGAATAAGAAAAATATCACAATTTTTCATCATAAAAGTTAACATTTTTGAGATAGGAAAGAATTCACTATGCCACACAGGTATGTTATCATATTGAAATAGTAAAATAAAATGACTTCGAAGATAAGCCATATATATTGCTAAATGTGCTACCCTGTTTTTTATTTGGAATCTGTGTAATATAAAAGCTAGCTATAGGATAAGATCACCATCACCATCATCATCATTATCATTTCTCCAAAGGCAGAGCTATGCAGCCCCAACTCAACGCATCACTCAAGGCAGAGCTATGCAGCCCCTGCTCAGTGCATCACTCAATAGGGTTCGCCGGTCATCCGGGTACTTTCGTTTGTCACGTGATAGCAACGAGCACGCGGGTGAAAACAAACGCCATTTTGAATAAGCAAATAGTGTAAATAAAACCCAAGTCACTAGCATATTTCTTACAATTTTGATAAAACATGCCAAAAATCTGTAGTGCAGGTGGTTGTACAAATCATCATTTACAACTGGATAAAAAGCTATCGTTCTATCAGTTCCCAAATGGAGAAAAACATCCAGAGAGACGGTCTCGGTGGATAAGGGCCTGCAGTCGCCAGAACGCTGATGGTTCAGACTGGATTCCTACATCAAAATATGTTTACATGTGCAGTGAACATTTTATAACAGGTAATTGATTCACAATACATTATTCTTTGGGCCATGCTTTGTTGATAATGAACTGAAATTGTCCTTTCTATTGGTAAAATTGTCTGTTGATTTCTCTCTAGCAACACGAATTCGGCACGAACTAGTGCTCGTATTTCTCCCTTTCAACAACATTTCTGCACTTACCGAGGCGATCCCTTGGAACATCACCACAGGTGTTGGATGGGTGACTAAATTTAGAAATTGATTGTAATTAGTTAACTAAAGTGTAGAAAAAAAACCTCCTTACTGGGTGTGCTAAAGAAGATGAACAGGGGTCCTAAAATGAATGCCTCTGATCTAAAGGTCAAAACAACAACAAGGTCTTTAGAATGTGTGCCTTGTAAATGAACTAACAAACTTGTCAGTCCCCCTAGCCTTGGCATAACCTCGGAATAGCTATTCCACCGAAATGTCTCTCGGTGCATGAAAGACAGGGTTGGTTGGTTGTAGCTAAGAACCATTTCTCGGTATAGATTTTTGTTTAATTTGGGGTTTTACAGTCCTTTCAACATTGATTTGAGTTTTTTACAGGCAAACAGTGTGGACTCAGATCAGAAAGCTCCACTGAGCAGTCTGATCTGTGTTTACACTATTTGCAAAAAATTACATGCAAACAGTGTGGACCCAGATCAAATGAGCAGTCTGGTCTGGATCCACACTGTTTTAAAGCTACCAGCAGGCAACAATTTTTTTAACAGGCAAACAGTGTGGACTTAGATCAGACACCTCCTCTTAGCAATCTGATCTGGGTTCACACTATTTGCAGAAATGACATGCAAACAGTGTGGACCCAGATCAAATGAGCAGTCTGATCTGGGTCCACACTGTTTGCAGAAATGACTTAAAGCTACCGGCAGTCAACGATTTTTTACAGACAAACAGTGTGGACTCAGATCAGACAGCTCCTCTTAGCAATCTGATCTGGGTTCACACTATTTGCAGAACTGGAAGTCAGTGTTATTTTGACAATAAACAGAATGTCAAACCTAGCTACCTTGACACTTGGATAGAGTATATTTCCCGAGTCCATGACACCTCCGAATACACAACACTTGACACTAGTCCGTAGACATCGGTTATCAGGCAGCTGTTATTTCACTAAATGGAAATTTCCCGCCTCGTTATTCTTTAGGAAGTGGCTATTGACAGCCGGCTGTCTCCAGCGAAAGTTCGCTTGAGACAGCCGGCTGTCTCCAGCGAACTTTCGCTGGTGACAGCCAGCAAAAATATATAGAAAGTATATGGTCCAGTAATAAGTAATAGTCATTTAATGGAACCTTGTTAATATTTTAAATAGATACATGATGTATATTGTGGTCCTAAAATTATTTAATTAATTTATCATTTTAAATGGTCATTTTTCCAAGATATAGTAATTTCATTCTATACATTTTTGTTTGGATATAACAAAGTTTGGGTTTGGTCCCAAATAGAAATGTTATAAAGAGGTTGTGGTGTATTGAAAATCAAACTCTGACTTCATAAGTCAGTAGACTTTCTTCTGAATCCCATTGTATAATTGTACTTAATGATTCATCTTCATTTGTATTGTACCATATGTATGTTATACAAAGAAATAAACGCTTAAACCAAACTCTGAATGGATGAGAAATCAAACAGATATGAGTCTATGTTAAACAAGTGACCACTGGGTAGGGCTACTTTTGATCCCAGGGCTATAATTTGAACAACTGTGAACAAAGATGAAGCTGCATACCAAATACACAAATGTGTCTATGGACTGATATTTACAGCTAATGACATCATGACAATGATGGTGGCTGATCACAGTAGCTCCCCCTAGAGCCTTCGAAGTGAGCCAAAATAACATCCAACTTAGGTGAAGTCACCCCTGCCCATCACCTCCCCCCACTCATCCCCCCAAAAGTAATGTGTATTTCAGGTATGAAATATATATAGGAATGTCATAAAAACAGACAAGGAGTAGGTACCAAGTGTCTAAATCTGAGGTCAGGAGATGACTTTAGTTCATAATGTGGAAAAAGTGACATGAAATGATCTAACAATTATATCCAGTGCACACCAGTACTGGGTGCACATGCACACCCTGATACTATGGAAACAAGAGGCCCATTATGACAAAGGCCACATTAATGTTCATCATATCTCAGGTGGGCACTGCCAATGGCAGCCATGTATTTTAATTATAAAGTCTCCCAAACGAACCCCTATACCCAAATTAGCACCCATATGGGATCTGTATCTGAAAATTTAGGCCTTTTATGAAGTAGAGGGAGTTGGGCATGGACCCAAGAATCCTGCTTGGTTTCAATAAATGTGTCATATCAAAAGGGATAAGAATATACATGGTTTAGTGGTGGGGATATGTATGGTTCCAGATATATAAGTTTTTTTAAGCAGTGGAGGGGTTGGGGTATGGCCCCCACAAATCCCAGAAAAGCCCAAGATTGCTGTCACTGAATGTGTCTAGCTTATCATTAGGACCAAGAATATATATGGCTAAGGGGTTTGGATCTGAACAGTCTCGAGATATGAGGCCCTTTTATGAAGTGGAGAAGTGGAGGGTAGAGTAATGACTGAATGTGTCTAAATATAAGGAACAAGAATATACATAATGTATACGCTTGTCACGTGGGGTAGGGATTTGATTTGAATGGTTTCGGAGATATATTGCCTTTTATGAAGTGGAGCGGCGGGGCATGGACCCAGCACATCACCCCAGTAGAAAGAGACCCCGAGGTTGGTGTGACTGACTGAGTCTTATCATAAGCAGGGATTTTCCTACCATTCAGAATCAGGGTCCAGGGGCCGCTGGGTTTGGGAAAAACAGCTCACTAATATTTAGAGTTGGGAATTTAAATCAGCTGTAACTTTGTCAATTTTGGTTCAATTTTCATGAAATTTTATTCAAAATATAGCACAACATCAGACATTGGGAAATTTGTTATAAAATTGGGGAATATCTGTCTCTAAATTGGGAAAAATAGGGGCCGATTACCGGCCCCCAAAGTTGCACCAGTAAAATCCCTGATAAGGAACAAGAATATATATGATTTAGGGGTGGGGATCCAAATGGTTTCTTGAGATATATGGTGAAGAAAATACACACAAAGTTTGAAAATGAATGGTGAAAAGTTGAATTGTCTGTATATGGAGGGTGAAAAATGACCAAAATTCAGAATGTGGAAAATCAGTGACAAAAAAAACAAGAGCACCGCAAGCGGGTGCCAACGCTCGTCTGCAGTTTCTTTTAGAAAACAAAAGTTCTAAGTCAAATCAAATTGCAAGATGGAGTTATAAAACTTGTAGGGAATGTAGCTCTTGTGATGGTGAGTATGTGTATGAAGTTTCATGAAGGTAGGCCAAATACTTTTGGAAATATGGTCAAGGTTAAGTTTTTTGGTTAATTTTTCGAAAAATAGGTCAAAGTTCAAAGGTCAAGGTCACAGGTCAAAAAGCGTGGTATGACTGAAAAGGTCTTGTACCAAGGAACATTCATGTGAAGTTGGAAGGCTCTGTTGTGAATAGTATTGAAATAAGAGACAAAAACAATTTAAAAAAAAACGGAGAGAAAAGGGGAGATAATTCAATCAAATTGCAAGATGGAGTTATAAAACTTGTAGGGAATGTAGCTCTTGTGATGGTGAGTATGTGTATGAAGTTTCATGAAGGTAGGCCAAATACTTTTGGAAATATGGTCAAGGTTAAGGTTTTCGGTTAAATTTTCGAAAAATAGGTCAAAGTTCAAAGGTCAAGGTCACAGATCAAAAAGTGTGGTATCACTGAAAAGGTCTTGTCCCAAGGAACATTAATGTGAAGTTTGAAAGCTCTGTTGTGAATAGTATTAAAATGAGAGCAAAAAATGTGTTTCAGAAAAAAATTGGAAAAGGGGAGATAATTCAGCCAAAATCAACAATGTTGTTATGGTCCTTGGTCAAAATGTAGCTCTTGTGATGATGAGTGTGTGTATGAAGTTTCATGAGGCTAGGTCTAATACTTTTTAAGTTATAGCCAAGGTTAAGTTTTTTTGGAACGACACAGGACGACGCAGGACGACGAAGGACGACGCAGGACGACTACGCAGACGCCGGAGTGATGACAATAGCTCGAAAGTTTTTTTTCAAAAAACAGACGAGCTAAAAATGATCAATTATATCCACATGACATATACATCCTCATGAATACAAGTAACAGGATGAAAAGACATGTATGCAAAGTTTCAAAACAATTGGTACAGAACTGAAAGAGGAGTTGAGCTTGCATTTTAGACATACAGACAGATGTACAAATGGACAGAAACTTGCATGCCTAAGACTCTGTTAAGTGTTAACCCATTGCGTGCGGGCAACCCCTAAAGGGGTAGCTTGGCAAACAGTGCAGACCCAGATCAGATACCGCAGACCACAGCATCTGATCAGGGCTTGCACTATTTGCTAACAGAATTGTCTGTCAAAAATAGAATTAAAAAAAAAAAAGACCTGGCACCCCTTAAATGACAGATTGGCCTATAGCAATGCATATAGCAATGGAAGAGTCCACTAGAACGCAAAAGGTTAAAGCAGGACCTGGTGGGACAATGAGTGACAGAAAACAACACAAAAAGAAAATGAATACCGGGACATGTATACACATGGCACAAAATACACACATGACACATTGTATGACACAAAAATCAAGAATATCTAATACAACTTAAAAAATGATAAAAGTTCATGTGAAATTTTTCACAACCATATAAATTTTAATTCTTAAATCATAAATATTATTAAAATGAAAATCAGTAAATTATTTGATGATTTATTTTTTGTCAATCTACCATCCATATATTTTAGCTGGCTGTCACCAGCGAAAGTTCGCTGGAGACAGCCAGCTTTCAAAAATAACTAATACAAGTATTTTAAAAAGATAAAATTCAAGTATTGATATTCCAAACTATAAAAAATTATTCTCAAGCATATTAATAGAATAAAAATCAGCGAATAACTTAAATATCAATCAATATACCATCTGTATATTTTAGCTGGCTGTCACCAGCGAAAGTTCGCTGGAGACAGCCGGCTGTCTCCAGCGAACTTTCGCTGGTGACAGCCGGCTGTCAATAGCGATCGCCTATTCTTTACTTTTAATCATTTTTACTTACAGTAACATGCATTTTCAGGTTAAAAAAACGATTTTATTCAATGTAATTGATAGCGAACTAAAGGATAATTGCCGGTCGCTCTGCTATTGTTTTCACCTCCAAAAATGGCGGCCTATCGGTTGCTACGGGCAGTGACGTCACGCCGGTGAACCCTATACTGTAACTGTTCCAAACATACTTACCGTATTCGACCTATTTACCGCACCGTGCGCTTAGTTTTTTCAAAATTGTAAGAAAATATTTGGTGAAAAATCTACCTAATAAGCGCACACTCAATACGAAAAATAATACAAATAAAAAGCTTCCGATATGATTATTTTATAGAGTTGAATTTCAGCATAGGGGTTCACCATGTATACATATGATTGTCCGGGTCAAAGATGCAGCAGAACTCATTATGAATCTGTTGGGAGGTTACTGAAAAGTGTGCGCTTATGTATTTTTTCCAGAAAAAGCTTGGGTGTGCGCTTATAGGAGCATGTGCGGTAAATAGGTTGAATACGGTAATCAGAATCACTCAATACCAATATGCCTTTACTTAATTAATGCAGCAATGTGCAGAAACAAATTTATTTATTTATTATTCAGCTATAAGATCTTTTGCATATACCGTTTATTATGAAATGACAAAATCATGGCCCACAGCCCGCGGCTCGCACCCTGTGGCCCGCAGCCCGCAACCTGTGACCCGCAGCCCGCAAAATAGCAACTCTATTTTGTCCCTGTTCTAATTAGCATTTCAAAAGACTACTGCTTTATACCAATAACTATCTAACCCAAACAAAGGATAATATTTTACTGGTTTAAAAAGGCCTTTTTCAAAAGCATCTTAAAAAGTGCTTTTTATTGGAGTTTGCACGTAAAAGTGCCCTTTTTATTGGTATACAGGCGTTAAAAGTGCCCTTTTTCAGAATCATTACCATGCCCTTTTTGAATCCTGGGGGAAACGCTAGACTCATATGCGGTATTAATTCATACCGTAATTATAACAAGAGACGAAATATAAAATCTTCGGATCGGCAATTTTTGGCTCGGCGGCCCGGCCCTGGCTTTTATACCAGACCGATAACATTTCCTTAGCGACCGGTGTAGTCCTAAACTCATCTATTAGCATTTAGGGCATTCGTTTTCCTACCTGGATTTCCAACTGTATTAGACATTTCTGATTCTAACAATAAATAAAACCACAGAGTCTGAAGCGAATGAAGTGTGTTGTTGTTTTGCCTACAGTAGGGCCTAACTGGCTATTCTCGTAAAGTCAGACTGTCTTCTAATCCATCCTCACGCATCTAAAAAAGTATCTTGTCAGTTTATGGTTAAAAGATATTCAAATTCGACTTTGTTCCTCTGATTTCCCCAGAATGCAGGATATTGCTAAAAATAGTGAATGACATAGGGCATGCTTGATTCAGGTAACAACACTTTTCGCCCCACAAGTCGTTCCCTGGTCGTTTCCCGTAGTCGTTTCGCCCCTTTTTTCGCCCCTAGAACCAAAGTAGTTTCGCCCCAATGTTTGTTTGTTTGTTTGATTTGAGGTTTAACGTCCCCGTCAACACTGTAAAGGTCATTTTGGATAAGTTGCTTCCAATTTTGTGGGACTTTTACCCGACATTGAGATGAAATGACATCTCAAGCCCTGTCGCCCAATGAAACCAATAGGGTTTATTAGCATGGACGGTCCGCCTCGCACTGCGGTTCCTGGACAGGCTTAGATCATCTAATCGGTTTACCAGTACTAGTGTGCGGGCCGGATTCAGCTCTGCGTGGAAGCATCGTGCAGCCCATATATTTCTTCAAGCCCCTATGGGCGGGGGCGATTCGCCCCAATGTATATATGTGTAAAATAGAAGTGAAGACAATGATCAGGAATCGATACAATTAAACGACAGCTCCCATCAGAGACACTAAAGGGAAAGAAACAGAAACAAGATAGTGGAGCGTGATAGCTCAGTGGTTAGTGCACTCGCCTCTGATGCTAGAAGTCCCGGGTTCGATCCCCGGCAGCGGCGATAAAATTTCGGTGTCCGAACACGCTCCATTGGCATCATTTGCAGGGATGAATGTCATAAAGTGCACCGTCCTTCGGATCGGGACGTTAACTGGAGGCCCCCTGTGCAGGGAGAACCATCCCCTGTGCAGGTTAAAGATCCCTACCGTAATTACATGATTACTGTGTAGGCTTTCATCCTGCAAAACCTGGAGTGTATGTCATATACACCTGCGGTAATGGTCAAATGTGACCGACGCAGTATCAGAAGATAGATAGATAGATAGATAGATAGATAGATAGATAGATAGATAGATAGATAGATAGATAGATAGATAGATAGATAGATAGATAGATAGATAAGAAACAACTAGACCCTAATGAAAACATCAATAGCGGAAAGCAAAAAGGACAGCTCGTACTTCCCCTCAAAATGGCCAATTGGCTATCCAAAACAAAATAATATAAGCGATACACACACTCAAAGACAAACAATAACAAAATTAAACCGCGACAGAAGAACCGCCTATATTAATACCACGAGAGAGAGAGAGAGAGAGAGAGAGAGAGAGAGAGAGAGAGAGAGAGAGAGAGAGAGAGAGAGTCATAGTTCGAAGTCCAGCTCAGTGAGGGAATGGGAGGTAGCGGGTTCAATCCCCAGCTACGCCATACCAAAGTGAATCAGAATGGTACTAGGCATTCCCTTGGTTGACACTCGCATTATCAGGGGTAGTCCTACGAAGATAAATGAAGGCAGGTAAGTATTGTTTAAAGGACGCATTAAAAGCTCTACGTACAGAGCTTATGTTATTTGTTTCGCATACGCGACGTTAAATTAAACCACTTTATCTTTTATCTTTAAAGTACTTTTGACAACAATGTAAATTATTAATTATGACGCATTAAGCACACGATCTTCACGCAATTAATGCGATTAATTCTGAGGTGTGAAAACACGTGTCTATGCAAAGTTAATCGTCTTTAATTATCTCTTTAGCACATTTACAAGTACTAATTTAAGTGTTTTAAATTGGTCGGTTGTTTCTTTAACACTGTCAGCGAGCAACGGCTTAAAAAAGGTCAAAATTGTCATAACTGGTTTATCTTTTGTTTCAAGAAAATAAATCTATCTATATATCTGTCTATCACACGCCTCGCGGGCATTCTTGACAGGTGTACGCTGTCAGTGCTGAAAAAAGTATAAGAATTGAGATAAAGTACAAGATGGGATAGTGAGGTGAGCAAATATGAAAGGTTAAGAGTGGGCGGGTAGAGGGGTTAAAAAATTTAAAACACCATGGTTGGATCTATGGCCTAGAGTGGTGCAGCTTACCAACTGCTTCCTTGAACGCATCAAGGGTTGGTAAACAGACAACCGACTCGGGGAGGGCATTCCACTGGACTATTGCCTGAGGGGAAAAAAAGTACTTGAAAAAGTTCTTTGGTGCGTGGACTTGGCGGTAAGCCATAGAGTAGCAATAGTTTGACACATTATGAAAATACTCCTATTCAAATATATTGAAAATTTTACCACCAAAAATGAAAAATTTCAGATAAAACAAATTTGATATTTTTCGTATATTTATACTCAAACTATAGATTGTGGAAATTCGTTAGAAACGCATCGGCGAGACGGCTCCAACGAGAACCCACAATTTATGATTTTTGTGTTGGAGGCCATTGCTATTGCACTTTCCTACTCCTTCATCCCAATCAATCCTTCCCAGGTTTGGTGGCTGGCACGTGCCCACTCTAGCATTGAAGTCTAATAGGACGACGAGTTTGTCTCCCCGGGGCGTAGAAGAAATCGCAGAGTCCAAATCATCATCGAACATGCCTTTATCTTCATCTGGGTTGGTCATTGTGGGTGCATAGGCACTTATACTTACAATAGTTGCATGCCTCTCATCAGATAAGGGTAGTCTCAGCGTCATCAGACGGACGTTTATGCCTTTTGGAAGTAAGTTCTGAGAGCTTGCTGACAAGGTGTGATTTGATGGCGAAGCCTACTCCTGCTTCCCGCTGCTCTTCTTGTTTTGCGTCCAATTCAGAAGAAAGTGTAGCCAGCACCAACTTCTTTAATTCGCCCTTCCTCATCAAGGCGAGTCTCGCTCAGAGCTGCAATCTAGACTCTGTAACGATTGCATGCCCTTATGCAGATAAGGGTAGTCTCAGCGACATCAGACGGACATTTAAGCCCTTTGGAAATCCTGATAGCTTGCTGACAAGGTGTGATTTGATGGCGAGTGTGATTTGTTGGCGAAGCATACTCCTGCTTCCAACCGCTCTTCTTTTTTGCGTTCAGTTCAGAAGAAAGTGTAGCCAGCACCAACTTCTTTAATTTGCCCTTCCTTGGCGGCAAGGAGAGTCTCGCTCAGAGCTGCAATCTCGACTTTGTAGCGAATAAGTTCTCTACAAAATAGAGTTGTTCTTCGCTGTGGTCTGTCTGAACCAGCACAGTCCATCAAGGTGCGCACATTCCATGCGCCGATTTGTAAAGTTATCACCTTTTCCTTCTTCTTTCTTGTTCGGCCGCTAGATGGGATCCCTGCTGAACGCGGTT
Source organism: Lucinisca nassula (assembly GCA_963580285.1). Classification (NCBI taxonomy): domain Eukaryota; kingdom Metazoa; phylum Mollusca; class Bivalvia; order Lucinida; family Lucinidae; genus Lucinisca; species Lucinisca nassula. The sequence goes on from OY757011.1 coordinate 110,665,917, forward strand.
AACCAGTCAACGGTTTTTGAAGCAGGCAATCGTTAAGGGCACCTTTTCTAGCCCCTTACCCATGCTAAGGGGATGAGAAGTGCGACCAAAAAAGGTCTGCTCAGTCACTCAGTTCGGCTAATGAATTCCCCGTACTGCTTCATTCTTAAGGAAAGCGACCATATAGAACCAAGCCGCCTATGTGCCGGTCCGCAACTACAGCTTCCAGTGTATCCTCACCTGTTGCTTCGCCGCTTGCCCATCGCCACAGGGCTTTTCTGTGCGCCTGCAGTGACTGTATATGTGCTATGAAATGGATTGTAGTGAGGGAGAGGCACACACCGTCAACCTCACTCTCTCGCCCCAACCTAGCTGGATACAGTGGCAAGACAATGTCGAGACATCTGGCGCTCAGCCCGGATGCAGTGGGTGACCATGACTTCTTTAGTGCCTTTTTATGCTCTTCATGTCATCGACATGCTGCTGCATCGTCATTAGGACCATTGAATCAGAGAAATGATTTCTTCCAACCAGCTGCCGAAGCAGACTTGCTGTCGAGTCCTCACCGTTGTTTCATCTCTGTGGTTGTTTGATTATTTTTGTTCACGGAGATGTTGCACTGATGAGTTAGGAGGCCTTCATGCGGACTGAACAAATTATTTGTCTAAATCGCGACGGAAGTAAGGGCGAGGATTGTGGCCACGTAGAATCGATTTAAGCCCCCCAGTGGAATTCGATTCCGCTGACCGTTTCAAGGCGGTTCTTCTGTCGCGGTTTATTTTTGTTATGGTTTGTCTCCGGGTGTCTGTGATGCTTATATTATTTTATTTTGGATAGCCTATTGGCCATTTTGTGGGAAAGTAACTGTCCTTTTGGCTTTCCGCTATTGATGTTTCCATTAGTTCTGTTGTTTCATGTTTGTGCTTCTTTCCCTTTGGTGCCTCTGATGGAAACTGAGGGTTGATTGTATCGATTCCTGATCATTGCCTTCACTTCTATTTTACACCATTTAAACTACACTTCCTCATGATCTTAAAAAAATAAAAGCATAATGATTTAATTGAATGGACACTTCATAGCATAGGGAAGACTCCTTCTATCTATCTTTCTTTCTTCCTACAGATACTGCGTCGGTCATATTTGACCATTACTGCAGGTGTCTATTACATACACTCCAGGTTTTGCAGGCTGAAAGCCTACACAGTAATCATGTAATTGCGGTAGGGTTCTTTAACCTGCACATGGGACGGTTCTCCCTGCACAGAGGGCCTCCAGTTAACGTCCCGATCCGAAGGACGGTGCACTTTATGACTTTCATACCTGCAAATGATGCCAATGGAGCGTGTTAGGACACCGAAATTTTATCGCCGCTGCCGGGGATCGAACCCGGGACCTCTAGCATCAGAGGAAGTGCACTAACCATTGAGCTATCACTCTATATTGCATGTAATGTAAGAAATGTTTTTTTCCCCTTCTGAAGAGCATAAACATTATACTTTATGGTCATGTCAGAAAGTGTGTGAAGCTCTCACCTTTCTACTTGACAATATTTACATAAGATTTGGTACTAAGTTATTTAGACACGTAGGTATTCCGATGGATACTAATTGCGCACTCCTTGTGGCTGATCTGTTTTTGTTTTGTTATGAGAGAGACTTCATAATATCCCTTTCTGCTGAAAATCAATTTGAAATCATTGAAGTTTTTAGCTTGACTTCTAGATATTCGGATGATTTATTAAATATTGACAATACCTGTTTCGATGGTTTGATCAGTCAAATTTTCCAACTTCAATTAAATAAAGCAAATTCTTCTGATACCGGTGCCCCGCTTTTGATTTACATCTATCTATTGTAGATGGGTTTGCTTCTTGCAAAATTTATGATAAACGCGATGATTTTGATTTTGAGGTCGTAAATTTTCCTTTTTTGGATTGAGATGTTCTTCGTGTTTCATCCTATGGCGTTTATATTTCGCAATTAATTCGATTTGCCACAGTGTGTAGTCATTTAACTGACTTCAGCACTCGTAATAAATTGTTAACTGCTGAACCTCTTAATCAGGGTTATTGGTACCATAAACTAAGCACAGCCTTTCAAAATTTTATTGACGTCATTCTGATTTAATTTCAAAATTCAATATTGAACTTAAATCTCTTCTGCAACAAGGTCTGTCGGAACCCGATTTCTATGGTGACTTAGTATATAAATTCAGAAAAAATATATAACCGCAATGACTTCAGCACCCCACTTCGTAAAATCATTCTTCAATACAGAAAGATAGGGCACAACATAAATGTTATACCACAGACTTCATGCATGGTAGTTAACTCAATCACGGTTTACAACTTTGCTTCCCTCTTTAATTGCACGCCGGTGGCTCAGGCCTCAGATTCTATGACGGTTCCTCTGAGAATTAGAGAGAATCTAATTCTATGTAATGTTGGTTGGTGCCTGATGCTCTGTCTCTGGTCGGGCCCATCGGAGTCTAACTGTTGGTTTTCTTTTGCTCCATCATTTCAATGGTTTCTTGCTGTCATGTCCTCAGCGTTATTTCATGTCTGCGGTTCTTTGATTTTTTGTGTTCACGGAGATGTTGCACTAATGAGTTAGGAGGCCTTCATGCGGACTGAACAAATTATTTGTCTAAATCGCGATGGAATTGTGGCCACGAAAAATCGATTAAAGCCCCCCTCCCGGCCCCCACCCAAACCCCAATGGAATTCGTTTCACTTACCGTTCCATGGCGGTTCTTCTGTCGCGGTTTATTTTTGTTATTGTTTGTCTTTGAGTATTTGTATCGCTTATATTATTTTGTTTTGTATTTTGTAGGAAAGTAACTGTCCTTTTGGCTTTCCGCTATTGATGTTTCCATTAGGGTCTGTTGTTTTATATTTCTTTCCCTTTGGTGTCTCTGATGGGAGCTGTGGGTTAATTGTATCGATTCCTGATCATTGCCTTCACTTCTATTTCAGAGTTTCCTATCATTTCTCTTTCGGTATACCAGCCACACTCCCAGTTTCAATGTAGTAATTGCTACTTACAAACCTAGCAACCCTAATCTGAACCTTTCCTAAATAACCATAGTCCTAAATCGAACGTACTTCCTAGCTATTTAACGCACTGGGAACAACGATAAAAAGTGTTTTATTTGCATTCGTATACATTTTGCCAATATTGGGTTCCATCTGAAGTCACACGTATACATTTTGCCAATATGGAGGTTCCATCTCAAGTCATGTGTGAGTGTCGCTCAAAGTTATTCTATGGAATCTATATTTTTGAGGACCGTCCCCTCTTAAGTGTAAGAAGCATCGATTCTATTTTGTTTCTAGTAATCTGCACGATATTGCATTTAAAAAACTAGAATTTTCTTGACCAACATTGTAATACGTCTATTTCATTCTGAAGTTAGAATGAGTCTTCGTATCTCTTATGTCTCAATAGCAAACCCATTCATCAGCGAGAAGTCTTAGTTCTGAATCAGTCTATATCAGTAATAAAAAGAATCAATCTCCCAATCTCTTCTCACCAATGCGATTATCAAATAGTTACCAAATAATTCGTTTTAAGTAGTGTGTGTGTGTGTGTGTGTGTGTGTGTGTGTGTGTGTGTGTGTGTGTGTGTGTGTGTGTGTGTGTGTGTGTGTGTGTAAAGCCTTCGCGAAATTCAGAATGAACGTGCCAGCCTGTCCTCCTTTGTTAAAGATTTTTACAAGTTATGTACATTCATCAGCGAGAAGTCTTAGTTCTGAATCAGTCTATATCAGGAATAAAAAGAATCAATCTCCCAATCTCTTCTCGCCAATGCGATTATCAAATAATTACCAAATAATTCGTTTTAAGTAGTGTGTGTGTGTGTGTGTGTGTGTGTGTGTGTGTGTGTGTGTGTGTGTGTGTGAAAAGCCTTCGCGAAATTCAGAATGAACGTGCCAGCCTGTCCTCCTTTGTTAAAGATTTTTACAAGTCATCTATATCAGCGGCCAGCTCACCGGCTAAGCAAATCTTATACAATGCTGAATGAGTCTTAACAAATACTATGAGTCACAATGAATGGTCATGATTTGGAACAGATAGTAAACAATAAGAACACTTTATAATTGATTCTTACTGCTTTACCGGGTCAATTTGAAGATATCACTGTCCAGTCAAACTTAGTGATCCCAACAATGTTTCTGGATCTTTAAGAATCTACATTCCAACGACAAAAATATCTCGAAAAAAGGCGTATCCATACCAGAAAGGGTGATTATGAAACTATGAGGGAAAATGTATTAAGGTTTGCAACGGAAAAATACTTTAAAGGTCACTTGGATGCTCGATCTGTTCCAGAGAAATTTAATTTAGTAACTTCCTTCATTCAAGATTCAGCTGATTAGCATATCACCTTAAAACTCGAAGGACGGTCCCCTCGATTCCTCGCATCACTCCGGAGATAAGAATAAAGATCCACAGATGGAATAAAAAAAAACATGCTAAATCCCGGAGGCTTGTAAAGATAAATAAATAGCCAACAAAAAGACAGACATGGTATTACACCCCTTAAAAGGAGTGAAAATAGTTTTGCAGAATCAGATCCAGAACGGACAGAGGAACTGATTGGCTCAACAAAAGTGAGTAGAAGGGGGTTCCATTACACTAAGAAAGCAGCTCACGGACAATATTATGATTTCACCAGAGAGCTAATTGACTGATCGATTGTTTGGCAGAGGGATTACGCAATGTTACTTAAAGGGGATTACACAACGTTATTTAAAGGCTTGAACAGTTCTAATGCAATATGGCATGATGGGCTTCATCCTAGAGTGCTTAAGGCACTATCAGTCATTAGAGCTATTGCGCTGAAACGTTCATACTGATTGGGGATGATGAGAAGATGAACTGATTAACATTTGATAAGAATCTATTTTTTTACTTGCGTTATGGCACTTTGAAACTTTGGGCGCTTTAAGATTGTAAGCAAGATATCCCAAGAACGATTTGAGCTGTTGCCCTGAAACTTAATTTACAGACTGATTCGGGATGATGAGTTGATGAACGGATTAACTTTTGGAAAAAAAAATCCGATTTTTGTTTCTTGAGTTATTGCCCTTTGGAACTTTGGGCATTTTAAGCTTGTAAGCAAGTTATCTCAAAAACCATTACAGCTATTATCCTGAAACTTCACAAACTGATTGGGGGCGATAAGAACATGAATTGAGCAATTTTTTTTTTTTTAATCGATTTTTTTCTTATGTTATGGACCTTTGGAATTTTGGGCATTTTAAGCTTGTACGCAAGATACCTCAAAAACAATTTGGGCTATTGCCCGGAAACTTTACATACTGATTTGGGATGATGGAAAGATGAATTGATTAACTTTTGGAAAAAAAAATCTGAAATTGTTTTCTGGGGTTATGGCCCGTTGGAATTTTGGACATTTTAAGCATATCTCCAAAACATATCTCCAAAACCATTACAGCTATTGCACTTAACTATTACAGACTGATTGGGGATTGTGAGAAGATGAACTGATTAACTTTTGAAAGAAAAATCCAAAAAAAAAAAAAAAACATTCTTGAGATATGGCTCTTTGAAATTTTAGGTATTTTAAGCTTGAAAGCAAGATATCTCAAAACGATTTGATCTATTGCCCTGATACTTTCCAGACTAATTTGGGATGATGAGTAGATGAACTGATTAACCTTTGGAAAAAAATCCGAAATATTTTCTTCAGTTATGGCCCTTTGAAACTTTGGACGTTTAAACTTGTAAGCAATATGTCTCTTAAAGTATTTGAACTATTGCCATGAAACTTTACAGACTGATTGGGAATGGTAAGTAGATGAACTGATTAACTTTTGAAAGAAATCTGATTTTTTTTCTTGAGAGTTGGGCCTTTGAAACTTTGGGCGTTTCCAGCTTGTAAGCAAGATATCTCTAAAAGTATTTGAACTATTGCCATGAAACTTTACAAACTGGTTGGGAATGATGAGTAGATGGACTGATTAACTTTAAAAAAAAAAAAAAAAAAAAACGTTTTTTTTTTCTTGAGTTCTATGAAACTTTGGGCGTTTTAAGCTTTTAAGCAAACTATCTCAAAAAATATTTGAGCTATATATTGTCTTGAAACTTTACAGACTGATTGGGAATGGTAAGTAGATGAACTGATTAACTTTTGAAAGAAATCTGTTTTTTTTTTTCTTGAGTTATAGCCCTTTGAAACTTTGGACATTTTAAGCTTGTAAGCAAGATATCTAAAAATTATTTGAGCTATTGTCCTGAAACTTTACAGACTGGTTGGGGATGATGAGCAGATGAACTGATTAACTTTTGGAAAAAAAATCCGTTTTTTTTAGTTATGGCCCTTTGGAACTTTGGGCGTTTTAAACTTGTAAGCAAGATACAAAAACCGCTAAGGCTAGGCTTATAAAACTTTGCAAGCTGCTTGGAACTAATGTGAAGATGGTCTGATTAAATTCTGGTATAATTTTATTAACAATGGATCAAATTATGCCCCTTTGTAGACCAAGGCATTTTGGCAAAGGAAAGGAGTGTAAGCAAAATATATCAAGAACCGCTTTAGCTAGGTTCTTGAAATTTTACAGGCTGTTTGGAACCAATCTGAAGATGATCTGATCAAAGTTTGGTATAATTTTATTAAACATTGACCAGATTATGCCCCTTTGTAGATATAGGCATTTTGGCATTGAAAAAGCTTGAACGCAAAATATCTCAAGAACGATCAACAATTGACCAAATTATTCCCCTTTGTAGAGCCATGCATTTTGGCAAAGGAAACGCTTGTAAGCAAATATCTCAAGAGCCACTTGAGCTAGTATCTTGAAATTTTGCATTCTGTTTGGAACTAAACTGAAGATGATCTAATCAAATTGTGGTATAATTTTATTAAAAAATTGACCAGGTTATGCATTTTGGCCTTTTGAAAATTTGGGCAGTCAAAATATCTCTAAAACTGTGTGAGCTATTGTCCTGTAACATCAAACGCTGATATGGGAAGATAAGTAGATGACGTGATTAACTTTTGTTTTTCTTGTGTCATGGTGCTTTGAAAATTTCAGCATTGCAACCAGCTAAAAACAAGATACCTCAGTTACTGTTAGGGGCAAGCAGTGTTAGGGTCAAGAAGTTGGGGACATAGTGTTTCATTAACACTGGTTGAACGCACACTGAGGTGGGCAATAGAGGGATGTATATTAAATGTCTTCTCCAGGCCCAAAAATGAAAAACAATGTTTTGGTGCTTAAATAAAGGGTATTGGAAGACTGCAAGGACGGCACTTATCTTCTTCTTCTTCTTCTTGTTCTTCTTCTTCTTCCACATACTCCTACTGAAAAATGCCACAGAAAGAAATCGGGTTGGAGGACAACATGTCATTGATTTGATGATTATGTGACTGATCAGTCCTGTATACACACGCTGGGTCATCCAAATAATCTGTTAAAGAGAAAAATCAACCGCTTTTTGTAGCCTTTCGCAAGGTTGTACAGTGCGTGTCCTCTTGGAAGAAATCGTTTCAAAGAAAATTCCAAAGGCATTGCTTAATATGCCTTGCGTATTTCAACGGTAAAATATCATAGCAGTCGAATAGCATTCCGTTTTTCTCAAAAATGTCATTCAAAGAGAAGGAAGAAATGAAAAAACGAAACACCAACCTGTCGCTTCTTTTAAAACCCGGCTGTTTTCGAGCTACAACCTCGGAGCCGCACGTAAGCCGGAAGTTCCACATAAGATTTTAGGTGCGGAGCCAGAGGCTCCGCTTATTTAGATGTTTGTTTGTTTAATTTGAGGTTTATCGTCCCCGTCAACACTGTACAGATCATTTTGGAGACGTTGCTTCCAATTTTACCGACATTGAGATGAAGAAATGACAGCGCAAAGCTTATGTCCTCTAAGCGGTTTACCAGTACTCGTGTGCGATCAATTTCAGCTGTGCGTGGATTCATCATGCAGCCCTTCTATTTCTTCCAACCCCGATGGGCGGAGGCCTGTTTATTAAGATGACCCACCGTGATATACACGTAATTACAAGAAGCTTTTAAAATATTTTCACAATGACTTGTCATTGTAAACAATGGATCAGAAACATGTGTATGTGAAAATCACTTAGAAACGTCGCGATACGTTAGCAAGACGTACATGACAACGAAAGCCACTGTCAACTTTATAGACAGAAAATTCATATGATAAAACATTACGATAACACGCCTATACGAATACATTGTCATTTTATTCGCTAAAAGAACGAAAATTTCAAGATAAAAACGTATCATTGTTTTCTTATTTCTGCCCAAAATATAGATTGTTGGTACTCGCTAGAACCGCCTCATCGAGGCGGTTCTAACGCGTACCCAAGAACTATATTTTAGAGGAGAAATAAGAAAAATAAAGTTTTAAAAAGTGGGGTTCAATTTGGAGTCAGAATTATATAGGCGTGTTATTATGATAAAAGTGTCACATTCGTGATCATTACATCTAAAGTTTTAAACCCGCCGAAGGCTCGTTTCCTAATTCATACGAAATGGCCACGGGTGTGAGATCCTCTGTGTGTGCTTTCAGTCTATATAACACGCCAACAGCAGAATCTCTGATTCTATGGCATGATATAGAGGATCTTACACGAGTGGTCATTTCATATGATATTTATGAAACGAGCCTTCGGCGACTTTCATAAATATCATATGAGATGACCACGAGTGTAAGATTCTGTTTATCATATGATCAATTTAAATTGGATTTTATCGCCTTTTAATTTGACAAGTTTACCACAAAAATGCATGGTTGACATGGACGTCGTCATGACGTCACTTAATCCCACCAAAGTGTTATTACATGTGTGGTCATACGTTTTTTTATTACACGACGTTATCCACTTCTTATCAACGACGTCATATGATAAAATATATTATTAAAAAAACGTCTGTAATGGAAGTTATTTATTTTTATTATTATTATTATTATACAATTTGCAAAGAGAATTAAAATTACATTTACATGGTACACGTGCTTTGTTTAATTGAAACGAAATGTTTAAAATACATGTACCTGGCAAAACCACTGACATCATTCATGAGGACAGTATCCACTCCCCTACAACAGACTTCAAATCGAAAACTCCTTTGAAACTTTTTACAGAGTACAGACAGTGTCTTATAATTTTGGTTGTGGGCGTATTACAAGAGAGATTCTATTTCAAACAAACGGGAGACAAAATTTGTCAATAACATCATCAGCAAAATACAAAATAACCATTAATCTATTTTGCACATCAAGGCCAGCGACAAATTCTGACTTTAGCATCAATTCCTGTATATTATAACATCGTTTCTCAAGCAAGTATTGATCAAATTTTATTGACTTCTTAAGTTATTAATCAGAAAAGCAAAACTGGAACGTCAAGTAATTCTAAGTCGCAGGCACTGAAGTTATAACTACTAACTTATTTGGACCTTGACAAGTAGAAATATACATTGGGGCATGTTGGTATTCGATTACGATTGATTGATTTGAGGTTTAACGTCCCCGTCAACACTGTATATGTCAGTTTGGAGACGTTGATTCCAATTTTGTGGGACTTAGCATTGATATGAAATGACATCTCAAGCCCTATCGCCCAGTGAAACCAATTTGGTTTATAAGCATGGACAGTACGACGCCATTCTGATTTAATTTCAAAATTCAATATTGGACTTAAATCTCTTCTGCAACAAGGTCTATCGGAACCCGAATTTTATGGTGACTTAGTATATAAATTCAGAAAAATATACAACCGTAATGACTTCAGCACCCAATTTCGTAAAATCATTCTGCGATATAAAAAGATTGGGTACAACATGGATATTATACGACAGACTGCATGCATGGTAGTTAACCCAATCACGGTTGGCAACTTTGCTTCCCTCTTTAATTGCACGCCGGTGGGTCAGGCCTCAGATTCTATGACGGCTCCAACGTAAAGGCTTATTGAGAATTAGAGAGATAATGTCGGTTGGTGCCTGATGCTCTGTCTCTGGTCGGGCTCATCGGAGTCTAACTGTTGGTTTTCTTTTGCTCCAGCATTTCAGTGGTTTCTTGCTGTCGAGTCCTCACCGTTGTCTCACCTCTGTGGTTCTTTGATTTTTGTGTTCACGGAGATGTTGCGCTGATGAGTTAGGAGGCATTCATGCGGACTGAACAAATTATTTGTCTAAATCGCGACGGAAGTAAGGGCGAGGATTGTGGCCATGTAAAATCGATTTAAGCCCTCCAGTGGACATCTTCCACTGGCCGTTCCAAGGCGGCTCTTCTGTGGCGATTTATTTATGTTGTTGTTTGTTACTTACTGTGTGTATCACTTGTGTCTTTTTATTTTTGGATGGCCATATGGCCATTTTGTGGGAAAGTAACTGTCCTTATGGCCTTCCTTTGTTTAGGTTTCCATTATGGTCTGGTCGCTTAATGTTTGTATTTCTTTCCCTTTGGTGTCTTTTATGGGTGGAGTAAGTTAATTGTATCAATTCCTGATCTTTGTTTTACTTCTACTTTGCATCGCTTTGCCTGGGCAGGCCTAGATCCTCTAAGCCGTTTACCAGTACTCGTGTGCGGTCGTTTTCAGCTCTGCGTGGAAGCATCATGCAGCCCATCTATTTCTTCAAGCCCCGATTGGCGGGGGCCGATTGGTATCAGAATGCAGATTATTTCGAGTTCTTTAAGTGAGACAGTAGACTGCATGAGTTCATGGATGTTTAACATTGATCATTGTTAGTATTTTTTTCTAGCCATCGGTCTGGACAGCTTTTATGTCATTCTCTCCGACATTTACGCCGACATTTCACTTATTACCATATCTTGAAGTTTTCCTCTCTTTAAAGATGGCGTCTTACTAACCGAAGAAAAAGACCGTCCAAGTTTTAGTTATACGAAAACCTAGGAGGACCACTTTCAAAAAGAAAAAAAAACTTTTCTCGTTATTACGAGATAACTATGTCGTTATTACGAGATAACTGTGTCGTTATTACGAGATAATTATGTTGTAATTACGAGAAAATTTCTCTCGTTGTCACGAGATAGCTATGTCGTTAATACGAGAAAACTAAGTCGTTTTAAAGAGATACTAGCTCGTATTAACGTGATAGCTATCTCGTTATAACGAGATATCTATCTCGTTATAACGAGATAAATAAGTAATCTTTAGCAACAAAGTTTTCAGCTATACTAGTGCTAGAGGGGGCTCAGAGAAAAGTGCTTTTGGCACCGACGAGAAGATCCGAACTAACAACACCATTTCCACAAGAGCATGTCATTAAACACATGCATATACACAGGCATATGGACACGCGTGCACAGAGGCATACATACAGACACACACGAACGTACCTTCCCCGATCACCACCCCCACGCACATATAAGTAATGATTGTGACAGGTGGCAGATAGTGTTTATGCTGCTTGGTTGGCTCATATCACATGGCCCTCTCAACAACAATTCAGTCGTTCTGAGATGGGACCTCAGTTTGAAATCTCATTCAAAATACGAAGGACCAAGGCATTCGTCTACGACACCTTATGCTTGTTTACTTGAATTGAATTTTAACGTCCCCGTCAGTACTATTTAGGTCATTTTGGAGATATTGCTTACAATTGTGTGGGACTTTTACTAGACATTGAGATGAAATGACATTTCAAGCACTGTCGCTTAATGAAACCAATAGGGTTTATATGCATGGACGGTCCGACTCGCGCCACTATTCCTGGGCAGGCTTTGAACCTCTAAGCGGTTTACCAGTACTCATGTGCGGTTGGTTTCAGTTCTGCGTGGAAGCATCAGGCAGCCCAATCTATTTCTTCAAGCCCCGATGGGCGGGGGCCGACACCTTATGTATGCGGCGAGAATGAGTAATTACTTGAAAAATCAATGGGTGTTTCTTCTTCTTCTTCTTCTTCTTCTTCTTCTTCTTCTTCTTCTTCTTCTTCTTCTTCTGTGGTGATAATGAGATAATTATCTCGTAATATTGAGGTAATTTTCTCGTAATTACGAGTTAATTTTCTCGTTATTGTGAGTTAATTATCTCGTAATAACGAGTTAATTATCTCGTAATAACGAGATAACTAAGTCGCAATAACGAGATAACTAACTCGTAATAACGAGATAACTAACTCGTAATTACGAGAAAACTAACTCGTAATTACGAGATAACTAACTCGTAATAACGAGATAATTAACTCGTTATAACGGGAATTGCAACAACATCCAGAAGTCTTACAAGGGCCATTGAGACCTGGTTCCAAGTGATCCTCGGTACTTTAGCTCACCTGCCTGTCAGGGCTCAGCAAGCAATAATTATGGGGATCTGTTCTGGCAGTGGTAGTGCTGTTAGCGGTGCATACCACTTCCTCATTTACTACCATCTTCTCAAGTAATCACTCATTCTGGAACATAAGGTGTCGTAGAATAATCCCTGCTTATCAACCTTTTTAACGTGATTTTAAACCAAGGCCCCGTGTCAATATGGTCAGAGATGAGAGAAAATGACGTTATCCTGTTTAAGAGTAACGTCATGAAACGGCGGCTATTCGCGGTCAGATTCAGCTCTGCGTGGAAGCACCATGCAGCCAAATTAATTTTTCCAAGCCCCGATGGGTGGGGACGACATGTATCCACAACCATGAAGCTAAATTATGTTTGAATTTACACAAAGTGAGAAGCCCCTTCAGACCATGAGTTGCTCCGGTCCTGATGCTACAAACCTTCTCCCACGCCGAACCCACTAAAAATGAAGCCGATCCTGCTCACAAATTCCAAAAGCAAACGATTGTTGGCATTATAAAATTCTTGAGCAGGACAAGCAACATTCTTTGCTCATTTGAGCATACAAATTACCTAATTTGTTTCAATACTGGAAATTATGAGCATTACAAATTTCATGCTCAGCCAAGCCGAGCAAGAAAAAAATACCCACAACCCCGGGACTAGACCTAGAAGAATCCTCATTAAGAACTCAAAACCATGCAATAATGGCAGTGCCAGGAACTATATGGGGCGGAGCACAGCATGTGAGTGCGCCCAGCAAAAGCCAAGATCAGACTGCGCATCTGCGCTGTTTGACCCGAGTCCCCCACCAGCCATATTGAATAAATACCAGACTGAGTACACAGTGAAGACCCCGACTAAACTGAGCATACCAACAGGCCTTTCCGAATCTCTACAGGGTATTTTATGGCCCTCCCAACAGCAATGTAGTCGTACTAACATGGGCCCTTGGTATAAAATCGCATTAAAAAGACTATTCTTCGACACCTTATGTACCAGGCGAGAATGAGTGATTACTTGAGAAGATGGTAGTAAACGAGGAAGTGGTACGCACCGCTAACAGCACTACCACTGCAAAAACAGATTCCCATTATTATTGCTTGCTGAGCCCTGACAGGCAGGTGAGCTAAAGTACTGAGGATCACTTGGAACCGGGCCTCAATGCCCCTGTAAGATTTCTGGATGCTGTTGCAATTCTCGTAATAACGAGTTAATTATCTCGTTATTACGAGTTAGTTGTCTCGTTATTACGACATAGTTTTCTCGAAATTACGAGTTAGTTATCTCGTTGTTACGAGATAATTTGCTCGTTATTACGAGATAATTAACTCGTAATAACGAGAAAATTAACTCATAATTACGAGAAAATTAACTGAATATTATAAGATAATTATCTCATTATCACCACAGAAGAAGAAGAAGAAGAAGAAGAAGAAGAAGAAGAAGAAGAAGAAGAAGAAGAAGAAGAAGAAGAAACATCCACTGACTTCTCAAGTAATTACTCATTGTCGCCGCATACATAAGGTGTCGGTCCCCGTCGATCGGGGCTTGAATAGATTGGGCTGCTTGATGCTTCCACGCAGAACTGAAACCAACCGCACATGAGTACTGGAAACCGTTTAGAGGTTCTAAGCCTGCCCAGGAATAGTGGCGCGAGTCGGACCGTTCATGCATATAACCCTTATTGGTTTCATTGGGCGACAGTGCTTGAAATGTCATTTCATATCAATGTTTAGTAAAAAGTCCCACAAAATTGTAAGCAATGTCTCCAAAATGACCTAAATAGAATTGACAGGGACGTTATACCTCAAATCAAGCAAGCAAACATAGGTGTCGCAGAAGAATGCCTTGCTCCTTCGTTTCAAACCGAGGTCCCATCTCAGAACGACTGAATTGTTGTTGAGAGGGCCATAAAATATGAGATAAACAATACCTGCCACCTGTCACAATCATTACTTATAAGTGTGTGGGGAAGGTGAGAGGGGGAGGGTTCATGCGTTGGTTGGGTGGTTGGTTGATTTGAGTTTTAGCGTCCCCGTCAACACTGTAAAGGTCATTTTGGAGACGTTGCTTCCAATTTTGTGGGACTTTTACCTGACATTGAGATGAAATGACATCTCAAGCCCTGCCGCCAAATGAAACCAATAGGGTTTATAAGAATGGACGGCCCGACTCGCACCGCTTTGCCTGGGCAGGCCTAGATCCTCTAGGCGGTTTACCAGTACTCATGTGCAAGTCGGTTTCGTATATTTAATATGCTAAATGGTGGAAAATATCTATTACCGGATCTCTATAGCCCTGTTCTGGTAGGAGTGGTTGGATATCTAGCCAACGAGTCTTGAGGTCCTGTACCGTACTTCTAGCCAATTCCTAAACGTTAATTTAGATATGTATTTGCTACTACTACTACTACTACTACTACTAATAATAATAATAATGATAATAATATAAATAATAAAAGCAAGTATCTCCCGATTCACTAGTTACCCTTTCAAGCTGGCGGCTGAGTAACGGAAGGAAAAATCAAATCGTTACCGTATTTGTTTTCAATATTTCTCCTTCATTTATTATGTTAAATATAATGGTGGAAAATAGCTAACAAGTAATCCATTACCTTATCTCTAGCCTGGTCAGAGACCCGGTTACAAGCTGTCTTAGAAAACTTTTAAAGACAAAGTGGCAATTTTAAGACAAAATTCCAGACTCAGAAGTCCCGAAAAGGGCAGGGAGTGTACAAACCCTTCTGAAACTGGCACAGTTAAGATAGACCGGCCATGTTACCAGGATGCCTGAGGAACGTTTGCCAAAGACACTACTCTATGAAGAACTAGAAATGGGCAAACATTCCCGTGGTGGTCAGAAGAAGAGATACAAGGTCACCCTTAAAGCCTCCCTCAAGGACTTCAATAAACCAACAGACTCGTGGGAAGAAATTGCACGGGACCATCCCTAGCAAAGTGGCGAGGCGTCAACAGGCGAGGTGCCAGTGAATATGAGGCAAAACGAATCAGCGAAGCCGAACAGAAACGTGCACAACGCAAAGCAATAGCTGATGCATCACCAACAGAGGACACACAAACTGTAGCGTTTCTACATGCTATTAAGACCGGTCATTGTCAGAAATGACAGACTTACTATTGTTATTTGAGATCCGGTACCTGGGTCACTTGTTTCTGCAGGATTACATAGCTGGACGATCTAAGTCTGTGTCACTGAAAAACGATGTATACATAAAACATCATGTAGCCAACAACAATGCACATAAAATGTGACCAAAACTGACCCACGCGTTTCAGAGATAATCTTGTTTGAAAGAGCGGAGGGCAGATGACGCATGAGCACATCATGTGAGCCATTTTCTCGGGTGAGCTTAAATGAAAGTTTAGTGAACATATCTCATTTTTTTCTCATAACTGGAGTTTGATGAACTGGCGATGATTGTATTGTGGTCCGTACGTAATACTAGGTTGAGAGTGTATGCCGCATGGAGAGATAGATAATGGAATGAAAAGATATATGGTCCATTTGGTACAAAAATTGTTGTTTTTTTTTTTTTTAACTGAAAGACAGAGCTCATAAGACAACTAATGGCACCAACGAATAGCCTACTATTCAGTCTTCACTGTTTGCTTGAGCCTTAGATATACAGCCGGCCTCAGTAGCTCAGTCGGACGCGCATCTGACTGGTGGTAAGGAGAATGCGGGTTTGATACCTGCCGGGATCTACAATTATGCGGTGCCGTTTTACTATTTAATCCATATTTATAGATAACCAGAATTCGATTTATGGATATATGGATATCCATAAACCAGCCGAATAATGGATATCCACAATTCGATTTATGGATACCATTAATTCAGAGCGATTTATGGATATCCATAATTCGACTGGTTTATGGATATCCATAATTCGAATTATAGATATACATAAATCGAATAATGGATATCCATATTTCGATTTATGGATATCCATAATTCAGATCGATTTATGAATATGAATTATGGATATCATTGATTTATGGATATCCATAATTCAGATCGATTTATGGATATCCATAATTCGAATTATGGATATCATTAATTCGAATTATGGATATGCATAAATAATTATTGATATCCATAAATATTTATGGATATCCATACTTCCAATTATGGATATCCAGAAATAATTATGGATATCTATAAATAGGGAATAAATAGTAAAAGGGTGCCCCATAGACAACATTGCTCATGAAATTTTTTCTAAGCCATTTTCTACCTTCTGATGATTCAAGAAGGGCAGTTGTCAGTTTCTGGCGAAAGAATGTACTTGTCAAGCGCTTATGTAACAGCCTGCCCAGGAAGTTTTGGTTAGGTAAACTAACCAGCTCGATATAACCTAAATAGTGTTGAGTGGGCCGTAAAACTAAAGAAAAGAGTAGACAGCCAGTCTGTATTATCCAAATACTCTGGCTGGACTTGTCTTTTTGCAAGTTTTGCTGTGGCTCTTAACAAATGAAATAATGTACTTCCTCATTCAAGGAATAAAAGGAAAATCCACAAGTAGATATAAAGGCTATCTTACACATCTGCTTATAATCCCTTGAATTGGGGAAAATCGACATGCGTGCACCAATGTTTTTTGGTTGATTGTTCAAAGTTACTAAGCATAAAAGCTCTTCATTGCTTAAGTCCACGTGACTATCACTGACTTTTCAGAATAACAGTTATTTATAGAATATAACCGCTGTGCTTAAGAAGGTTATCTCTAGAATCTGGACTGGATCAGAACGCGGCGTCTAATGAGGGTCAGCACTGTTTGTGGTAGCTCAGTCGGATGCGCGTCTGACTGGTGATCAGGAGGATGCATATTCGATTCCTGCCAGGGTCGGCAACATTCTTCCGTGGAGACTGATCATGAAATCTTTTCTACGGTCATTCTCTCCCTTCCGCTGATTCAAGAAAGGGAAAGCGTGGATAGGTAAACTGACCGGTGTAACGGTCAGTTTCTTCCCCCGACCCGTTTCTTCCCCGGGAAAGAACTGGGCCGGCCCGTTTCTTCCCCGGGGGAAGAACTGGGCCGGCCCGTTCCTTCCCCGGGGGAAGAAACTAACTAGTCAGTTTCTTCCCCACCCGGTCAGTTTCTTCCCCACCTGAATTTTTTTCAGAATCATAGTCAACCAATAATTTTCAGCTCACAATTTGTTATAAATGAGAAAAGAGACCATTCTGAAGAAGTTCTGAGTCCTTTTAGCTTGAATGACAAAATTTGCTCTATGGTACACCATTCATGGATATGCAATAAAATATGCATTCCAATTCAAGCATCTTTGATGAATTTTCTTTGCTTTTTAAGACATAAATTAGTATTATCTAAACAGATATAATAAGCCACAAATGTTTGATGCTCAAATCTAAATAGAATTTGGAGACTGGGTGGGCCGGTCCATTTCTTTCCCACCCCAGAGTTTTCTGTTTACAAAAAATTCTTGTGATAAATTTCCTTCGCTTTTTTAAGACATAAATTGGTATAAACTAAAAAGATATAATAAGCAACAAATGTTTGGAGCTCAAATCTAAATAGAATTTGGAGACTGGGGGTGGGGAAGAACTGGGCCGGCCTGTTTCTTCCCCACCCCAGTTTTTCTTTTTACAAAATATTCTTGTGATAAATTTTCTTCGCTTTTTAGCTCACCAGAGCCAAAGGCTCCGGGGGAGCTTATAGGATAGGCAGTTGTCCGTCGTTGTCGTCGTCGTCGTCTGGCGTTAACATTTTCAAACGACATCTCCTCTGAAGCCACTGGGCCGATTCAGCCCAAATTTCATCTGTAGCATCCTTGGGTTGGGGGATTGAAAGTTTGTGTTTTTTATGAAATTCGGCTCATTGGTTTGGTTGCTATGGCAACTTAGAGTTTCCATAGACTTATAATGGGGAAAATTGAAAAATGGCATTTACTGCCAAGCCACTGCAGATATTTTGACAAAACTTTCATAGAAATATTCCTTAGGCAATCTACTATCTGCCCCAGTACTTCATAAAATGACTGATATCTCAGAAACCTTACAGATCCCCACCCCTAAACCATATATATTCTTGTTCCTATTGATAAGACGCATTCAGTGACACCAACCTGGAGGTCCTCCGGGATGTGCCGAGGCCATTCCCCACCCCCTCCACTTCATAAAAGGCCCAATATCTCGGAAACCATTCAGATCCCCACCCCTGAACCCTATATACTCTTGTTCCTTATGATAAGACGCATTCAGTGACATCAAACTGGGGGTCCCCCGGGATGCGCCGGGGCCATGTCCCGCCCCTCCATTTCATAAAAGGCCCAATATCTCGGAAACCTTACAGATCCCCACCCCTAAACCATATATATTCTTGCTCCTTATGATAAGACGCATTCATTGACCCCAAATTGGGGGTCTTCCGGGGTGCGCCGGAGCCATGCCCCACCCCTTCACTTCACAAAAGGCCATATATCTCAGAAACTGTTCAGATCCCCACCCCTAAACCATATATGTTCTTGTTCATTATGATGAGACACATTCAGTGACACCAACCTGGGGGTCCCCAGGGATGTGCTGGGGCCATGCCCCACCCCCTCCATTTCATAATATCACAATATCTTGGAAACCTTACAGATCCCCACCCCTAAACCATATATATTCTTGTACCTTATGATAAGACACTTTCATTGACACCAACCTGGGAGTCTCCCTGGGCCTTGCCCCACCGCTGCACTTCACAAAAGGCCTTATATCTCAGAAACTGTTCAGAGCCCCACCCCTAAACCATATATATTCATCTTCCTTATGATAAGGCACATTCACTGACACCAGCTTGTGAGTCCCCGGGGCATGCCCGGGCCTTGCTCCACCGCTTGACTTCATTAAAAGCCACATATCTCAGAAATAGTTCAGATCCCCATCCCTAAACCATATATATTCTTGTTCCTTATGATAAGACTCATTCAGTCACACCAACTTGGGGGTCTCTTTGTGCTGAGGCAATGTGCCCCGCCCTTCCACTTCATAAAAGGCCATATATTTCAGAAACCATTCAAATCCCCACCCCATATTCATATATGTTCTTGTTCCTTATTATTAGCACACCTACTGTAGGGGTGTCCGCAGGGGCCAGTCCTCTCCTTTCCACTTCATGAAAGGATATCTTGGAAACCGTTCAGATTCCCCCTCCTAAACCACATATATACTTGGTCCTTATGATGAGACACATTTAGGGACAACAATCTTGGGCTTTCCTGGGAACTACAGGGCATGCTCCAACCCCTCCACTTATATCTCCAGCCATGCAGATCCCCACTGCTAAACCATATATATTTGTTCTTTGTGATAAGACACATTTAGTGATACCAACCAGGGCTCCATTGGGTCCATGCCCCACCCCCTCTACTTCATAAAAGGCCTAATGTTTCATATACTGAGTCCACATTGATGCTCATTTGGATATGGGGGTTCATTTGGCAGATTAAAATGATATCATGTTAAAATACATGGCTGCAATTTGGCAGTGCACACCTGAGCTCTGGTGAGCATAGTGGCCCATGGGCCTCTTGTTAAGACATAAATTGGAATAAACTTAGACTAGGGGTGGGGAAGAACTGGGCCGGCCCGTTTCTTCCCCACCCCAGAGTTTTCTGTTTACAAAAAATTCTTGTGATAAATTTTCGTCACTTTTTAAGACATAAAATGGTATGAACTAAAAAGATATAATTAGCAACAAATGTTTGGAGCTCAAATCTAAATAGAATTAGGAGACTTGGGGTGGGGAAGAACTGGGCCGGCCCATTTCTTCCCCACCCCAGATTTTCTATTTACAAAAAAATTCTTGTGATAAATTTCTTTGCTTTTTAAGACATAAATTGGTATAAACTAAAAAGATAAAATAAGCCACAAATGTTTGGCGCTCAAATCTAAATAGAATTTGGAGACTGGGGGTGGGGAAGAACTGGGCCGGCCCGTTTCTTCCCCACCCCAGAGTTTTCTGCTTGTAAATAATTCTTGTGATAAATTTTCTTCGCTTTTTAAGATAAAAGTTGGTATAAACTAAAAAGATATAATAAGCAACAAATGTTTGGAGCTCAAATCTAATTAGAATTTTGAGACTAGGGGTGGGGAAGAACTGGGCCGGCCCATTTCTTCCCCACCCCAGATTTTTCTTTTTACAAAAAATTTGTGTGATATATTTTCTTCGCTTTTTAACACATAAATTGGAATAAACTAAACAGATATAATAAGCTACAAATATGTTTGGAGCTCAAAACTCAATTAAATTTTAGAAACTGGGGGTGGGGAAGAACTGGGCTGGCCCGTTTCTTCCCCAGCCCAGATTTTTCTGTTTACAATAATTCTTGTGATAAATTTCCTTCGCTTTTTAAGACAAAAGTTGGTATAAACTAAAAAGATATAATAAGCAACAAATGTTTGGAGCTCAAATCTAAATAGAATTTGGCCGGCCCGTTTCTTCCCCACCCCAGATTTTTCTTTTTACAAAAAATTTGTGTGATAAATTGTCTTCGCTTTTTAAGACATAAATTGGAATAAACTAAAAAGATATAATAAGCAACAAATATGTTTGGAGCTCAAATCTCAATTGAAATTAGAAACTTGGGGTGGGGAAGAACTGGGCTGGCCCGTTTCTTCCCCACCCCAGATTTTTCTGTTTACAAAAAATTCTTGTGATAAATTTCCTTCGCTTTTTAAGACAAAAGTTGGTATAAACTAAAAAGATATAAGAAGCAACAAATATGTTTGGAGCTCAAATCTCAATTGAATTTAGAAACTGGGGTCGGGGAAGAACTGGGCCGGCCCGTTTCTTCCCCACCCCAGATTTTTCTGCTTGTAAAAAATTCTTGTGATAAATTTTCTTCGCTTTTTAAGATAAAAGTTGGTATAAACTAAAAAGATATAATAAGCAACAAATGTTTGGAGCTCAAATCTAATTAGAATTTTGAGACTAGGGGTGGGGAAGAACTGGGCCGGCCCATTTCTTCCCCACCCCAGATTTTTCTGTTTGCAAAAAATTCTTGTGATAAATTTTCTTCGCTTTTTAATTGGAATAAAACTAAAAAGATATAATAAGCAAAAAATATTTGGAGCTCAAATCTAAATAGAATTTGGAGATTGGGGGTGGAGCAGGACTGGGCCGGCCCAGTTCTTCCCCACCACAGACAACTTCAACATAATAACTGATTTAATTGTACATCACTACACAAGAGTGGGGAAGAAACGGGTCGCCCCAGTTCTTCCCTGCCTCAGACATCCTCTGATATAACTGACATAACTGCACAACACTAGCCAAGGGTGAGGAAGAAATGGGCAGGCCCAGTTCTTCCCCACCCAAGACACCTTCAACGACATAATTGACTTAACAGTACAACACTTACCAAGGGTGGGGAAGTTACCGGCGGCCCAGTCCTTCCCCACCCAAGACATCTTCAGCAATATAACTGAAATAACTGTACAACACTACCCAAGGGTGGGGGAATAAACGGGCCACCCCAGTTCTTCCCCACCCCAGACATATTCAGTGATATAACGGACATAACTGTACAACACTACCCAGGGGTGGGGAAGAAATGGGTTGGCCAAGTTCTTCCCCACCCCAACACCTTCAATGTCATAATTGACTTAACAGTACAATACTTACCAAGGGTGGGAAAGAAACTGGTCCAGTTCTTCCCCACCCAAGACATCTTCAGCAATATAACTGACATAACTGTACAACACTACCCAAGGGTGGGGAAGAAACAGGCTGGCCCAGTTCTTCCCCCACCCCTGAGTACCCGAATTCTATTGAAATTTAAGTGCCAAACATTTGTTGCTTATTATATCTGTTTAGTTAATACCAATTTATGTCTTTAAAAGTGAAGAAAATTTATCACAAGAATTTTTAGTAAACAGAAACATCTATTAAGATTTGAGCTCCAAACATTTGTTGCTTATTATATCTGTTTAGTTTATACTAATTTATGTCTTAAAAAGCAAAGGAAATTTATCACCAGAATTATTAGTAAGTAGAAACATCTGGGGTGGGGAAGAACTGGGCCGGCCCAGTTCTTCCCCACCCCAGCCTCCAAATTCTCTTGATAATAAAGCTCCATACATTTTTTGCTTATTATATCTTTGTAGTTTATACCAATTTTTGTCCTAAAAAGCAAAGGAAATTTATCACAAGAATCATTAGTAAAAAGAAACATCTGGGGTTGGGAAGAACTGGGCCGGCCCAGTTCTTCCCCACCCCCCAGTCTCCGAATTCTATTGAAATTTAAGGGCCAAACATTTGTTGCTTATTATAACTCTGTAGTTAATAACAATTTATGTCTTTAAATGTGAAGAACATTTATCATAAATATTTTTAGTAAACAGAAAAATCCGGGGTGGGGAAGAAATGGGGCGGCCCAGTTCTTCCCCGGGGAAGAAATGAGCCGGCCCAGTTCTTACCCACCCCCACTTTCCAAATTATATTAAGGTTGGAGCACTAAAGGGTTGTTGCTTATTATATCTGTTTAGTTAATACCAATTAATGTCATAAAAACCTAAGAAAATTAATCATAGATACTGGAATTGGGATGAAAATTTCCTTGGATCTCCATATATTGTATGGCATAGAGAAAATTTTGCCATTCAAGCTGTAAAGACTCAAAACTAATTCAGAATGGTTTCTTTTTGAATTTTTAACAATTTGTGAGGCATAAATTACTCGTTCTCTATGCTTCTAAAACAATTTCAGGTGGGGAAGAAACTGACTGGGTGGGGAAGAAACTGACTAGTCAGTTTCTTCCCCGGGGAAGAAACGGGCCGGCCCAGTTCTTCCCCGGGGAAGAAACTGACTGGGGGGAAGAACCGGCCTGTTACACCGGCTCAAAAATGACCTAAAATAGTGTTGACTGGGCCGTTAAACTCCAATACAAACAAACAAACAACAGTTTGCTCTAAAAAAAGTGGAATTTAAGGGTTAAAAGAACCAATTTAAATCTCAGCCCAGGACTATTTTCCCAGCCTACACGGAGAGACAATCGGCACACCAGTACTCTCACTGCTTTGATTTTTTAAGTAGTTTTCCTTAGTTGGAGCCATGCCGCAAAAACATGAATACGGGATCGGTGATTGGTAATGAAAAAGGTCAGGACCCAGTTGTTAAAAATGAATTGTCATTAGTTAACATGCAATTAAAACTTCTTTCATTTTATATGGCAAATACAGTAGAACTTCGATGGCTCGTTTACCACCGCTGAGTGGAACCCAATCTTGAACCACTAGGGAAATCCTCTATTCAAGAAATTGTGTGGGATAATTTTGGAGATTTTCGTCTTTTATCTTGCAAATGTATGCTGTGTACTGATTAGAATCGCCTCTATGAGGCGATTCTAATCAGTACACAGAGCATACATTTTCACCATAGAATACTGAAAAGGTGTCCAAAGGTATCTCGTTATGCTTCCTGGCAGTAACCCTTGGTGGCCCGATCTACCCCAGTCTCGCACAGATTTTCAAGGTCCTAAAGTTGTTCGAGTCATTGAAGTTCGACTGTATGCTGATATGTTTGCTAAAAATGTGAGTAGATTTTGCTTCCATCATTTGTTTTTCATACAAAAGTACAAGCTGAGAATATTAGATATTGTACTTGCTAAACACAGCGTACAAATGGACCGGCCACTAATGATAGAGTTCGTTAAATAGAAGTGAAAGCAATGATCAGGAATCGATACACTGTAACCCACACCACTCATAAGAGTCACCAAAGAGAAAGAAACACAAACATATAACAACTAGACCCCAATGGAAACATCAATAGCGGAAAGCCAAACGGACAGCTACTTTTCCACAAAATGGCCAATTGTATATCAAAAACAAAAGGATATAAGCGATACCCACATTCAAAGACAAACCATAACAAAAATAAACAGCGACAGAAGAACATCCTTGGAACGGTCAGTGAAAATAATTTCACTGTTGAGATGGCGGGGAGGGGGGGGGGGGGGGGGGCATTTAAATCGATTTTACTTGATGGGAGCCATTGGGATATTAACCCTTTTTGTACCAAAAGGAATCTTCCACCTTATATATAACAGGAGTCCATTCCAAAATTTTGGTGTGTCAGGTTGTGTTTTCTTCAAAATCTATTTGGAAAATAGCTGAACTTTTTGCAAGCAGTGTAGGCCCTGATCAGATGCTGCGTCCTGTGGCGTCTGATCTGGGCCTGCACTGTTTGCCACGGTACCCGTTTAGGGGTTTCCAGTCTGAAATGGTTTAAGCCAAAAGGGTTCCATTCCACTATTCAGAATTGCTAAAAAGGCTCCGTTCCGCTATCCAAGATGCAGCCATAATCTTAAAACCACAAACTTTACGGCTCCTGGTAGGAGGCATTGGAGAGCCATAGAGATTTCAGGATTGCTCATTGAAAATCGTTTCATTCTGGTATTTGCCACCATGACGGTCCAAACGACACCTCCTCCCAGTGTCGGACTGAGCTGAAACTTGATAGGAGGCACCATTCAGAATTGCTAAAATAGTTATGTTCTGACATCCATGGTGAAATCTTGATATTCTTCAAAACCACATTCTCCCAAACAGTAGGTCCAATTGAACTAAAACTTGGTGGTCGAGGGGGTGGGGGCATCGAGGCGACAAGGGAGATTCGGAATGGCTAAAATTGTTCTTTTCAGATTTCCGATGGCCAACAAAATGACCTCTCTTATGTCCTATTTGACCTTGTCTACACCATCGCACTTGCATGATCTTTAATTCGGATTCTTTAAGAATTTCAGGGGCGTAGCCAGGCAAATGCTGAAGTTGAAGCCCACACCTAAGGTGTGGGTCGAGTGCCGAAGGCACGAGTGGGGGGAGAGCACGAGAGGGGGGTAACCCCCTCTCGTTGGTGGGGGTCCGGGGGGCCTCCCCCGGGAAAATTTTGAAATTTTAATACAATTTGGTGGCCACTGGTGTCATCTGGAGGGGTATTTTTACTTGTCTCTTATCCGACTTTTTCGCCAATATCTTTGGATTTTTCGGTTACTTTTACGTTTGTATGGAAGTCACACTTCAATAAAGCCAACACTCTGATTAAGGCATTTTTGTGGTTTACTTTTGTGGTTACGTGCATCTGAGTTATTGGAGTAGTTGGTGGTCCCAATATGACCCCCTGTTACGAGGAAGGAGTTGGTTGTTTGCTGTTAAGTTTTGGGGTTTTGGTGGTTCATTTATGAAGAAGAGCGCCACGATTCGGACGGAACATTTGCTGGTTAGATGAGCTGCATCAGAACCACAACGAGAGTCAGGTATTAAGATCTTTTAAGGCAGCCCTCAAATGATTTTGTTGCTCACCCTTCCAATGTGTGTTCTCCCATCCCGTTGTTGGCTTGGATGGTTTGTGTCCTTGATTGTAGCATGTCCTGGGTATCTTCATTTTTTAATTTTAAGTGTTAATTTCGTATTCATTCTTCCTCCTGATACATGAGATGAGCTGTGTTCTTTGACTGTGGCTGTTTCTGCGACTTTCTTATTATCATTGACAGACTGTTTGAGTTTTCCACTCAAGGCTTTGCACGCTTTGCAAATAAGTAATTTTAACTGTATGCATGAAGTGCATTTATTTCATTAACATGCTCGTTGTGACGCGATGACACAATGAGCATGTTTATGATATAAATGGACTGTATATAAAGCAGACTAAGGACCTGTTGGACTGAGGGCTAATAACAAAAAATACACGTTAAGGAATTTATTTCATGTGGTTATTCTAAAGGCCATTTCATTAAAATGTTGCTGTAATCTATCTGTCTATCTATCTTCTCATACTGAGTTTGTCACATTTGGCCATTACCTCAGTTGGGTGGGTGGCTAAATTTAGAATTTAGCACAAAAAATCATCTCTGGATGAGTCCTTAAAACTATTTACAATCCAAACACAGAGGTATCCTAAAACGCATACCTCCGAGTCTCAATCTTACACTGTGCGGGCTTTGAACTCCTCTGCAGTCTTGGCATTCACCGCAGAAGATGGAAGTCTATTCCACTGAGGAATAGTTCTGGGGAAGAAAGTGTTTTTCAGGGCATCACTATAGGACTGATACCTACGATAGTGTGAGTTATTTGCTCTTGATGCCCTTGTCCGGGTTGACACTGTTGCAGGGGTCAAATACCGATCCTTGTTTATTGATACTGTACCAGAATGTATCTTGTAGAAGAAGGTTAAGGAGGACTGCTCACGACGGGTCTCCAGGGATGGCCATTCTAGCTCATCAAGCATGTCACTGACACTACTTCTATTTCGCCATCGTCTGCAGGTCTATCGAGCAGCTGTCCTCTGCACCTGCTGAATCTGAGTTTTAACATATGGATGCCAAATGGGTGATGCAATTCAAGCTGAGGGCGAACCAATGTTTTATATGCAACATCCTTTGTCTGCCTAGGTGCAAAAGCCAAATTACGTCTATGGAATCCTAAGGTCCTAGTTGCTTTAGATGTTATTTCAGAGATATGTTGACCCCAATCGAGATCGTGAGTGATGGTGATACCAAGATATTTGACGGAATGAACTTGCTCCAAAGTTTGCTGGTGTAATGTGTAATCATACTTAATTTTCTTGTCCTGAAGATGTCGTGGCACCCTCACTGAATGGCATTTGGCTACATTGAACTTCATCTGCCAATCTGCTTCCCATTGTGCAAGTCGATCCAGGTCATCTTGTAAAATGCGACAGTCAGAAGGAGAATATATGTCCCTATACAGGACACAATCATCAGCAAACAAACGGACAGATGATCTGATATTATCAGGGAGGTCATTGATGAATACCAAGAAAAGGACCGAACCTTGTGGGACACCAGATAGAACAGGGACTGAATCAAGTATAACTTGTTGAGAGCGCCCGGAGAGCCATGAGCTAATCCAATTATATGTGGATCCTATTATCCCATTGTAGTCCAATTTGTACAATAGCCTTCTGTGAGGTACCTTTTCAAAGGCCTTGGCGAAATCCATGATGATCAAGTCAGTCTGTTTGTGGCCACGATTTATGGCCCTATCCAGATTACTCACAATGTCATGGAAGAATTGAACTATAGTTGAGTTTCGCAAGACCTTTGACTTCGGAAACCATGTTGACAGTCAGCTAGAATGCTCTCAAAGGTTTAGTGCTTGTTAATGTTGCTGACTTATATAGGCTCCAGGGTTTTGCAACAGATGCATGTTAGCGACACTGGTCTATAATTTGCTTAATCGTATTTTTCACCTTTTTTATAGACCGGGGTAACGTTTGCTTGTCGCTTATCATCTGGTACAGTGCCCTGGGCAAGTGATTCATTGAAAATAATCATGCAGTGCAGACAAATATTGTACACTAAAGATTCCCGACACTTCAAGATAAACTGCAAACTCGAACCACCTTACAATAGCCATTTTCGATTATATACTGGAGTTTATTCAGGTTTCATGATGTAGTCGCAGGTGCCTCTGAAAATGTGACATATATATTTTTTTGTAAATTCTTATGTAAAGGCATACTTGGCAAAATATTGTTGAAGCCCGGGCTTCCGGGCTTCCGCCTGGCTACGCGCCTGAATTTGATACAAGACTGTCAGAATTGTCATGCGACATCCTGTATCCAAGATGGCTGGCGAAATAGGCTGCCAGTATTCCCAAAACCATAACTCTTGCACTTTACATTGGACGTTTTATACAAAGTTCATATTCTATCATCAATGGAGGAGTTCGAATATGTACTTTTTAAACTACCTGTATCCAAGATGGCCGACAAAATGGCCAGCAGATGCCTGGATTCACCTAGTGTCCACCATAACATGGCAATTTAACATTTCATGGGATTGCCACTATGATGTGTGTGTGTGTGTGTGTGTGTGTGTGTGTGTGTGTGTGTGTGTGTGTGTGTGTGTGTGTGTGTGTGTGTGTGTGTGTGTGAATTCGGGTTTAACGTCGCTTTCAACAATTTTTCAGTCATATCACGACGGTGTCTTGTTGCGACAGGGAGCTCAATGCTCACTTTTATAGTGCTGCCTCACTGAAGTATCATGTCCCAGACACATTACATGATACCACACCCAGTCACATTATCCTGACACTGGGTCGACCAGTCCTAGCTCTACCCCGTGAATCTGAGAGCAATGGAGGAGCAGCTAGTACCATTCTTAACTTTGGTATGTCGCGGCCCGGGATCGAACACGTGACCTCCCCTTCCCCGGAGCGGACACTCTATCAACTGAGCTATCGGGGCCGGTTGCCACTATGATGTCTTCTTCTCTGAAACCATTATGTCAATTTTAATTAAATTTCATATGCAGCAGACTCCTGGCAGTAGGAGAACGAGTTTGCAAGTATGGTCAAGATCACATGACCAAGACGGCTGGCATGCCCATATATGGCAAAAACCTTAAAGATCTTCTTCTCCAGAACCACTGGGCCTATTGTCTTGAAACTTGGCAAGTAGCATGGGGTAACTGAGTTCTACCAAGTCTGCAAATATGTTGACCCTTGGTTGACTTTCACCTGTTTTACGCCAAGGTCAAATTTGGTTCCCAAGGCTTTTCAATGGTAAAAAGGTTAAATGATGCATTTTTTGAAAAATATTATTGTCTATGACACGAGAATAGGTACAAAATGAATGTCTATGAATCACCAGAATGCTAAAGGTCAAGGTCATTTGATGACCCTGGCCCAAGGTCACTTGGATTGCATATCCATTGACATTTCAAAATATATTTTCTCGTCTTATCTCTATCTTCTCTCATACTGAGTCGGTCATATTTGGCCATTACCTGAGTAAGGTGGGTGGCTAAATTTAAAATTTAGCATACCAAAAATCATCACTGGATGAGCCCTTAAAACTATATACAATCCGAACACAGAGGTATCCTAGAACGCATACCTCTGATACTGTGCGGGGCTTTGAACTCCTCTGCGGTCTTGGCATTCACCGCAGATGGAAGACTATTCCACTGAGGAATAGTTCTAGGGAAGAAAGAGTTTTTCAGGGCATCACTATAGGACTGGTACCTGCCATACTGCGAGTTATTTGCTCTTGATGCCCTTGTCCGGTTTGACACTGTTGCAGGGGTCAAGTACCTATCCTTGTTAATTGATACTGTACCAGAATGTATCTTGTAGAAGAAGGTTAAGGAGGACTGCTCACGACGGGTCTCCAGGGATGGCCACTCTAGCTCATCAAGCATGTCACCGACGCTACTTCTATTTCGCCATCGTCTGCAGGTCCATCGAGCAGCTGTCCTCTGCACCTTTTCCACCTGCTGAATCTGAGTTTTAACATAGGGGTGCCAAATGGGTGATGCATATTCAAGTTGAGGGCGAACCAATGTTTTATATGCAACATCCTTTGTCTGCCGAGGTGCAAAAGCCAAATTACGTCTGAGGAATCCAAAGGTCCTAATTGCTTTAGATGTTATTTCAGAGATATGTTGACCCCAATCAAGATCGTCAGTGATGGCGATACCAAGATATTTGGCGGAATGAACCTGCTCCAAAGCTGGCTTATCCAGAAGGTGTTGTGACAACCCTCATTGAATGGCATTTGGTTACATTGAACTTCAACTGCCGATCTGCTTCCCATTGTGCAAGTCGATCCAGGTCATCTTGTTAAATGCGACAGTCAGGAGAATATATGCCCCTATACAGGACACAATCATCAGCAAACAAACAGACAGATGACTTGATATTATCAGGGAGATCATTATGAATACCAAAACAAGAGGGCCCAATGGCCCTATATCGCTCACCTGTGTACCAGAAAAACGTAAGTGTAGGAGACCACTTGACATTGCTACATACTAAATATCTGAGCTCTGGGCCTTATGGCTTTGGAGAAGATTTTTGATTTTTTTTTCCAGTATAAGTCCATAGGTCAATTTTGACCCAAAGGGCATGGTTGGCAGGATTTATGTAGGCGACCATTTTGTGTTGCTATATACTACATATCTAAGGTCTGTACTTCATGGTTTCAAAGAAGATGTTTGAAGCTTTTCCATTATAAGTTTGTTGGAGTTTAGGGACCACAGGATTTGGACCCCAGGGGCATGATTGGCAGGATTCGTGTAGGCGACCACTCGACATTGCTACATGCTAAATACCTAAGCTCTGGGACTTATGGTTTCAGAGAAGAAGATTTTTTAAGATTTTTTTCCCAATTTTAAGTTTGTTTTTTTTTTTTCATTATAAGGGCCCTGTGTTTTCAGAGAAGATTTTTGAAGTTTCTCCAATTGTAGGTTTATGGAAGCTAAAGAGCCCTAGGGTGGGGCCAAATTGGATCCCAGGGGCATAACTGGCAGGATCTATGTAGGTGGCCACTTGACGTTGCTACATACTAAAAATCTAAGCTCTGGGCCTTATGGTTTGATAGAAGAAGATTTTTTAAAGTTTTTTTTCCATTATAAGTCTATTGGAGGTGATGAGCCCGGGCGAGGCCAA
Organism: Lucinisca nassula; assembly: GCA_963580285.1. Classification (NCBI taxonomy): domain Eukaryota; kingdom Metazoa; phylum Mollusca; class Bivalvia; order Lucinida; family Lucinidae; genus Lucinisca; species Lucinisca nassula. The sequence continues at coordinate 110,696,626 of OY757011.1, forward strand.
TTTTGACCCCAGGGGCAGGGTTAGCAGGATTTATGTAGCTGGCTATTATTATGTTGCTAGATACTAAATATCTAAGTTCTGTGCTTCACAGTTTCTGAGAAGAAGATTTTTGAAGCTTTTTTCCATTATGAGTCTATGGGAGCTAAAGGGCCCCGGGGCGTGGCCCATTTGGACCCCAGGGGCATGATTGGCAGGAAATATGAATGTGACCACTTGCCGTTGCTACATGCTAAATATCTAAGCTCTGGGCGCTGTGGTTTCAGAGAAGAAGATTTTTGAAGTTTTTTTCCATGAGTCTATGGGAGCTAAGGGGGTCCCAGGGTGTGGCCCATTTGGACCCCAGGGGCATGATTGGCAAGATTTATGTAGGTGACCACTTGTTATTGCTACATGCTAAATATCTAAGCTCTGGGCCTTGTGGTTTCAGAGAAGAAGATTTTTGAAGCTTTTTTCCATTATGAGTCTATGGGAGCTAAGGGGCCCCGGGGCGTGGCCCATTTGGACCCCACAGGCATGATTGGCAAGAATTATGTAGGTGACCACTTGCCATTGCTACATGCTTAATATCTAAGCTCTGGGCCATGTAGTCTCAGAGAAGAAGATTTTTTAAGCTTTTTTTTCCAATATGAGTCTATAGGAGCTAAGGGGCCCCGGGGCATGGCCCTTTTGGACCCCAGGGGCATGATTGGCAGGAATTATGTAGGTGACCACTTGCCTTTGCTACGTGCTAAATATCTAAGCTCTGGGTGCTGTGGTTTCAGAGAAGATGATTTATTAAGCTTTTTTCCATTATGAGTCTATGGGAGCAAAGGGGCCCCGGCGGGTGGCCCATTTGGAACCCAGGGGCATGATTGGGCGGAATAATGTAGGTGACCAATTGCTGTTGCTACATGCTGAATATCTAAACTCTGGGCCCTATGGTTTCAGAAAAGATTTTTGAAGCTTTTTTTTTTCGGTTATGAGTCTATGGGAGCTAAGGGGCCCTGGGGCGTGGCCCATTTGGACCCTAGGGGCATGATTGGCAGGATTTTTGAAGGGGACCACTTGCCGTTGCTACATGCCAAATACCTCAGCTCTGGGCCCTGTGGTTTCAGAGAAGAAGATTTTTGAAAAATTTTCCATTTTGAGTCTATAGGAGCTAAAGGGCCCAGGGGCGTGGCCCGTTTGGACCCCAGGGGCATGATTGGCAGGAATTTTGTAGGTGACCATTTGCCGTTGCTACATGCTAAATATCTAAGCTCTGGGCCCTGTGGTTTCCGAGAAGAAGATTTTTGAAGCTTTTTGTTCCATTATGAGTCTATGGGAGCGAAGGGGCCCCGGGGCGTCCCCCATTTGGAACCCAGGGGCATGATTGGTAGGAATTATTTAGGTGACCACTGGCCGTTGCTATATGCTAAATATCTAAGCTCTGGGCCCTGTGGTTTCAGAGAAGAAGATTTTTTAGCTTTTTTTCCATTATGAGTCTATGGGAGCAAAGGGGCCCATTTGGAACCCAGGGGCATGATTGGCAGGAATTATGTAGGTGACCAATTGCCGTTGCTACATGCTAGCTCTTTTTTTTCCATTATGAGTCTATGGGAGCTAAGGGGCCCCGGTGCGTGGCCCATTTGGACCCTAGGGGCATGATTGGCAGGATTTTTGTAGGTGACCACTTGCCGTTGCTACATGCCAAATACCTTAGCTCTGGGCCCTGTGGTTTCAGAGAAGATTTTTGAAGCTTTTTTTCCATTATGAGTCTATAGGGGCTAAAGGGCCCTAGGGCGTGGCCCGTTTGGACCCCAGGGGCATGATTGGCAGGAATTATGTAGGTGACCACTTGCCTTTGCTACATGCTAAATACCTAAGCTCTGGGCCCTGTGGTTTCTGAGAAGAAGATTTTTGAAGCTTTTTGTTCCATTATGAGTCTATGGGAGCGAAGGGGCCCCGGGGTGTCCCCCATTTGGACCCCTGGGGCATGACTGGCAGGAATTATGTAGGTGACCACTGGCTGTTGCTACACGCTAAATATCTAAGCTCTGGGCCCTGTGGTTTCAGAGAAGATTTTTGAAGCTTTTGTTCCATTATGAGTCTATGGGGGCTAAGGGGCCCCGGGGTGTGGCCAATTTGGACCCCTGGGGCATGATTGGCAGGAATTAAGTAGGTGACCACTTGCCGTTGCTACACGCCAAATATCAAAGCTCTGGGCCCTGTGGTTTCAGAGAAGAAGATTTTTGAAGCTTTTTCCATTATGAGTCTATAGGAGCTAAAGGGCCCCAGGGCGGGGCCCGTTTGGACCCCAGGGGCATGATTGGCAGGAATTATGTAGGTGACCACTTGCCGTTGCTACATGCTAAATATCTAAGCTCTGGGCCCTGTGGTTTGCAAGAAGAAGATTTTTGAAGCTTTTTCTTCCATTATGAGTCTATGGGAGCGAAGGGGGCCTGGGGTGTGGCCAATTTGGACCCCAGGGGCATGATTGGCAGGAATTATGTAGGTGACCACTGGCCGTTAATACATGCTAAATATCTAAGCTCTGGGCCCTGTGGTTTCAGAGAAGAAGATATTTTAATTTTTTCCCATTGTAAGTCTATGTGAGCTATATGTTGCCATGGCAACCAGAATTCCAATCTGATCAGCCCAAAAACCTTATGCAGGCTTTCCCCCTACCTGATGATGCGTTCCATGAAATTTGATCAAGATTGGCCGTGGGGTATTAGAGATATACTTATTTGAAATTGTTTATGGATGCACGAACGGACGGATGCACGGCGGACAAAAAGTGATCACAAAAGCTCACCTTGTCACAACGTGACAGGTGAGCTAAAAAGGACCGGTCCAAGGACCAAACCTTGTGGGACACCGGATAGAACAGGGACTGGATCAGTCGCTTGGCCATCAAGTACAACTTGTAGAGACAGGGTGGCCACACATTTTTAGCAATCAAATTCCCTGATTTTCCCCGATTTCTCCCTGATTTGATTTGATTTTCCCTGATTAAAAACCTTGATATTATCGCAATGGCCCCTACTTTTAGCAGTCATATACTGATTCAACTGCTGTCAAGTGACATGTTTATACACAATGCTGTCACAATAGTCTTAATTACATGTAAATGAAAATTTATCTAAAATATGATGTACATGTGCAAATTTACTTTCATGGTAGTCAAAATCAAAACTGGTAAAATATTTGGCCTCCAACCTCTCCTTGTAGCCACAACTTCACCTCCAATTTATTACAAGAGGGTGATGATGGCCCTGGATCGCTCACCTGATCCATTGTGTAACAAGTGGGCCCCCAAGGGCCATAACTGGCCCCAGGACTACAATTTGCATTATCTTGAGGGAGGTCTAAAAGGTGAAGCTTCATACCAAATATCAAAGACCGGAGCCTTCTGTTTTCCAACAAGAAGATTTTTAAAGGTTTTCCTTTTATAAGTCTAAATAAAATCTGTGGGCCGCAGTGCAGGGCCATTTTCACCCACAGGGCTATAATTTGAACAATCTTGGTCTAGGTTAGACAAAGCTTCATACCAAATATCAAGGAACTGAGCCTTCTGGTTTCAGACAAAGGTTTTCCCTATATAAGTCAATGTAAATTTTGTAAAACCAAAGGGCCCCGGTGCAGGGGCATTTTTGGACCCAGGGCTATAATTTGAACAATCTTGAAAGAAGTCCACAAGACGAAGCTCCATACCAAATATGAAACACTTGAGCCTTCTGGTTTCAGACAAGAAGATTTTTAAAGGTTTTCCCAGGGCGGGTGCATTTTTGGCCCCAGGGCTATAATTTGAACAATCTTGGTAGAGGTCCACTAGATGAAGCTGCACACCAAATATCAAAGACGTTTCAAAGGAGAAGATTTTTTAAGATTTTTTTCCTATATAAGTCAATGTAAAACCAAGTGGCCCTGGGGTGAGGGCATTTTGGGCCTGAGGACTATAATTTGTGCAATCTTGATAGAGGTTCACAAGACGAAGCTTCATACCAAATATCAAACACCTGTCCTGGTTTCAGACAAGAAGATTTTTAAAGTTTTTTCCCTATGTAAGTAAATGTAAAACCAAAGGGTCCCCGAGACGGGGGCATTTTTGGCCCCAGGACTATAATTTGAACAATCTTGGTAGAGGTCCAATAGATGAAGCTACAAACCAAATATCGAAGGCCTTGGCCTGACGGTTTCAGAGGAGAAGTTTTTTTAAGTTTTCATTAAAAAAATATATATTTTTGGCTCCCACGACCTTGATGTGTAATGGACCGGAACCATTTGAACAACTTTGAAAGGGGACCATCTAAGGATCATTCCTGTGAAGTTTGGTCAAAATCTGATCAGTGGTTTAGGAGATGTTGTTTGAAGAAATTGTTTATGGATGGACAGACGCACGGACGACGGACGAAAAGTGATCCCTAAAGCTCACCTAGTCATTACAGGACAGGTGAGCTAAAAACAGTAGGGGTTTTTTGTTTCATTTTTGTTTTTGTTGTTTTTGTTTTGTTTTTTGGCTACATGGTAGACTGTCTAAGACCCTTAGTCCCTTCCAGAAGCTGGACCCTAGGGCAAGAACAGGATAAAGCGAATGCCCTGATCCAGGTATCATACTAACTATATGTGAATTTCCCAGCTGCAAATGATCCCAACAGAAACATGAACCTAATATTATGGACTCTGTTTTTTGTGAACCCCAGTATAAATGTATGTACACAGTACTACATACAGCCATAAGGGTGTTGTAAAACACCCTAATTATATCCCTTGTTATAGTCATTGTGTTATTCTTGATACGTTCTTGAGAAAATGATATCGGTGCATGCATACACACTTTAACTTAAGCTCTGGGGCAATGGTTGCTCAATTCCGTTTTGGCTTCTAACTGCATTGATGTATATTTTTGCAACAAAATTTAATGACAGAAATTGGGTTTGCAATAAAATGCCCACTTCGGAATGAGAAAAAAAGAAAAAGAAAACAGAATATATAGCAAACAAGTATTCCACCTAACAAGTACTCCACCTTTAAGTAAGATTAGATCTGCGGGTATTTTAAGCATATGGCAGAAAGAAACCACCAGTAGCCACATCTGAACAGCTATAAAATTTGAGTATTTTGACCTTACAAAGATAAGATTTTTTGAAATTCCCTGATTTTACCCTGATTTTCAGCAAAATTTCAAATTCCCTGAATTTTCCCTGCAGGGAATTTTTGTTCTCCATTTTCCCTGTTTTCCAGAGTGCGTGGCCACCCTGAGAGAGTGCCCTGAGAGCCAGGAGGTAATCCAACTATGTCTGGTATGCCATAACGTCGCCATCGTCCTATCACATTTAAGAAAACCATTGTTGACTTTGACATCACTGATGATGCATGGTGACTTTTTTATTTATTTATTTATTTTTTTTTTTGGGGGGGGGGGGGGGGGTTGGTTTTACGGCCCTTTCAAGATTATTTCACTCATATTGAGCCGATCGTTAATCAGAGGTGGGCGAAAACCGGAGTACTCGGAGAAAAACCACCTGACCTTCCGTTGCAGAACTTGGCGTCTCACATGTGACCCGAGCAAGGCTCGAACCACAGCGGTGAGAGACCTAATGATCAAGAGTCAGCGCTCTTAACCATTAGGCCACGGAGGCCCGTCAATTTATTTTGGTTTTACGGCCCTTTCTAGATCATTTCACTTAATTTGAGCAGACCGTCAATCAGTTGGGCAAAAACTTGAGTAACTGGAGAAAAACCACCCAACCTTCTGTTGCAGAACTTGGCATCTCACCTGTTACCTGAGCAAAGCTAGAACCACAGTGGTGAGAGACCTAATGATTAAGAGTCAGTACTCTTACCCACAAGGCCATGGAGGCCTGCTTGCATAGAAACATCACTTGAATCAATATACTCAGGCCTCATACTGACCACGCTTTTCAATGCCTGAAAGGCCCGATTTTGCAGCTTCAATCTTATCCTGCTAAAGACACAACTATTACCTTTGCAAACAGTGTAGATCCAGATCAGATGGCTTCTGAAGAAGCCATCTGATCAGGATCTACACTGTTTGTAATGCAGTCTGTGAAAATATAAAGTAATTTGGTTGACTTATAGTCAGAAATGGGTGTGGGTTAATAAATCTATTCAGCAGGATAAGGTCGAATAGGCACAAAAATCAAAATCTAAAAGCCTGAAATCAAGAAAACATTCAAGCTCTAAAAGCCTGAAATGCTGCAAAAGGCTGAAAAATATGAGGCATGTATACTCAGTGACATATGAACAACATAACGTCCAAATAGTTAACTTTAGCGTTTATTCTGTAAATGCACTGAGAATGTAAATATTTTGGGATAAAATAAAACTAGCAGAACCATTTTACTCCATATATTCATTTTATTTTAAACAGCTCATAACAAGAACACACCCATTTGAGATAATGTTTTCTTTCATAGCTAAAATTATGATTTTTTATGACAATTTGAGATATTTTTCTAAGCTGTGCCAAACAAATAGACAATGGGTACTCATTAGAACCACCAGGTTGAGGTGGATTACTCACAATCTATGTCTTTGAGTAAAGATAATGGAAATAATGTACACCCTTGAAACAAAAGGGTTTTACAAGGGTTTTAATTACACAGACTTATTAACATGGAATACTCCTACAAAACTGTCATTTTCATTTTATTTGATACATAATTAACCCTTTTCCTGCTGAATATTCCGTTTACACACCCATTTCTGACTTTGAACCAATCAGATTAATTGATGTAATTTATTCTTACAAATCCATAAACTGAATGTCAAACAGTGCAAATCCTGATCAGATGGCTTCTGAAGAAGCCATCTGATCTGGAATTACACTGTTTCCAAAGATAGGGGTTGTCGTGAACAGCAGGATAAAAGTGAACACTTTTAGCACAAACAGATGAAGATAAATAAACACATTTAACCCTTAACCTGCTGAATAAATTGATTTAGCCACACCCATTTCAGAGCATCCACCAATCAAATCACTTGATATAATGTTTTTGTAAAACTCACAAACTGCATGGCAAACAGTTTACATCCTGATCAGAAGCCATCTGATCTGAATCTACACTGTTTGCAAAGGTAGAGGTTGTCGTGTTCAACAGTATAATGGTTAATGATACTCTAACACTGGTTTCAGAAATAACTTATGCTAAGGCAAAAAAGTAGCAGTAAACTCAGGGCAAAATTTGAAAACTTGAGATGAGAAATCAAGAATGACATCAAAAATCAACATGATCTGTATGTGAATAACATGGTAGGTGATGTAAAGGCAAATCCCAGAGACTTCTACAGATATATCAATAGCCAGAAGAAAGACAGGCAAGGTATCCCGCCTCTTAATAAAAGAGGAGGGAATGGGGTCACTAAATCAGACTCTGAAAGGGCAGAAGAACTAGTTGGTCAATTCAGATTTAGATGTCTTTTGGGTAAACTAGAACTGTCAGAGGATCTGACTATATCCCCGCTATAGCCCTGTCAGAGGAGAAAGACTCATGAATTAAAGGTAAAGACTTGTGAGAGGGTTAAATCCCTAACAAGGTACCTACGCCTTATAGACTTTTCGCGTTATTAGATCTGAAAAACAGTCTAAGTTAAAAAATAAGTTTGGATAATGAAAAAAGCACATGCACATCTTCAGACCTATATGAAAACACATGTTAAGTTTCAAAAGGATTGACCTAGAACTGTAAGAGGAGTTGCGATCACAAGGTAGCTACTCCCTAGTCCCTATACATTTTAACATTAGTAGATCTCAAAAATTGTCTAAGTTAAAAAAGGTGAAATAAGTGAAAAAATTATTTAAGGATAATGAAAAATGAATATGCACATCTTCAGACCTATATGAAAACACCTGTAAAGTTTCAAAAGGATTGACCTAGAACTGTAAGAGGAGTTGTGGTCACAAGGTAGCTACTCCCTATACATTTTAACATTAGTAGATCTCAAAAATTGTCTAAGTTAAAAAAGATGAAATAAGTGAAAAAAATTATTTAAGGATAATGAAAAATGAATATGCACATCTTCAGACCTATATGAAAACACCTGTAAAGTTTCAAAAGGATTGACCTAGAACTGTAAGAGGAGTTGCGGTAACAAGGTAGCTACTCCCTATACATTTTAACATTAGTAGATCTCAAAAATTGTCTAATTTAAAAAAGGTGAAATAAGTGAAAAAAATTATTTAAGGATAATGAAAAATGAATATGCACATCTTCAGACCTATATGAAAACACCTGTAAAGTTTCAAAAGGATTGACCTAGAACTGTAAGAGGAGTTGCGGTCACAAGGTAGCTACTCCCTATACATTTTAACATTAGTAGATTTCAAAAATTGTCTAAGTTAAAAAAGGTGAAATAAGTGAAAAAAATTATTTAAGGATAATGAAAAAAGAATATGCACATCTTCAGACCTATATGAAAACACCTGTCAAGTTTCAAAAGGATTGACCTAGAACTGTAAGAGGAGTTGCGGTAACAAGGTAGCTACTCCCTATACATTTTAACATTAGTAGATCTCAAAAATTGTCTATTGTTAAACAAGAGGCCCATGGGCCACTACGCTCACCAGAGGTCATGTGGTTTATACCATATACAGGCATGGTGCCCATCTTGGTCATGTGACAATAAAAAGCCACCATGCAATCAGTAAAATCCACGGTCTTGCCTTTTTTCCATACAATTGTCTATGTGACCAAATTTGACTGTGACGTAAAAACAGGTTAAGGTCAACCAAAGGTCATCATTTGAACAAAATTGGTAGGGTCCAAGCCCCCGATGCCGCATACCAAGTTTCAAGGTCATCGGTCATTTGGTTCCTGAGAAGAAGATTTTTTAAGGTTTTTACCATATATGGGCATGGCAGCCATATTGGTCATGTGACCTAGTCCTTACGAACAAACTTTTATTCCCCCTTCCCATAGAAGCTCCACATGTAATTTTGTTTCGATCAACCGAGCAGTTTGAGTAGAGAAGAAGATTAAAATACTGAATCTGAGCCTCCCCGACAAAGGTCCGAAAATGACCTTGGCCTTCGGAACTGACAAAATTCCATTCAGCTGAGTGCAAATATCATTTCTGATGCCACTAGCAACCATGCAATCAGAAAAAATCAACAGTTTTGCCTTTTTTCCAAACAAATGTCTAAGTGAGCATATTTGACCTTGACGTAAAACAGGTCAAGGTCAACCAAAGGTCATCATTTGAACAAACTTGGCAGGGCGCGAGTCCCCAATGCTGCGAACCAAGTTTCCAGAACATCGGCCATTCGGTTCTTGAGAAGAAGATTTTTAAAGGTTTTTACCATATATGGGCATGGCAGCCATATTGGTCATGTGACCCAGTCCTCACAAATAAACTTTCGTTTCCCCTTCCCACAGAGGCTCCACATGTAATTTAGTTTCAATCGTCTCAGCAGTTTAAGTTGTGAAGAAGATAAAAATACTGAATCTGAGCCTTCCTGGACAAAGGTCAGTAAATGACCTTGGCCTTCAGAACTGACAAAATTCCATTCAGCTGCATATAAATATCATCTCTGATGCCACTAGCAACCATGCAATCAGAAAATCCACAGTTTTGCCTTTTTTCTATACAAATGTCTAAGTGACCATATTTGACCTTGACGTAAAATAGGTCAAGGTCAACAAAAGGTCATCATTTGAACAAACTTGGTAGGGCCCGAGTCCCCGATGCTGCATACCAAGTTTCAAGAACATCGGCCATTCGGTTCTTGAGAAGAAGATTTTTAAAGGTTTTTACCATATATGGGCATGGCGGCCATATTGGTCATGTGACCCAGTCCTCACGAACAAACTTTCGTTCCCCCTTCCCACAGAGGCTCCACATGTAATTTGGTTCCAATTGGCCAAGTAGTTTCAGAGGAGATGTTGTTAGAAAATGTTGACGACGCAGACGACGCAGACGACACAGACGACGCAGACGACGACGACGACGGACGACGGACCATTGCCTATACTATAAGCTCCCCCGGAGCCTTCGGCTCTGGTGAGCTAAAAAGGTTAAATAAGTGAAAAAAATTATTTAAGGATAATGAAAAAAAGAATATGCACATCTTCAGACATATATGAAAACACCTGTAAAGTTTCAAAAGGATTGACCTAGAACTGTAAGAGGAGTTGCGGTAACAAGGTACCCACTATCAAATATTACAGACAGACAGAAAGACAGACGGAATTCCGGACAAGCCAAATCCAATATAGCCCCCACTTTTTCAAAGCGGGGCTATAATTAATGACAGACTGTTTAAAGGCTTAATTTTTAGCTCTGGCCATTTAGTTAAGCAGAGCGGATCCATTTTAGCAAATTTGTTAGAATCACCAAAGGAACATTTCTGTAAAATTATTTTGAAACACCAGTGGGCAAGGAGATGTTGTTCAGAGTTTCTATTTTTAGCTCTGGTGGCTATTTTGTTTAGCGAAGCAGAACTGTTTTAGCTATTTTGGTAGAGGGTCACCCAAAGATAATTCCTGTGGAATTATTTCAAAATCCATTCAACGGTTTAGAAAGCGATATCTATTATTAAGTAATTTGTTGATGAACATGGTGAACACTGCATTATCACAATAGCTCATGTGAGACAGTGAGCTAGAATAATGTATACCCATGTAAACACCACATATATATTTTGTTTAGCATGTGGTTTACAGAGGTTTTCATTTCACCGACTTCTTAACATGATGTGAATATCAATTGGGCATTTATCCAACTGAGCTACTGGCCCAGCTTCAGTGCTATTTAAAAGCAAGACGTTAGGGAAATGGATATACATGCCAGATAAACAACTCTTGCAAAGATAATTTTATCTCCACTATCAATAGCTGTAAACATTTAAGGGGAATGGGAACACCTGTCAGATTCCCCCGCACCCCTCCTCCCAAACATTTTAATTTTTTCAAAGGGAGACAACTTTCGGGACTTCTTGTTCGCTTTTCTATATTAAAGCGCTGTCCCACTGAAAAAGGGGTCTACTCTTAAAGGAAAGAATTTGCTCTTCAGGAGCAAATTATTTCCTTTAAGAGTTGACCCCTATTGTCATGGGAGATAAAAATACTTTTGGAGTTGCCTCCCCTTAAAGACTACCCTTAGCTCCTGAGGAACAAATTTTTTCGTTCAAAATTAGATCCTGTTACAGAAGGCCTTAGATTATTACAGCAAAGCCAACAGGAAGTCACAAAAGTTGCCTCCATTACAAAAAAAAAAAGATTGCAGAAAAATATGCAAATGTATTCATTTACTTTTATCCATTCATATTAACAGCCTTTACACACTGCATACCTACTGGTTCTACATCCTCTCTGACTGACTGACTGATTTGGGGTTTAACGTCCCCGTCAACACTATTTAGGCCATGTTGGAGACGTTGCTTCCAATTTTGTGGGACTTTTACCCAACATTGAAATGACATGACATTTCAAGCCCTGCTGCCCAATGAACCCTAAAGGGTTTATTTGCATGGACGGTCCGACTCGCACCATTTCTGCCTGGGCAGGCTTACAGCCTCTAAGCGGTTTACCAGTACTCATGTGCCCGGTCGGTTTCAGCTTTGCCTGGAAGCATCTTGCAGGCCAGTCTATTTCTTCAAGCCCCGATTAGTGGGGGTGATCTTCATCCCCAACCAAATATTAGTATAATATTTCGGATATTATTTCCAATAGTGAGGAAGAAGTCATTTCATAACACAAGTCACCAGCATGGAAATTTTATCAGAGAGCGGATTAACCCTTTTCTTGCTGAACCAGAATACCTATACTATCTTTTGCAAACAGTGCAGACACAGATCAGATGGATTCTGAAGAAGCCATCTGGTCAGTATCTACACTTTTTGACATTCAGTGCCTGGATATGCAGGAATAAATAACATCAATAATCTGATTAGTTCAAAGTCATAAATGGTTGTTGTTAAATTATTCGGCAGTATAAGGTTTACAAATGGAATATACACCTAGAATGGATTCATTTGAAACACAGTCCACCAATTTTGTTACAATGGACACAATTTGCATGACTTCCTGTTGGCTTTCCTGAATTCTAAGTCCCTAGAAAAAAGGGGTCAACATTGCAGAAAAGAATTTGCTCCTGACGACTTTCAAGCCTGTTTTAGAGTCGTCGAAAAGTTTTTTGTTTTTTTTTTTTAATTAAAATTGTACATACATTTACATACATTTATAAATCATTTGTTTTGAACAAAAAAAGAAAACAAATAAATTAGGAATAAATAATAGACATCATTTATAATATTTGAATTTCATTTGGATCTTGTGTTTTTAGATTGGTTTGGATTTCTATGGCCAGTCAAAATTATTAACATGGCTGGAAAATGACTCATATACTGGCCATGAGTAAAAATTTTGAAGGACGACTAAATAGTTTGTCTAGTCCCTATAAAATTTACCATGGGTAATGTAGGACAAGTGAAATTTTTAAGAATTTTCTAGCCCTGGTTTAGGTGATGTTCAGCCAGCCAGTTACAACTGTCCTTCTTGAATCAGCAGAAAGAAAGTGACCGAAGAAAATAAAGCATGATCAATCTTCATGAAACAATGTTGCCAGACATAGTGGGGTCTGACCATGTGAATCTGTCTTTTTGAGTAGACCCCTATTGTAAAGGAATACAAAAATATTTTTAAAGAGTTAACTCCCCTGAAAGTGAAAACAGGGAAACCTTAATACTAAGTCCACTTCTAAGACTGTCCAAAACTGGTCTAATTAATTAGGGTCGTCTCAATATTGAATACATCATGAAAACACGCCTATATAATTTTGACCCCCTCAAACCCCACTTTTATATAGTGAAACTGGGGTTTGTAGGGGTACACATTATTTTCCTTATTCCTGGTCTAAGACATAGATTGTGGGTACTCGTTAGAATCGCCTCAGCGAGGTGGTTCTAACGAGTGCCCACAATCTATGTTTGGAGCAGAAATAAGAAAAAAATCGCAATTTTTCATCAGAAAACTTTCATTTTTTGGAGGTAAAATTTTCAATATGTTTAGATAGGCATGTTTTCGTAATGTATATAATAATAAACAAGGTACCTTTTTGAGACTGGCCTTGAAAGATAACATTGGGGTGGTCTCTGCGGGCTGATTTTACTGTGTATTCCCCTCAAACAGTCAAGTACACATACACAAGTACAGTGTATTAATTTGTGTTGAAGTTTATATCACTTTCAACACTATTTAGGTCATTTTAGAGATGTTGCTTCCAATTTTGTAAGACTTTTACCCTACTTTTAGATGAACTGACATCTCAAGCCCTACTGCCCAAAGAAACCACTATGGTTAATAATCAGGGATGGTGTGGCTTGCTTCACTTTGCCTGTGCAAACGTAGATCTTCTAGGTTTTTTTTACCAGGTAGGTTTTGGCTCTGCCAAAGCACATGCGGCCTAATCAAGTCCCCCAAGTCCTGTTCTTTTTCCCATGCAAATGCTGAAGATTTCAAGAGTATTGTAATTAATACTCCAACATACAAATATTGCCTAAAAGAGGCAATTCTAACGAATGTCCTCAACATTTCTTTCTTAGAGTATTCAATACAATATTCTTGAGTTCTTGAATATCACCATTAATCTGTCTCCTCTTGAGCTGCGGATTTTTTCCATTGGAATTGTCATTAATGTTTAAGAAATAGATCAGCTATAACTTGAGTAATAAATCACAGTTTTGGAGGGCAGTTGTAAAGTAGACAAATCACGAGCGCGTAGCGCGTGTGATTTGTCTACTTACAACTGACTAACAAACTGTGATTTATTACTCAACAAATCACAAACTAGAGCTGATCTATTTCGATTCTAACAGGCTGAAAATCGGCAATAATGCTGTTGTTTCCTTCAAAATCTCACAACTTTTTACCATTAATAGAAGAAATCCAGCTAAAATGATCGACTGAAACACCTGCATTTATATCCTATTCTAACATTTTCGATGCAAGAAAATGACGTTACACCGCCAAACGTCAAGGAAATCGACTAGTGACGTCATAAATTGGCAGTTTTTAATGACGTCACCCATCACGCTCTTCTTTGCCTTGATTTGTTGCAGAATAAAACACAGTTATTTTCCATTGCCTATATAGGCACGCTGTGTTAGTATATATATTAAATGTCAGTATAAAGAGTGTTGACTGTTAAAGAAATTTGTTTCGCAAGTTACTGCCTACTTGCCCAGTCCAACTTTATCATATCTGAGAAACCACAGTTTCATACTGAGCAGCACTAGCCTGTGCCAGGAGATTTATCGCAGACAAAGCTTCTTCATCTCCGACATCTCCAACACACTCCACTTCATACTGCACCGCTGGCTGCCCATAAATCAACTCTTGGTTTGACTGTCCTGCTATCTCTGCCTGACTACTGGTGTAAGAGTAAGGATAAGAGGTGGGCAGGCTTGTTTGTGCACCCACTGCTATGTAGCTGCCTGACGAGTCTTCCATTGGCTGGTACTCTATGTAACTTTCTCCCTCAACAGGCACTTCAACCACCTGAAATGAAATAATTGAGTGACATGATGTTTCGTTCCTAACTCCAAAATGGTTACTTTTCTGATGCAACAGTGATATTGTTCTTGTTGAAACTTTAAAGCATAGGTACATTTCTTCTGTTATTTAGATATGGTTGAATTTTCTGCAAACAGGAAAGACTCTGATCAGACACCACATAATGTGGCATCTGATCTGGGTCTTCACTGTTTGCTAATGACCCATTTTGGGGTTTTCCTTATAAAACAGATTAAGCGTTGTCAGAGACATTAACCCATTGTATGCAGGAAACCCCTTAAGGGGTACCTTGGCAAACAGTGCAGGCCCAGGTCAGACGTCGCAGAATGTGATGTCTGATCAGGATCTGCACTATTTTCTAACAGAATTTTCCATCAAAAATCGAATAAGAACAAAAAAATAGGCCTAACACCTCTTATATGACATATAGCAATGGATAAGTCCACTAGCACACAATGGGTTAATGCATGGCTTGACTGGTCAATGTAACATTCAAATAATGTCACATTATGGTGTCTACTCCCAAACATTATCTTTGAGTATGTCCATCAGTACGATTTTTTGTACCATGTAGAGTAGAGCTTAAATTGCTAAAGCATCTATGGGACCATGAAAATTTGTTTGAGACTGGGATAGTTTGAGCCACTGAGGGTTAATCTGATAATCACAGCACCGGGTTGTGGTTCATTACAAGGATATCTTTTGGATTTACTTTAACCCTTTTTGGACCAAATGGAATCTTCCTCCCTATATATAGCAGGAGTCCATTTCAAAATTTACGGGTGTCAGGTGGCTGAACTTTGTGCAAACAGTGTAGGCCCTGATCAGACGCCGCGTTCTGCGGCGTATGATCTGGGCCTGCACTGTTTTGCCAGCGTAGTTTTGTTGTGTGTACCTATTCCTCATCGAGATAAACAAGAGGATC
This sequence comes from Lucinisca nassula, assembly GCA_963580285.1. Lineage (NCBI taxonomy): Eukaryota > Metazoa > Mollusca > Bivalvia > Lucinida > Lucinidae > Lucinisca > Lucinisca nassula. Next base: position 110,712,046 of record OY757011.1, read on the forward strand.
TGTGAAACCGAAGGATGCTTCCCGAAGATGTACAGTAGTAGGAGGGTTATGATAGAGTGATATATGGTGGTTCTATGCACTTTGAAGTCGGGGAGCATACAAAATATGAAAATTCTCCCCGAATTATAAATTAACCCTTATCCTGCTGTTCACGACAACTCCTATCTTTGCAAACAGTGTAGATCTGAAGAAGCCATCTGATCAGGATCTACACTGTTTGTCAATTAGTTTGTGAATTTGAAGGAAAATATTATATCATGCAATCTGACTGGCTGATGGTCAGGAATGGGAGTGGCTAATTTAAATATTCAGCAGGATAAGGGTTAATACCTGCAGTTATAGAAATGTTTCCTAGGAAGTCGAGAATGAGATTGAAACAGGCATGAGAAGAGAACTTCAGTGTTGTAGCCATAAAAGTTTCACTGTAGTTCACATATCAACACCATACCTTCGTAGACAATACACAATAGTGTAAATATTAAACCTAACCCTTATCCTGCTGAACACAATAATCCCTATCTTTGCAAACAGTGCAGATCCAGATCAGATGGCTTCTAAAGAAGCCATCTGATCAGAATCTACACTGTTTGTAAATTGGTAGGAAAATTGGAATGAGACATTATATGTATCAACTATTTTGATTGGTTGATAGTTAGAAATGGCCGCAATTGGTGTGACAAAATTAATTTATTCAGCAGGATATAGCTAAGATAGGGGTTAAAATTGTCATTTTTCAACAATCATGATGTGATGATGACATTGACAATCACTAAAGTTCTTCATGAACCACTTAACGGTTCATGAAATGTGTTTGATGAACCACTTGGCGGTTCATGTAATGTTTGTCTTATGAACCACTTGGCGGTTCATGTAATGTTTGCCTGATGAACCAATTGGTGGTTCATGTAATGTTTGTCTGATGAACCAATTGGCGGTTCATGAAATGTTTGTCTGATGAACCACTTGGCAGCTCATGAAATGTTTATCTGATGAACCACTTGGCAGTTCATGAAATGTTTGTCTGATGAACCACTTGGCAGTTCATGAAATGTTTGTCTGATGAACCACTTGGCAGTTCATGAAATGTTTGTCTGATGAACCACTTGGCAGTTCATGAAATGTTTGTCTGATGAACCACTTGGCAGTTCATGAAATGTTTGTCTGATGAACCATTTGGCGGTTCATGAAATGTTTGCTCTATCTGCCATTTTCTCGCAAATGTTGATCCTTTATTTACCCTAAATATTCACACACCTCAAATCCTTATCATATTTGTTCTTAAATTTGAATAAGTATCATTTACTATATGATGTTGTCACATTATGAAGGTTGATATCTTATTTTTTCAAAATATTTGGGCACTGTTGATCAACCCCTTATCATACTTGTTCTAAAATTTGAACAGGTGAAACTTACTTTATAATGCTGCATTTTAAAAAATTGATGGATGCATGGCAAACAGTGTAGACCCAAATGAGACACAGAATTTTGCAGCATCTCATCTGAGTTTACACTGTTTGCTTAGGCCTGTCTATCTGAATACATATGGTAAATACGGTTTTTGTTTGTTTGATTTGAGGTTTAACATCCCTGTCAACACTGTAAAGGTCATTTTGGAGATGTTGCTTCCAATTTTGTGGGTCTTTTACCCAACATTGACATGAAATGAATCTCAAGCCCTGCCACTCAATGAAACCAATAGGGTTTATAAGCATGGACGGTCTGACTCGCACCGTTTTGCCTGGGCAGGCTTAGCCAGCCCATCTATTTCTTCAAGCCCCGATGGTCGGGGGACAATGGTAAATACAGTAAATGAAATTTCCATTCATAAAAAAAGATGAGACACTATACCTCCTGTGTATGTCCATCATTCTCAACTTGGACTACTGTTTCTTTCACCTGGCCATCTGGCTTTTGCACTTGTACCACTCTCTGCTCTATCTGACCCCCTGCCTGTTTTATTTCTATCACCTGTTTCAATTCACTCCCCTGTTCTATCTGTATCACTTTTCTCTCGGCTGGACTGGATGGCTCTTGTATCTGTACCACCATTGTATCGGATGACTCGGATGCCTGACCCAGCATCTTCTTTACTCGGCGTTCAGTTGCCAGATCCACCACCCGCAAGATACCATCCTCATCTTGATGCAAAATTATGCGCCTCACCTATAAGCATACATTTTAACCCTTATCTTGCTGAATATTCAGTTTAGCCACACCCATTTCTGACTGAATGAGTGAGTGAGTTTTAGTTTTACGTCCCACCAACAGCTATGGTCATACGGAGATGGGACCTCGGTTTAAAGATTCATCCGAAAGTCTGGAGAAGCCCGGGATCAATCCTGCGATCCCTGGTTTACAAGGCGAGTAGCGTAACCACTGCACCACGGAGGCTTCTCATTTCTGACTGAACCAATAAGATTACTTCATGTAATTTATTCTTACAAATCCATAAACTTCATGTCAAACAGTGTACGTCATGATCAGATGGCTTCTTCCATGCCATATACAGGCATAGCGTCCATCTTGGTCATGTGACTATAATCCCAAAAATAACTTTTCATTGCCTGATCCCATAGAGGCTCTTCATGTAATTTGGTTTCAATCAGCAGAGCAGTTTTAGTGTAGAAGAAGATACAAATACTGAATCTAAGTCATCCAAGACAAAGGTCAGAAAATCACCTTGACCTTTGGGATTAATAAACTTCCGCTGATTGCAAATATCAATTCTGATGCCACACACAGGCTTCAATAGAATCAGAAAAATCCATTGTTTTGCCTTTTTACATACAAATGTCTAAGTGACCAAATTTGAGCTTGACGTAAAACAGCTCAAGGTATATCCAAAGATCGCCATTTGAACAAACTTGATAGGATCCAAGTCCCTAATGCTATATACGAAGCCTGAAGGTCAACGGTCATTAGGTTCTAGACAAGAATATTTTCATGGTCTTTAACTACATAAGGGCATGGTGACCATATTGGTCATGTGACCAAGTCCTTGCGAACAAACTTTCGCTCCCCCTTTCCATAGAGGCTCCATATGTAACTTGGTTTCAATCAACCCAGCAGTTTAAAAGAAGATAAAAATACTGAATCTTAGCCATCCGAATTGATTAACTTCCACTGAGCTGATTGCAAATAATATTTCTGATGCGACAGGCTGCCATGCAATCAGTGGATTCCATTTGGTTCCAGAGAAGAAAATTTTAAAGGTTTTAACCATATATGAGCATGGTGGTCATACTGTCGTGACCCAGTCATTACAAAATTTCATTCACCCTACCCAAAGATGCTCCACATGTAATTTGGTTTAATCAACCCATCAGTTTAAGTGGAGAAAAAGATAAAACTAGACAAAAGTGCCCAGTGGGGCACGTATACCCCCGGCCAGTGCCATCACCTCAGCTGAAACAAGTAGTCATACTGGTTGTTGGTACCAAATTTTAAGTCTCTATGTACAGTAGTTATTGAGAAATCTTTGACCCAAAATAATAAAAATATACACTATTAAACAGCAAGAACTACAAAGGGAAATAACTCTAAAAGGCCTGACCCCTTGGCCCTTATTTTCTTTCCCACAATACAACTAGTCATACTGATCATGTTTGCAAAATTTCAAGTTTCTATGTACAGTAGTTATTGAGAAATCTTTGACACAAAATAAAAATATACACTATTAAACAGCAAGAACTACAAAGGCAAGATTTTACTTTTTACATGGTGCTTTAGTGTCACAAGAAGACTAGCTATAGCACTGCTATAAACTAGACAAAAGTGCCCAGTGGGGCACGTATACCCCCGGCCAGTGCCGAACTACAAAGGGAAATAACTCTAAAAGGCCTGACCCCTTGGCCCTTATTTTCTTTCCCACAATACAAGTAGTCATACTGATCATGTGCGCAAAATTTCAAGTTTCTATGTGAAGAGGTTCCTGAGATATCTTTGACACAAAATAATTGTTTACGGACACACAGACAGACAGACGGAAAAGACAAAAACTATATACCCCCATTGCATACTTCGTATGCCGGGGGTATAAAAAGAAAATGAATCCAAGCCATCCAGTCAAAAGGTTAGTAAATGTCCTTGACCTTTGGAATTGATAAACCTCCATTCAGCTGATTGCAAATATCATTTCTGATGCCACAAACTTGGTAGGGCACAAGTCCCCAATGTTGCATACCAAGTTTCAAGGTCATCTGCCATTTAGATTTTTAAAGGTTTTCCATATATGGGCATGGCAACCATATTGGTCATGTGACCAAATCCTTATGAACAAACTTTCATTCCCTCTCCAATAGAGGCTCCACATGTAATTTGTTTCAATCAACCCAGTAGTTTAAGTGGAGAAGAAGATAAAAATACTGAATCTGAGCCATCCAGGACAAAGGTCAGTAAATGACCTTGACCTTTGGAATTGATAAACTTCGATTCAGCTGATTGCAAATATCATTTCTGATGCCACAGGTTACAATGCAATCAGAAATATTCACTGTTTTGTCTTTTTTTATACAAATGTCTAAGTGAACAAATTTGACTTTGACATAAAACAGGTCAAGGTCAACAAAAGGTCATCATTTGAACAAACTTGGTAGTGCCCGAGTCCCCGATGCTGCATACCAAATTTCAAGATCATCAGCCATTTGGCTCCTGAAAAGAAGATTTTTAAAGGTTTTACCATATATAGGCATGGTGGCCATAATGGACATGTTACCCAGTCATTATGAACAAACTTTCGTTCCCTCTTCCCATAGAGGCTCCACAAGTAAAATTTGGCTTCAATCAACCCAGCAGTTTAAGTGGAGAAGAGATAAAAATACTGGATCTGAGCCACCTCGGACAAAGGTCACTAAATGACCATGACAATGAATTTTGAAATTGATAAACTTGCATTCAGCTGATTGCCAAGTAGTTTCAGAGAAGATGCCATTTGAAAAAGTTGACGCAGACGACGACCAAGACGGACGATTTGATGTTTGATTAAAGGTTTAACATACCTGTCAACACTGTATAGGTCATTTTGGAGATGTTGCTTCCAATTTTGTGGGACTTTTACCCAACATTGAGATGAAATGACATCTCAAGCCCTGTCACCCAATGAAATTCAATAGGGTTTATAAGCATGGATGGTCCTACTCGCATCGCTTTGCCTGGGCAGGCTTAGATCGTCTAAGCGGTTTACTAGTACTCGTGTGTGGTCGGATTCAGCTATGCCTGGAAGCATCATGCAGCCCATCCATTTCTACAAGCCCTGATGGGCGGGGGTCGTGGAAGACGGATGACAGATATACTATATATATTATAAGCGCCCCCGGAGTCTTCGGCTGTGGTGAGCTAAAAACTAGCAGTTATGTTCATCCTAAATGTGCTAAGCATTAAAAGCAGATGAAATTTACAAAGAAAAAACAAGGCTTGACATTAAATGTGAATTGTCTGTCCAGCAGTTGATTCACATGAAATGGCAAGCCTTATTTTTCTATATGAAATATAGATCTAAACCCTTAAAGTGCAAAGTATTACTGGCAGACAGCATTAACAAAGTATTTTTCGCCAGTAAAGCATAGCAAGTCTGTCTGCAACTTGTTTATCAAAGCAATGTTAAAGATGGCTTCTTCCCAAGTCTGTGAATTTGACTGCTAGAGGGATAGGAGTCAAAAATTGTTATATATTTTGAATTAATACTTTAATGAAAAATATTATCATCAGAGTATTATCCTCAATTTATGACCTTTGTTTGATTTGAGGTTTTTAACATCCCCATCAACACTGTATGGGTCATTTTGGAGATGTTGCTTCCAATTTTGTGGGACTTTTACCCAACATTGGGCAGGCTTAGATCCACTAAGCGGTTTATCAGTATTCGTGTGCATCAGATTCAGCTCTGCCTGAAAGCATCAATCAGCCTATCCATTTCTTCAAGCCCCAATAGACGGGGATCAAAATTTATGACCATGACCTCAGGTAAACTGTTCAGCTTGACACTACCTAAGTAGTGTTGACTGGACCCAAACCAGACATGTAGTTTTAGTATGGACAAAAATTTGGCTTTCAACTTTGAAATACCACATGTTTGGTTCACTTTCACATAAATGTGATAATCTTCAAATGACCATAAAACTAGCAAAAACACCAATGAGATAAGCTCTTACTCACATCATCATCATTTCTATTGTCATCTTCTTCCGCTTCATCTTCCTTCACATAATGGATGTTTGTTTTGTTCTCTCGTAACTGTCGTTTTTTCTTAGCAAGGTCTATGGAAAACCCAGCATGTTGTGCCTGGTGACTTGTCAAATATTCCTTACGATAGAAGGCCTTGCCACATAAATCACACACATGATTCTTCACTCCCATGTGGTGGGACATGAAATGGCGCTTCAGGCTTCCTGAAATAGGACATAAAACCTGGTGGTATTTCTTAGGAATCTGTTCAAACTTTGATATTTTGTTTTCATCAAGAAGAAAAAAAAATCCTCAGCTGTGATTTGAACTCATGGCCTCCTTGATCTGAGTCCCACACCCTATCCACTGTGCCTAAACTTTAACCAAGGCAAATAATACAGATGAAATTATCAACTTCTAAAAAAGTGAAATTTAAGCCAAATCTTGGGAAACGGAGTGAGAAAGAATATGTTTATTGTTGTTTTTTTCTTTTATTTAGTTGATTAGAAAATAAATATGTAAAATATAACAAAGAAGAACTTGCAGGTAAATTTTGACCAAATGTGTACGCCGACGCTGACAATGGATATGGCAATAGCTCCCCATTACACCACGACCTCATTATAAATAGGTTCTTTATAACACAGTTTAGGTTATAACATGGTTTCAAGATGGATCCCAAAAAATGTGTAGATTATATAGAACTAACACAGTTTCTGCTTTGGACCCAATTAACAGTGTTATAAAGAGGTTGTGGTGTAATTCTGTAAGACAAACTAAAAGAAAAATGATTCTTATTTGTAAAAATGTGAATATGTCAACCCTTATCCTGCTGAACACTACAACCCTTACATTTGCAAAGTGTAGATCCAGATCAGGGGCCAGTTGTTCAAAGCATCATTAGCTTAACGAGCTCGTTAGTGGTCATATTGTTAACGCTTCTAGCAAGTACAATATCGTAAATTTTGGTATTTTTGCTGAAAAAATGTGAGCAGCTTTTGCAGAAGCAAAAGCTGCTCACATTCCGCAAAAGCTGCTCACATTTTTTCAGCAAAAATTTCAGCGTATCTGCCATATTTAACTAGACTATGAAGTGAGCATATGCTCACTAATACCCCCGGCCAAAGCCATCGGTAACTTAGTTCCTGAAAAATCTTCACAAAATTTAAGGTAACTCACAAAATACACATCTCAGTAGCAAATATAACAAAGGGGAATAACTCTAAAGAACCTGGCCTCATAGCCCCAATTTTCTTTCCCACAATACAACTAGTTATGCATGTTGTTTGTACCAAATTTCAAGTTTCTAGGTACAGTAGTTCCTGAGAAATCTTTGACACAAAATTTAAGGTAACTCATAAAATACACATCTCAGTAGCAAATATAACAAAGGGGAATAACTCTAAAGAACCTGGCCCCACAGCCCCAATTTTCTTTCCCACAATAAAACTAGTTATGCATGTTGTTTGTACCAAATTTCAAGTTTCTAGGTACAGTAGTTCCTGAGAAATCTTTGACACAAAATTTAAGGTAACTCACAAAATACACATCTCAGTAGCAAATATAACAAACGGGAATAACTCTAAAGAACCTGGACCCATAGCCCCAATTTTCTTTCCCACAATACAACTAGTTATGCATGTTGTTAGTACCAAATTTCGAGTGTCTAGGTACAGTAGTTCCTGAGAAATCTTAGACACAAAATTTAAGGTAACTCACAAAATACACATCTCAGTAGCAAATATAACAAACGGGAATAACTCTAAAGAACCTGGACCCACAGCCCCAATTTTCTTTCCCACAATACAACTAGTTATGCATGTTGTTAGTACCAAATTTCGAGTGTCTAGGTACAGTAGTTCCTGAGAAATCTTAGACACAAAATTTAAGGTAACTCACAAAATACACATCTCAGTAGCAAATATAACAAAGGGGAATAACTCTAAAGAACCTGGCCCCACAGCCCCAATTTTCTTTCTCACAATACAACTAGTTATGCATGTTGTTTGTACCAAATTTCAAGTTTCTAGGTATAGTAGTTCCTGAGAAATCTATGACACAAAAAAAGTTTACACACACACACACAGAAAAGTTTACACACACACAGAAAAGACAAAAACTATATACCCCTTCGGCATACGAGAAATCTTAGACACAAAATTTAAGGTAACTCACAAAATACACATCTCAGTAGCAAATATAACAAAGGGGAATAACTCTAAAGAACCTGGCCCCACAGCCCCAATTTTCTTTCTCACAATACAACTAGTTATGCATGTTGTTTGTACCAAATTTCAAGTTTCTAGGTATAGTAGTTCCTGAGAAATCTATGACACAAAAAAAGTTTACACACACACACACAGAAAAGTTTACACACACACAGAAAAGACAAAAACTATATACCCCTTCGGCATACATAGTATGCCGGGGGTATAATGATTAAAGTTTTAACGATACGTTAACTAACGACGTCGTTAGTTTTGAACAACTGGCTCCTGATGGCTTCTGGATCTGATTAGGATCTACATTGTCATGCAGTTTGTGAACTGAAAGAATGCATTATATCAAGTAATATGATTGGCTGATAGTCAAATTGATTTATTCAGCAGGATAAGGGTTCAACTGTACAGAAGAATTGGTAACTGTTTTCCCTTGCACATGTGGTTTAGAAGCCTTTGTGGTGTAGTGGTTACGCTACTCGCCTTGTAAACCAGGGATCGCAGGATCAATCCCGGGCTTCTCCAGACTTTTGGATGAGTCTTTAAACCAAGGTCCCGTCTCCGTATGAACTTAGCTGTTGGTGGGAAGTAAAACTCAAACACTCACTCACTCTGCACATGTGGTTTGCTCCCCGACAGATGGAAATGGAAGTATTGCATAACCAATGGTGAACGTTCTAAATTTCAAGACTCCTAAAATCAAGATTCCCAAATCCTTTAAAAGGTAATTTTTGCTTTAACCCTTTTTGTACCAAATGGAATCTTCCTCTTTATATATAGCAGGACTCCATTTCAAAGTTAAGGGGTGTCAGGTTGTGTTTTCATCAAAATTTATTTCGAAAATCACTGAACTTTTAGCAAACAGTGGAGGCCCTGATCAGACACCGCAGAACCGTCTGATCTGGGCCTGCACTGTTTGCCAGGGTACCCGTTTTGGGGTTTCTGGTACTAAATGGGTTAATATACTAAACACCCTGAAATCAGGAATAATCCTTGAAATTTAAACTCAGGCATTACTCACTTTGATGTCCAAAAACTTTGGGACATTCTGAACACTTGAATTCAGTCTGGAGGTTGATGTGTTTAAAATTTCTGTGCCGTTCCATGAGGTGACGCCTGGTAAACTCTCGGCCACAAATGTCACATTTACACGGCATCCCGCCACCTTTACCATCATGCACCTTCAAATGAGATTTCAAACTAACCTTACTTGCCAGTCTCTTCCCACATGTGTTACACCTGAAATCATACATGTAAACATGTGAAATGCTTTTCATTGTGATAACACATCAGTGTGATATTATAAGAATCTTATATGGATGTGAGGGGTGGATTGAAAAATCCATCCCGAGGGACACTGTCCGGCATCACGAGGCTTGCCGAGTGATGCCGGACAGTGATCCCGAGGGACGGGTTTTTCTATCCACCCCTCACAATCATATTGGATTCTTTTTCTTGCATACCTTCCATTTCTATTGCGAATTTTTAATGCTGCTGTCACTTCGGTTACCGACGTCCGCCATTTTGTGCTGACACAACAGGAATGTTTAGTGACGTCACGCATGACGCCGCCGCGCATGAGGTTGTAATCAACCAGTGCATTTATCAAACACACGATTATATTCGATTTGGGGTCGGAACACCAGGGTCAGAACATAAATTTCTATCCCAGGGTAAAATCACAGATTTCCTTGTCTGGTGTGCAAGAAAATGCATTCTTTCATACCTCAAAAAAGGTAATTTTCTGATGAAAATTTATGATGTTTTTCATATTTATACTCATAACATCGGTTTTGGGTACTCGTTAGAACCGCCTCATTGAGGCGGTTCTAATGAGCACCCACAACCTATGTCTTGGAACAGGAATAAGGAAATAATGTATACCCCCTAAACCCCAGTTTTCTCTATATAAAGTGGGTTTAGGGGGGTTTTCATTTCACAGACTTGTTCACGTGATGCAACAGAATACAGTGAAATTTTGACAGTTTGAGCACTGATGACTCACGTCTTTGTCTGAATCGAGGTTAAAGGTCCCTGTCAACACTATTTAGGTCATTTTGGAGACATTGCTTCCAATTTTATGGGACTTTTACCCACCACTGAGATGAAATGACATCTCAAGCCCTACCACACCAATAATAGTTTTGGTTTTAGCAGTGCGTGGAAGCACAATGCAGCCTATCTATTTCTGCAAGCCCTGATGGGCATGGGGTCCCCGGTGGCTTTTTTACCATGGCGGTTTGATACTAAGTATTGGGACAGACAGACCTAAGCAAACAGTGCAGATCGCGATCATACTTGCTCTTGATCAGGGTCTACATTGCTTGCCATGCTGTCTACACCTTTTGAACTCCTTGCAAAATTGTAAAATAAATTTGTTTAAAATTTTAGGAGAATTACAGCAAGTCCTCAAGGTGTCCAATTTTTGGGGATTTTTTTGTAGATATTTAAATATTTTGGATAATTTGGTGAGAATTTCCTTATTCTATCTTGAAAATGAATGTTGTGTGTACTAATTAGATTCACCTCAATGAGGCAATTCTAATGAGTACATACAACATACCATCATAACATGGAAGATAGAAATATTATCCCTGTTATGATCCTAATATGGCATTATGAATAACCATCTGTGGTTCAAACTACTGCTATCTTATGATTAACCATCTGTGATTCATGGCCCAAAGGTGGTTTGACTGTATATAATAGTAAAACTATAACAAGATCGCGCAGTCGATGGCACGCCATCGCAAATCCCCACGTTTTCCTAGGGCTTTGATTTTGCTTGTATATTGTTGTACTCTTTATCCCCTTCGCTTTGATATACTACATGACTATATTCTGAAATCCTTCTTTTTTCAGCGCTTTTCACCCCCTTCCCCACCCCATGTCATACCACCAGGGCATGATGTAGGAGACAACGAAAAACCCCTTCAATATGCTAAAGAGACTTGCCTACTGAGTAAACATACAAAGTTAGGGATAAAAATCTTTAAAGCTGACTTTGTTATTGAATTTTGAAGAAATGGGGCCAAAATGTGACCTTTTGACCCCTCCCCAGGGTCCCTGGGGTCGGGATAAAAAATAAACGTGCTCTTGCACAAGCCATTCATATAAGCAACTCACATACCAAATTTGGTTGGATTCCACCTAAGGGTTAAGGAGGAGATAGCTGGACGGACAGACGGACGGAGGCAAATTTGACTTTTTGACCCCTCCCCAGGGCCCCTGGGGTCGGGACCAAAAAATAAACGTGCTCTTGCACAAGCCATTCATATAAGCAACTCACATACCAAATTTGGTTGGATTCCCCCAAGGGTTAAGGAGATAGCAAGACGGACTGACGGACGGACGGAGGCGATAACAATATCCCCACTTCTTCTTCGAAAAATGTGGGGATAATGACTATGGTTCTCACTCAACACAGTTAACTAGGCAAGAATACGGATGATACATATATAACGAGTCCATTTTGAAATATAGGGGTGCCAGGTTGTGGTATTTTGGAAAATTGCTAAACTTTTTTCAAACAGCCAAGGCTCTGATCAGACACCATATTCCGCCTTGTCTGATCGCTGTGTCTGATCTGGGACTGCAATGTCTGCCAGTATCCCATTTTGGGGTCACCAATATAAATGGATCAAGAATAAACCCTTACTGGTAAATCCGACAAAATTATTTTCGAAGAGTTGCCACCCCTGAAGATGAATTAACTACCTTTAACGCTTTAGATGTTAATTACAACAATTGTCGTCTGCATTGTTGTCTGCTGGTACTTTTAAAAGTCATTATTGCAAGCAGTGTGGACCCAGATCAGACTGCTCCAGGAGCAGTCTGATCAGGGTCCACACTGTTTGCCTGTATGCAAAAAATATGCATGAAAAGTTTGCGAGAAGATGCAGCAGTCGACATAGAAGACATTTTCAGATGCAGTTTTTTCTTGGCATCTTGAGGATTACAGTCAATGTCCAAGTGATGTTAACTTACAAATATGGCAGTTCTCCAGTATGAGTTCGCTCGTGAATCACCAGTGATTTGTTATTGGTGTATTTTTTGTTACACATTGAACATGGGAATGGTTTCTGGCCAGTATGTCTGTATATGTGCGCTGAAACAGAACAGTCAAAATGCATTAACATGCTCATACAGGCCTCATACTGCAGGACTCCACGGTTTTCCATGCCTGAAAGGCCCGATTTTGCAGCTGCAACCCTTATCCTGCTGAACAAGACACAACTACATTACCTTTGCAAACAGTGTAGATCCTGATCAGATGGCTTCTGAAGAAGCCATCTGATCAGGATCTACACTGTTTGTAATGGAGTTTGGGAAAATATAAAGTAATTTGGTTGACTTATAGTCAGAAATAAGGGTTAAATAGTTTTTTAAACACAAAAATCAGAATCTAAATGCCTGAAATCAAGAAAAAAAATCCAAGCTCTAAAAGCCTGAAATCCTGCAAGTGCTTGAAAAATATGAGGCCTGATACTGACAAAGCTTTTCCTTGCCTGAAGGGCCTGATTTTGCGGCCTTAATTAACCCTTATCCTGCTGAACACGACAACCATTACATTTACAAACAGTGTTGATCAAGATCAGATGGCTTCTGAAGAAGCCAATTTTAGAAACAGTGTTGATCCAGATCAGATGGCTTCTTCAAGATGTAGAAATCACCATTCGTTGGCGTTTCAGACCCTTAGCGCAAGAAATGACATTTATAAAGAGTCGTTCTTCCCCAGAACCATTAGAGATTGGAATGCCCTTCCCGATTCTAATATTTCGACAGCTGAAGGTGCTGATGATTGTGTAGCTAAATTTACCTCTGGTTAGAGCTAGGGATTAACTTCCCACATCACAGGTCCTGGTGTATGAATGTCATTTGACGTGTCACCAGTAACAATTCTGATTCTGATGGCTTCTGAAGAAGCCAACTTTAGAAACAGTGTTGATCCAGATCAGATGGCTTCTGAAGAAGCCATCTGATCAGGATCTACACTGTTTGTAGTGCAGTTTGTGAACTGAATGAATACATTATATCAAGTGATATGATTGACTGATAGACAGAAATTGGTGTAGCTCAATAAATTTATTGGTCAGGATAAGGGTTAAATGGTAATTTTTATCAGAATAACAGAGGACAAATCAAAATCTGAAGCCTGCAATTAAGAAAAATTCAAGCTTCAAAAAGCCTGAAATCCTGTAAATGCCTGAAAACTATGAAGCCTGTTATACAATATAAAGCTGTAAGTCTATGCTCTACTTTCATTGCTCATATAAAACGTGTAGTATTCTTCAGTGAAAATGACTGTTTAGTATTCATATTTGTGCTCAAACCGATGATGTGGGCACTTGTTGGAACCTAATGAGCACCCAACATAAGTTTTGGGCACAAATTAAGGGGACTGGGAACACCTTCAGGGGAGGCAACTCCGGCAAAAGTATTATTGTCTCCCATGTCAATAGGGGTCAACTCTTAAAGGAAAGAATTTGCTCCTGATAACTTTAAGGGATATTTTCGTCTTACTGTATTTTGGAAGTGTATATTGTGTGTACTCATTAGAATTTGTGTATTTGTTTTGTTTGATTTAAGGTTTAACAGCCCGCTCAACACTGTATAGGTTATTTTATAGATGTTGCTTCCAATTTTGTGGGACTCCTACCCGGCATTAAGATGAAATGACATCTCAAGCCCTGCCACCCAATTAAACCAATAGGGTTTATAAGCATGGACGGTCCGACTCGCACCGCTTTGCCTGGGAAAGCTTAGATACTCTAAGCAGTATACCAGTACTTGTGTGCGGTCGGTTTCAGCTCCTCTTTGTGTAATAGAAGACAGAATATCACTAATTCTAATGCACTTGTAATTAACCCTTATCTTGCTGAATATTCATTTAAGCCACACCCATTTCTGTCCATCAACCAATCAAATTACTTGATGTAATTTATTGCTACAAATTCATAAACTGAATGTCAAACAGTGTAGATCCTGATCAGATGGCATCTTCAGAAGCCATCTGATCTGGATCTACAGTTTCCAAAGATATGGGTTGCTGTGAACAGCATGATAAGAGTTAAACAAAGGACGGGTTACAGTTTAGCCATATTTGTGCCTACGATGGATCTTGATGAAACTTATATGCAACATAGTCCAACATATGCGCGTTCATATGACAACAATATTTAATTAACCATGACATGTGCAGTCACGTGACTTCCGTTTTGCTACAAGTGGGGTAATTGTAAGTATTTGGTGATTTACCAAAGTAATTTGACATTTTTTTAACAATTAACCGCATTAAAGCGTGCTAATCTACATGTCCATATCATAATCTATGTTTCTTGTATCCCGTGACACAATATTATGTACAGTCTGTGCATAAGAAATTTATACTGTGTTGAAGTTTTATGTATTTAGTATAATATGTTAGAAGTGCTTAATAATACGGAATGTATTTTCGATTCTGACATATATATTTAACATGTTGGCAGAAAGACTAGAACAGTACATTATATCATTACAACATACAGCAGATTAGATTCGATTTTGGTGACCTTGATTCAAGGTCCTTGAACTTATTTTTCAAGGTCACAGCAACCCCAAAACAGTCATTTTTAGGCCAAAAATGGCTTGTCTGCACTCTATCTCAATAACGAATTGATTAATTTTAGTCAAACTTGGAACAATATATCATTACAACATACCGAAAATTTGATTAGATTTTGGTGACCTTGACATTTTTTTTAAGGTCACAGGCCCCCAAAACCAGTCAATTTTGGGCCAACAATGGCTTGTCGGCACTCTATCTCATTAAAGAATGACCAATTATCGTCGAACTTGGTACAATATATCAATACAACATACCGCAGATCGTGTAAGATTTCAATGATCTTGACCTTTTTCAAGGTCACAGGCCCTCAAAGACAATCAATTTTGGGCCAAAAATGGCTTGTCAGCACTCTATCTCATTAATAAATTGCATAATTTTAGTCAAAATTAGTACAATATAAGATACAACATGACGCAGATTTGATTATATTTTATCGACCTTGACCTTTATTCCAGGTCACAGGCTCCCAAAAACGATTTTGGGACAAAAAAAGGCTTGACTGCACAATTTCTCATATACAAATTGATTAATTGCATTCAAACTTGGTATAGATTTGATTAGATTTTGGTGACCTTGAATTTTTTCAAGGTCACAGTCCCCCCCACCCCCCACCACAAACAGTCAATTTTGGGCCAAAAATGGCTAAGGATAACCCTTTCTACATCTTATTTAACGTCACTACAGCTGGTTTCTCGGAATGTGTGGTGGCCGTAAAAAGTCTCCCTGCCCTACATCATAATGTAGTTTATATTTTCTTGTCCTTTTGGGATCATTGATTCCATTGTTAAATTTGGAAAATATTTTAGGGTCACTGATGAAGCCCAATTGGCCAAAACTAGCTAGTGTGGCCAACAAAACATGTACACTCCATATTTTCCAGTTCTGTGGTGTATTCCTTGCTTCCAAAGGATAACCCTTTCTGCAACCCTTTTTCTGCACTCTAAGGCCAAGGTCTCCCGAAACCTGTTCTTTTAGGGCTAATAATGGCTTGTGTGTATCCTATATCGTTTAAGAATTTATGAAAATCGGTAGAGCATTTAATTACAGTCTACCAAATTTGTCTGGTAATCTGAGCTTTTTAATGACTGTTTGATTTTTAAGGTCATAGGCTCCCACAAAAACTGTCAGCTTTTGGCCCAAAATGGCTGGTTTGCAGCTGTTATTTTGTTGACTTTAATCTAGTTATTAAAGTCAAATGGGTGTTTAAGATACATTTATGATGAGGGGACATTGTTGTCCTCTGAAAACCTTTTTATTTATACCAGCATTCAGGGTACGTCTGCAGAAAATATGAAATGTTACATACTCTGTAAACAATATAAGACAGTATCTGGTAATGGAAGGTAAACATGAATGTATATCATACAAGTAACATGTATGTCATACAAGTAACATGCACAGCATGTGACAGCAGTTACATGATAGTCCTTTAATTCATCAATGAAAAGCATTCCCGTTTGCCCAGCAAGGAATGAAGGTCGTGCTAATACAGATGGCCAGCCGCTGTCCTTCTGTATATGTAGACTATATTGACTTTTTCCTGTGCTAGTATGCACAGTACTTTGATAACATTGATTTTCTCACCTTATTTTATCGATAAAAGTTTATTTTTCAACAACCTCATCATCGTTAACCGCCAAAACATCAGCATTTTTGAAAGTATTATTGTTTCTGAAATAAAGTGGTGTGTAGTTTTCTCTGGTTAACAATGTGGACGACCATGCAATTTTCCTTTGAACACCACAGGGGTCTTCACTTTTTCCATAGGTGCATTGTTACACATGACCAGTAGTGCATGTATTCAACCGGAAATTTTGTTTCGAAAACGCATGCGGATGAAAAAGTAAATATTTGTCCAGCAAACCAGAGATATTTGGTCACCTTATGAGTGTATTTTGATCAGTTTTTGTTGACTTCAAGAATTAGCTCTTTCAGTAGGCACTTTGCAATAGAATACTGTAACCCGTCCTTTGCGACTGTATGTTCTGCCATATACTGTTAGAAACCCAAAGCTATCACATAACATAGCTTTTCATTGGCTGGTTTGTTGTTTCCCGCAGCTCACGGTGCTGACAGCTTTCAGCAAATAGTACCTTTTTTTAACAAAACCAATGAATAAATGCATTAGAATGGGGATAACTGTATTCAAAACTGTAATTTAGGGAGGTAAAACATTGGTTTTACGGTGGCAAATTATGTTTACAGCTCCGATAATGTGTTGCCGCAAAACAAAACTTCTGTCTGTAAAACCACCAATTTACTTCCCCAAATGACAATCTGGACCTAAATTATCCCCATTATACCCTTTGCCTGGCATTATCATTAACAATCAGAGCTTGAACAGATTTTCATGCTCCCAAAGGTGTCTTGAGTTACTGAAGCTATCAAAATACTCACTTTTGAATTTATTTGGTCCATAAAACACTCTGCCACAAATATTACATTTAAAGTGCTGTCGAGGAGTGACATTCTTCTTCTGACCACCATCTGGAGACAAAGTTTCTGTCAGCCTACTCAGTAGCTCACTGTGAATTGTACCTGACTGAATTTCAATATTATCTTCCCCATCATCATCTTCCTCCTCATCATCATCGTCATCAGATTCTTCATCTAAAATATCACCTTCATTCACCACTAAATCTGCGGAAGTATTGACAGAACCATCTCTCATTTCAACAGAGGTGTCATGTATCTTACTAGATGTTTCCTCACTACCAACTTCAATTTCATTAAGAACATTAGCAACTCCACCTACATCATCGGGCAGAATGGATTTAACTGCTGCCATAGTAACAGGGTCACTGTTACTAGCAGGTATGCCTGCCTGGGATTTTGAAGAATTAAGAACTTTATCAATTTTCACATTTATGGTTTCCCCTCTTTCATTCATTTCTACCACAACATTCTGTGTATGTGTTTCAGGATGTTTTTCAGAGTCCTTTAGCTTGACTATAATGTAAGGCTCTTCTGACTCACTACCAGCAATATGTAGTGTCTTTGGCTCACATTCATCTGAAACACTGTCTTCTCTCTGTATAGATGACAGATCTCCTTTTTCTGTTGGTTCATTTCCACTGACTGCAAGCACTGTCACTTTAACATTAGATTTAACTTGACTATCTGACACAGACTCTGCTTCTGAATCAGCAGCACCTATCGTCGAAACAAAGATACCACTTGGTTTCTCTTGACTGTCAGATTCCCCAATTACATCTTCTCTCTCACTATAATCATGTTGAGTAACATCTGGAACATTCCCTGCAATGTCTAGTGATTTTTCTGCTATAAACTCCCTCTCTACTCTGCTAATGTCAACCTGTCTTTCCTCCTCTTTATGAACTCTTAAAACTTCACCTGTATGTTCTTCAAGACCCTGTTAAAATATACTTAACAAGTGAAGGTGGCCTCAGTATCTCAGTCGGATGCACGTCTGGCTAATGATCAGGAGGATGCGGGTTCGATACCTGCCATGTCGGCACCATTCTTTCATGGAGATTGATCATGAAATCTTTTCTACAGTCATTCTCTCCCTTCCGCTGATTCAAGAAGGGCAGCTGTCAGTTTCTGGTGAAAGAATGTTGACTGTACTGGTTAACCGTTTACGTACAAGCCTGCCCTGGAAAAGTGTGGATAGGTAAACTGACCGGCTCAAAAATGACCTAAAATAGTGTTGACTGGGCCGTTAAACTGCAATACAAACAAACAACTGAAGGTAATTTTCTTAATATTCAATGAAGTACAAACAATTTCATCTCAATGTTTGGTAAAAGTCCCACAAATTGGAAGCATAGTCTCCAAAATGACCTTTACAATGTTGATGGGGACGTTAAACCTCAAATCAAACAAATCATATTACACCCAATTTATCATATGACGTCGCATCTGAGAGTGTAATAACGCCATGTAATATTTTCGATAATCCACTAGTGGATTTAATATGCAAATTAGATAGATATGTCCCGTAAGGATACACATACGATGTCCTTAACGACGTCGCGTTTACTAATGGCGGAATATTGATATTTTTGTAAACAATCGTGAATAAAATGCTTTTTAAATGTCATATGATAAATAGAATCTTACATTCGTGCTCATGTATTATTGAATTTATTAAACGAGTTGAGGAAAAGGGAGAAATTGCTCAACTTTGTGACACTGAAATGTGTTTGCTAAATCAACATGATCAAAGCACTAGTGAATTTGTTTGTTCTAATGCTTATCACTCAGTTTTGACATCATAGGTAATTGTTTGAACATGTATCATGTCAAGGTGGTAGTTTGATTGACAATTACTGTTACGAGGACTGTTCAAATATGAATGCATCTAAGCACATAAAAATGATTCCGTGATAGATTTCGATGAAAAATTTATTTTGTCCCCTCAATGTATTCCCCTTTAACAGATATACAAACTTTCAGTCTTCTGATCCAATCATTGAATGCATTTTGGTAGTCTTTTCGAGGTATACTATGAAGGCACTGGAATATTGCAGAACCGAGGTGTTTGCGCTGTACAAATTTTTGACCAGAAAGGTATTTTTTCAGCTGCGGGAACAAAAAAAAGTCACACGGGGCAAGGTCAGGGGAATACGGAGGGTGAGGGAGTTCAACAACCTTTTCCTGCTTCAGATAGTCTTGCACAATGAACGCCTTGTGCGATGACGCATTGTCATGTAGCAATCTGACATTGGCCAAACCAGTTGCGGGTCTTCGTTCTTTGAAATATTTCTTCAATTTTCGAAGAACTTTATTCTTGTAAAACTTCGCATTTACAGATTTGCCTTTAGGCACACCAACCTGAATAGCAGGGCCCTGATTTGAAAAGAATATGGCATAGATTACCTTCTTGACGCTCATGGTCCGCTTTGCAATGCATGGTCTTTTGCAATACTTTGTTGCCCATATTTTGTTCTGAATCTTTCATTTTGGCTCAAAAAAGTGAACCCATGTCTCGTCACCTGTGACGACATTAGCGAAAGACCGTGAATTGTAATTTGGAAACTTTTTAAGCAACTTCTTGGCGCACTGAACGTGTGTCTTTTTCTGCTCATCTGTCAACAGATGGGGAATCCATCTAGCACAGATCTTTCTCATTTTCAAATCCAGTTTCAGAATTGTATGAGCTGCTCCTAATGAGATGCCAACCATACTAGCTCTCTGCCTAGTGGTGTATCGTGCATCGGTAGCAACTTTTTCTTTCACTCTAGCAACCATCTTGGCAGATGTTGCTCTTTTCGGCCGACGATCATGTGGTGCATCTTCTGTTGAGCCTAGCCAACAGCTGAATTTCTTACACCAATGACAAACTGTCGGAAAAGACATTTCATTATGCCCATAAACCGAACATATTTCATCAAAAATGTCTTTGCACCTTATACCAAGAAAACAACGATTCTTAATATAGGACTGTATTTCAACGGCCTACCCTGACCTTCTTCCAACCATGTTTTGTATTAGTATACAAGAGTAGACAGTGTTTATCGAACGATATACATGGCTAAAGTGGAAGAAATTTAACAGGTTTGGTATCAATGTATAGGTAAAATGTTTTTCTACGATGTGATATTTATTTCCAGGTGATTTTCGCATTAGTGCATGAGAAAACGTTCCACTTGCACTCATATTTGAACAGTCCTCGTACATGTGTTCACTTTTGTACGTCAACAGGTAGATTGAGTGCAGTGGACCATTAATCCACTTGACTGAATGACATATTTACTGCTTTTTTCCTCACAGGTTTGAAACCAATACACAGTAATTTTTTACCATAATTCATGGCGCAAAAAGTGTTTTTTACCTCAAATTATGAAAAAATAACGAGAGCCATGGAACAACCACGCTATACTGATTTCCACGCTTAAATGATCAGCGCTATAACGAGGTTGCAGTGTAT
The DNA here is from genome assembly GCA_963580285.1 of Lucinisca nassula. Taxonomy (NCBI): domain Eukaryota; kingdom Metazoa; phylum Mollusca; class Bivalvia; order Lucinida; family Lucinidae; genus Lucinisca; species Lucinisca nassula. Next base: position 110,732,930 of record OY757011.1, read on the forward strand.
ATAAATGCTTAAAAAACTTGGCAATGTGCTTCTAGCACCCAGTTACCTTAAAAAGCAAATCAATCAATCAGTGAAACTTAAAGCGAGTGTGACATGAACACTAACACTAATGAACATGTATGGAGGTATAATAATTCTGTACACCATACACACAAATTAAAAATTAGAATGTTGCTTGCTCCAATTCTTCCAGGTGCTTTAAAGGCTAAAGCATGAATGGGCTCAAAAGCAGGTTCACCCGAACTACTGTTGTCTGCCTATGCAATCGATTTGCTGGCTCATCACGAAAACACGCCTACAGGGCTTTATCCAGGTATTTTGGGAAAAGGCCGCTGGGCAAAATTGGGAAAAAAATTAACGACAAAATACCAAAATTGGGAACACAATTTCATCAAAGAAAAGTTTTGCTCATGATAGTCTTAATATGAGTTTCACTGCTTGACTATCCAGTTTTACCACTGATGTTCAGTACTGTTTTCTCCGGTTTCCTTTTGTTGTGGTTTTTATTTCTTCATTTTGGGGGGAAAAATATGGTGAAATTGGGAAAAAATGAAGCTATTTGGCATTGGGAATGGGGCCGAATTTCGGCCCTGCTTAAAAGGCAGAAAATGTCCTGGCCTTTATAATTTCAACCCCCTTTAACCCCACTTTTATATAGTAAAACTTGGCTTTCCGGTGGTATACCTTATTTTTCTTATTTCTGCTCTAAAATATAGATTGCAGACATGTTAAGTCTCCCGAAAATCGCGGGAGACTCCCGAAAAAATAGCTTTTCTCACGCCTCACGAAATTCAGGAAAAATCTCCCGGAAAAATGAAAATTCCGTTTTCGGCAAATTTTTTAAAAGCTGTGCTTGTATTTTCGTGTGTGCAAACCAGCGGAAAAATCGGAGTTAATCCGTGAGTAAAACTGATAATAATTAATGCACTGTCCAGTATTATTGGGGATTAAAACACACCTGTAGATGGGCATTAACAAATGAAAACAGTCGTTTCTTGAAGTGATTGCAAAAATGAAAGTAAATCATAACGGTTAATTGCCTTCAACCAACGGACAATGTAAGTTAACCGAATCGTGTTATAAACGCCGACCGTATTTGTCACGGACCGTCTATTCTATTATTACATTGTAAACACAAGCCTCCGGTGCTCTCGATGAGCCTACAATCTTCTGCGTGACAATGTGTGAAAATAAAATTAAGTTATGGCTCTAATTTGTGCATTTATCCCCCAATCATAAAATTTAATCCACAATCGGTGTGAAAATGATGTAATCGCTCCTTAGATGTTTAGCTACATCTAACGGTAGATGTATGCATCTACTGTCTCGTGCATGGTTATATTTTGGCGCCAAAATAGCAGATGCTTGGCGGGAAAAGTGGAACGCTTTAATGTGTGTAAACACATCTGTATGCTGTTGTTGGTCGGGAATTGTGGAATGCACCGTTCCCTATCCAGCTTTATCCACAACCGTTTAGCTATCGAAAAAAAATATTTTTTTTACCGGTTGCAAACGTTTTTTTATGAAAGAAATAGCCCCATTAAAATAAGATAAAACAATTAAACATTAAACATGTGCGGGGTTGCTGAGGTGGGATGACTTCATTTTCCGATGGCGTGCAGAAAAACGGTAGCTGCTGTTTGTGGACGGTTGATTTCATGGCGATTTTGGTGGTGGAGATCATTGATGTTCACCTTGAACTTGCTTGTTGAGTGGGTGTGAAAGTTTTGGATGGAGGGGCCCTCGTCTTGTGGCTGGAGAATTAAATTATAAACTAATCTGCATTCTTTATTCTCTTTTCTCGCTAACATGACACTTTTGATCTTTTGAGTATATAGGCTGCAACTTTTGTTAATCATGCGTGTCAAGTTTATATAACTATCAGTATCTTTAATTGCTAATTGGACACTTTGTTATGACATGTCTGCAATTAATTTGAACTTGCAAAAGTACCGTTATTGACCGTGACAACTACAGTATTATATACCGCATTTCCGCACTTAAAAGTCGGAGGGGAATAAAGTTGTTGTGCTCGAAACTTGATCGAAACCTTGGATTATTATACCCGCTTTTGTGAAGAATAATTGGGTATATTGTGTTCGTGTCAGAGTCGAGTGCCCGTCAGTCTGTGGGTCTGTATGTATGTATGTGTGAACGTACGTCCTTCATGTTTCTATGGAATGGATTTCCTCTGAAACCGGTTAAGGTACAGTTTTTAAACTTTGCCTGTGGATAGAACATGGGATGTAGATGGCACTAGGCTCCTTTTGGCGTGACCTTGACCTAAACATGACCCCTAGGTCAAAGGTCAAAAGTATGATTTTGCCATATCTCCTAAACTATTAGAGTTACACTTCTGAAAAAAGTATTATTTTGCCATATCTTCTAAACTATTGGAGTTACACTTCTGAAACTTTGGTTATTGGATGGCCCTTGGAATATAGAATGAATTGGGCTACTTTTGGCATGACATTGACCTCAACATGATCCCAAGGTCAAAGGTCAAAAAGTATGACTTTACCATATCTCCTGAACTATTGGGGTTACACTTCTGAAACTTTGGTTATTGGATGGCCCTTGGAATATAGAATATATTGGGCTACTTTTGGTGTAACCTCGATCTCAACATGACCCCAAGGTTAAAGGTCAAAAAGTATTATTTTGCCATATCTTCTTAACTATTGGAGCTACACTTCTGAAACTTTAGTTTTTGGATGGCCCTTGGAATATAGAATCAATTGGGCTGCTTTTGTTGTGACCTATCTGGGCATAAATGATTAGATATGCTCTTGTCCTGAAGAAATATAAACCTGGGGGAGGGGGGGGGGGGGGAGTGGGGACACTGGTATGGCTAGGTGTTAGTTTGAAGGCATCTTCCCAAGGAAATGATTTTTAAGTTATTTATTAGTTATTTATCCATGAACAGGAGTGTAAAGAATAAACAATAAAATGTAGCCTATCCTGAGAGCTTGCCACCAAGACTTCGCGCCTTTGGTACTCGCCAATCCTCCTCGAACGCGCTGTCTCCCTCATTTTCATTTTCATAACTTAACATGTCTGAGATTGTGGGTACTCGTTAGAACCACAATCTATATTTTTAGCAGAAATAAAAAAAATATCACAATTTTTCATCATAAAATTATCATTTTTTCGGCGATAAAGGTGGCAATGTATTTGTATAGGCGTGTTTTCGTAATGAGCTTTGTTCCGGCAAATCTCTCAAATTACAGTTCGAACAAAAATACACTTAATCTTTTTATAACACTGTCCAAGGATTTGGATATAACAAATTTAAAAGATGGATAACAATAATATAGATTTTATAGAAAAATTACCAATAATGGTCATTTTTCTATATAAACTACAGTAAAAACCCTAAAAATTCCGACACCTTGAGGACTTGAGGTAAATCTACTAAAATTTAGCAAACTTGTTTCACAATCCAGCAAGGAGTCCGAATGGCAAATAGTGCAGGCCCTGATCAGACTGCTCCTTCAGGAGCAGTCTGATCTGGGTCTGCACTGTTTGCTCAGGCATATCTGTCCCAATACATAGGATCATTACGTTATACATTTTCGTTAGAATGTAACACACCTGTTTAACTAACTAACACAGTTTCTGCTCTAGATCCCAGAAATAGTGTTATAAAAAGAGGTCAGGGAATAGTTACCTTTTTCATGAAATAGGCTCTGAACATAAAGTATCTGTCATTCAGGTATCTCCCACCTCTAACATTACAACAATAAGTAGCGAAAACCTTGACATCGATCTTCATGCCAAACCAGAAATAAGAATTCATCATTTTACTTAAAGTTGCCTTCACATCCTGGTGTTTCCCTTTAAAATAGATAAAAACTAGAAATGTGTCCAGACGACACAGATGCCCCCGCAAAGGGCCCCGCCCTTACCCGAAAATCCATGTTGCAAAAAAATTTTCTAAGTGTGTGACCTTGTCATCAGGAACATTTGTGAGAAGTTATATTGAAATTGGTGAAAAAAATGTAAGCGCTAGAGCAATGACAAAGTTTTTCTAAAAATAGCCACAGTGACATTGACCTTGAAAGTCGAACTTGCTCGAGGTATTGTCATAAGGAACATTTGTGTGAAGTTATATTGAAATCAGTGAAGAAATGTAGTCGCTAGAGCAATGACAAAAGTTTTCTAAAAATAGCCACAGTGACCTTGACCTTGAAAGTCAAAATCGCTCGAGATATTGTCATTAGGAACATTTGTGTGAAGTTATATTGAAATCGGTGAAGAAATGTAAGTGCTAGAGCGATGACAAAGTTTTTCTAATAATAGCCACAGTGACCTTGACCTTGAAAGTGGAACTTGCTAGAGATATTGTCATAAGGAACATTTGTGTGAAGTAATATTGAAATTGGTGAAAAAATGTAAGCGCTAGAGCAATGACAAAGTTTTTCTAAAAATAGCCACAGTGACCTTGACCTTGAAAGTAAAACTCGTTCAAGGTATATTGAAATCAGTGAAGAAATATAGACGCTAGAGCTATGTTGTGCGAGGGGATAATTAAATTTTTTTAAGTCTGTGACCTTGACCTTGAGCTCATTGGCATGGGTGGGGGTATAGCTGAATAAAATGGACAGGTATCTAACATCATACCAAATATCAACTCAATCCATCGCACAATTTGAAAAATATCAACTCTTAAAATATCTAATTAAAAATTTCTAAGTCTGTGACCTTGACCTTGAAGCCATAGGCTTGAGTGGGGGTATTGCCAAATAAACATTTGGACCTGTATCTATCATCATAGCATATATAAGCCAAATCCATAATATAGTTTGGAAAATTGGAGCTCTTTAAAATCTTTCACATTAAAATTGTCTAAGTCTGTGACCTTGACCTTGAGGTCATAGGCATGGGTGGGGGTATTGGTGAATAAAACTTTGTACCTATATCTATCATCATATGAACCAAAGCCATCATAAAAGTTCAGGTTCTACCAGGTACAAATACCTTAACTGGAGTCTTTAACATGGAAAATTTCTAAGTCCATGACCTTGACCTTGAGGCCATGGGCATGGGTGGGAGTATCGCTGAATAAAACTTTAGACCTATATCTATAATCATACCAAATATGAACCAATTCCATCAAATGGTTTGGAAAATATGAGTTCTAAAATGTTCAAGTCTACCTGTTACAAAAACCTTAACCTGAGTCTTTAACATTGAAAATTTATAAGTCTGTGACCTTGACCTTGAGGTCACAGGCATGGGTGGGGGTATTGCTTAATAAAACTTTGGACCTATATCTATCATCATACCAAAGATGAACCAGTTCCATCCAATGGTTAGGAAAATATGAGTTCTAAAAGTTCAGGCTCTACCTGTTACAAAAACTTTAACCTGAGGTTACAGGATCACGTACGTACGTACGTACGTACACACACACATACAGACGGACGTACACATGTACGCATGTACGGAAAACCGAAAAACTATATGCCCCCGGCATCATATGATGCGGGGGCATAAAAACCATAAGAGACTATGTTTATTGTCCTGATGTCGTCTCCTTGTCAGGGTATCAATGAACACAAGCTTGCAAGTGTTCTTAAGGTGAATAGGAACACCTTCAAGGGAGGCAACTCCTGCAAAAGTATTTTTGTCTCCCATGTCAACAGGGGTCAACTCTTAAAGGAAAGAATTTGCTCCTGAGGAGCAAATTCTTTCCTTTAAGTGTAGACCCCTTCTTCTGTGGGACAGGGCTTATAGAAAAGCGAACAGAAAGTCCCAAAGTTGTCTCCCTTTGACAAAATGGCGGAAAAATCTGCCAGCAGTTCCCATTCCCCTTGATTATCCCGAGAGAGAATATTCACCAATATCAGTACAATAACCCTTTACCATGTAACAGGGTAGAAATTAGGTGACCTCTGTCTTAACTTCTTTTATTCATCATCACCCTTTGGTTCATTATAATATGATTTCAGATTTACACCTTTGGAAGACGGGGCCAAAAAATGTACAGATTACATACACTTAGACAACAGATCCCAAAAATATCCCATGCATTGTACAGAAACATGACCATACATATATATTGTGGAGATAGGTGGGGGCAGATGGTTTTAGGGCCCTTTCAAGATTATTTCACTTATTTTGAGCCCATTGTTAATCAGAGGTGGGTGAAAACCCGGAGAAAACCCATGTGAACTTCCAATTGCAGAACATGGCATCTCACCTGACCCCAGTGAGGCTCAAACCACGACCATACATATTGTTTTGTTATAACAGGGTTGTTTGTTATACACCAAAGGAATTTGTAGGCTTTAAATTGAACAGGGCAAGGGTAGTTATTTTCCATAATCCCCGTAATAAAAAATAAACATGGCAACGCAAGCGTAGCATCCCCTCGCAACTGCATACCATTCATTAACATGAAAATCCAATCTGAATATGTTAGACCATTGTGACCTTGACCTTTGACCCCTGACCTTGAAATTCAATAGAGTTCATCCTCTGTACATGGTGAACATTTGTGGAAGGTTTGATGCTTCTACGATGAAAACTGTGTCGTCTATCCTGCTCACAAGGTTTTCGAGGTCAAGTCCATTGTGACCTTGACCTTTGACCCCTGACCTTGAAATTCAATAGGGTTCATCCTCTGTATATGGTGAACATTTGTGGAAGGTTTGATGCTTCTACGATGAATACTGTGTCTTCTATCCTGCTCACAAGGTTTTCAAGGTCAAGTCCATTGTGGCCTTGACCATTGACCCCTGACCTTGAAATTCAATAGGGTTCATCCTCTGTACATGGTGAACATTTGTGGAATTTTTTATGCTTCTACGATGAATACTGTGTCTTCTATCCTGCTCACAAGGTTTTCAAGGTCAAGTCCATTGTGACCTTGACCTTTGACCCCTGACCTTGAAATTCAATAGGGTTCATCCTCTGTACATGGTGAACATTTGTGGAAGGTTTGATGCTTCTACGATGAATACTGTGTCTTCTATCCTGCTCACAAGGTTCCGGACAGACACAGACACACACACACACTAACACACGGACGCACGGCACCGATGCTATATCCCCATTCGCAACGTTGTTGCGAGGGGATAATAAATAACCCTCTTACGCTCTCCTGCAGTGAAATGTGATGTCTGCCTTCTAGGATTTAATACACAGTTGACGAGAAATAAAAGCAAAACAATTTCATGCACCATAATAATTTTCAGCCTATAAATAAATGAACACTTTTGATTGTTTTACTTCATTTGGCCCTTTATTTCATTGTCTTCTGTTATAAAATTTGTATTCTAACATGACGCAAATGTTTTCTCATGGAGCACTGTGATCAATGCAGTACGGGCTGTGTGCATTTGATGACATCACATGTACTTCCTATGACGTTAATTACAATAAAAAAATTGTTTAAAAAACATTGCAACAGTGTACAAAATGTTGTGGAAAAGTTTTGCAGTAATTTTTCGTCATTGTGATCCTTGACCAGGAACATGGGATCACATTTCCTGCCTGAAAGCAAAAGCTATCCACACTTTTTTTTTTTCGCAAAAATATTAGTATATCTGCCATATTAAATTATCAAAGTTTTAACAATTTGTTAACTTAAGACATTGTTAGTTCTGAACAACTGGCCCCAGGCTCAACTCAGCTATGGTAAATGAGCCATCAGTGTTTGAGACATTAAAGTTTTACTCAATGTGAGATTCAGTGTTTGAGCCGTAAACCAATTAACGCTTTGGTACTACGACCTAGACTACTTAGTAGCAGAAACTCCAACAAGAGGGCCCAATGGCCCATATCGCTCACCTGTTTGGACCCCAGGTGCATGATTGGCAGGAATTATGTAGGTGACCACTTGCCGTCGCTACATGCCAAATATCTAAGCTCTGTGCCCTGTGGTTTCAAAGAAGAAGATTTTTTAATCTTTTTTCCATTATGAGTCTATGGGAAGTAAGGGGCCCCCGGACGTGGCCCATTTGGACCCCACGGGCATGATTGGCAGGATTTATGTAGGTGACCACTTGCCATTGCTACATGCTAAATATCTAAGCTCTGGGCCCTGTGGTTTCAGAGAAGAAGATTTTTGAAGCTTTTTTTTTCCATTATGTGTCTATAGGAGCTAAGGGGCCCCGGGGCTTGGCCCATTTGGACCCTAGGGGCATGATTGGCAGGATTTATGTAGGTGACCACTTGCCGTTGCTACATGTCAAATACCTAAGCTCTGGGCCCTGTGGTTTCAGAGAAGAAGATTTTTGAAGCTTTTTTTCTATTATGAGTCTATAGGAGCTAAAGGGCCCCGGGGCGTTGCCGTTTGGACCCCAGGGGCATGATTGGCAGGAATTATGTAGTTGACCACTTGCTGTTGCTACGTACTATATATCTAAGCTCTGGGCGCTGTGATTTCAGAGAAGAAGATTTTTTAAGCTTTTTTCCATTTCCAGGAGCTAAAGGGCCCCGGGGCGTGGCCCATTTGGAACACAGGGGCATGATTGGCAGGAATTATGTAGGTGACCACTTGCCGTTGCTACATGCTAAATATCTAAACTCTGGGCCCTAGTGTTTCAGAGAAGAAGATTTTTGAAGCTTTTTGTTCCATTATGAGTCTATGGGAGCTAAGGCGCCCCGGGGCATGGCCCTTTTGGACCCCAGGGGCATGATTGGCAGGAATTATATAGGTGACAACTTGCCATTGCTACGTACTAAATATCTAAGCTCTGGGCCCTGTGGTTTCAGAGAAGAAGATTTTTTAAGTTTTTTTTCCATTATGAGTCTTTGGGAGCAAATGGGCCCCGGCACGTGGCCCATTCGGAACCCAGGGGCATGATTGGCAGGAATTATGTAGGTGACCAATTGCCGTTGCTACATGCTAAATATCTAAACTCTGGACCCTGTGTTTCAGAGAAGATTTTTGAAGCTTTTTTCCATTACAGGTCTATGGGAGCTAAGGGGCCCCGGCGCATGGCCCAATTGGACCCCAGGGGCATGATTGGCATGAATTATGTAGGTGACCACTTGCCATTGCTACATGCTAAATATCTAAACACTGGGCCCTGTGGTTTCAGAGAAGATTTTTTAATCTTTTTTCCATTATGAGTCTATGGGAGCTAAGGGGCCCCGGCCCATTTGGACCCCACAGGCATGATTGGTAGGATTTATGTAGGTGACCACTTGCCATTGCTACATGCTAAATATCTAAGCTCTGGGCCCTGTGGTTTCAGAGAAGAAGATTTTTGAAGCTTTTTTCCATTATGAGTCTATAGGAGCTAAAGGGCCCCGGGGCGTTGCCGTTTGGACCCCAGGGGCATGATTGGCAGGAATTATGTAGTTGACCACTTGCCGTTGCTACATGCTAAATATCTAAGCTCTGGGCCCTGTGGTTTCCGAGAAGAAGATTTTTGAAGCTTTTTGTTCCATTATGAGTCTATGGGAGCAAAGGGGCCCCGGGCGTGGCCCATTTGGAACCCAGGGGCATGATTGGCAGGAATTATGTAGGTGACCACTGGCCGTTGCTACATTCTAAATATCTAAGCTCTGGGCCCTGTGGTTTCAGAGAAGAAGATTTTTTGAGCTTTTTTTCCATTATGAGTCTATGGGAGCTAAGGGGCCCCGGGGTGTGGCCAATTTGGACCCCAGGGGCATGATTGGCAGGAATTATGTAGGTGACCACTTGCCGTTGCTACATGCCAAATATCTCAGCTCTGGGCCCTGTGGTTACAGAGAAGAAGATTTTTGAAGCTTTTTTCCATTATGAGTCTATAGGAGCTGAAGGGCCCCGGGGCGTGGCCCGTTTTGACCCCAGGGGCATGATTGGCAGGAATTATATAGGTGACCACTTGCTGTTGCTTCATGCTAAATATCTAAGCTCTGGGCCCTGTGGTTTCAGAGAAGAAGATTTTTGAAGCTTTTTGTTCCATTATGAGTATATGGGAGCGAAGGGGCCCCGGGGTGTGGCCAATTTGGACCCCAGGGGCATGATTGGCAGGAATTATGTAGGTGACCACTGGCCGTTACTACATGCTTAATATCTAAGCTCTGGGCCCTGTGGTTTCAGAGAAGAAGATATTTTAATTTTTTCCCATTGATAGTCTATGGGAGCTATATGTTGCCATGGCAACCAGAATTCCAATCTGATCAGCCCAAAAACCTTATGCAGCCTTTCCCACTACCTGCTGATGCTTCCCATGAAATTTGATCAAGATTGACCATGGGGTATTAGAGATATACTTATTTGAAATTGTTTACGGACGCACGCATGCACGGACGCACACACGCACAGACGGACGCACGCACGCACGACGGACAAAAAGTGATCACAAAAGCTCACCTTGTCACTACGTGACAGGTGAGCTAAAAAGGGTACCTTGGCAAACAGTGCAGGCCCAGATCAGACGCCGCAGAATGCGGCATCTGATCAGGGCCTGCACTGTTTGCTCAAAGTTTAGTCATTTTCCAAATAAATTTTGATGAAAACACAACCCGACATCCCTAAATTTTGAAATAGACTCCTGCTATATATAAGGAGGAATATTCCATTTGGTACAAAAAGCTTTTGGTAAACCACCTCATTGTGAGACTCAGAAATACCTACCACCCTCAAGGTGAGCCTCAGATATCAGTTTCAATCTCTGCGCTGGTGATACTACCACGGTCTTTTTCTTCATGTCAGTGATGTACATCAGCTGATCTTCCTCAATCTTGAAACAGTTTAGATGTTTCTTGATCCCCACAAGCGAATCCGTGTTGACAGTAGTTCCATAGACGCTTGGTCGTAAAAACATGCGGATCTCATTGTAGGTCTCACATGTATCATAAACAATTAGCTTCTGAAAACAAATTGTGTGCTGCACTAGAATAAGGTAATGAAAAAACAAGAGGGCCCAATGGCCCTATATCGCTCACCTGTGTACCAGAAAATCATTAGTGTAGGAGACCACTTGACATTGCTACATACTAAATATGCTTCAGGCAAAGCGGTGTCAATGCTTATAAACCCTAATGGTTTCATTGGGGGACAGGGCTTGAGATGTAATTTCATCTCAATGTCTGGTAAAAGTGCCACCAAATTGGAAGACACATCTCCAAAATGACCTATACAGTGTTGACGGGGATGTAAAACCACAAATCAAACAAAATCTGTGCCTTATGGTTTTGGAGAAAAATGATATTTTTAAGTTTTTTCCAGTATAAGTCTATAGAAGCTAATGAGCCCTAAGGCTTGACCAATTTTGACCCAAAGGGCATGGTTGGCAGGATTTATGTAGGCGACCATTTTGTGTTGCTATATACTAAATATCTAAGGTCTGTACTTCATGGTTTCAAAGAAGATTTTTGAAGCTTTTTCCATTATAAGTATGTTGGAGTTTAGGGGATTTGGACCCCAGGGACATGATTGGCAGGATTCATGTAGGCGACCACTCGACATTGCTACATGCTAAATACCTAAACTCTGGGACTTATGGTTTCAGAGAAGAAGATTTTAGAAGATTTTTTTCCCATTTTTAGTTAGTTTTTTTTTTTTTTTCATTATAAGGGCCCTGTGGTTTCAGAGAAGAAGATTTTTGAAGTTTCTCCAATTGTAAGTCTATGGAAGCTAAAGAGCCCTGGGGTGGGGCCAATTTGGATCCCAGGGGCATAACTGGCAGGATTTATGTAGGTGGCCACTTGATGTTGCTACATACTAAAAATCTAAGCTCTGGGCCTTATGGTTTCATAGAAGAAGATTTTTTAAGTTTTTTTTCCATTATAAGTCAATTGGAGGTGATGAGCCGGGGCGAGGCCAATTTTGACCCCAGGGGCAGGGTTAGCAGGATTTATGTAGCTGGCTATTTTATGTTGCTAGATACTAAATATCTAAGTTCTGTGCTTCACAGTTTCTGAGAAGAACATTTTTGAAGCTTTTTTCTATTATGAGTCTATGGGAGCTAAGGGGCCCCGGGGCGTGGCCCATTTGGACCCCAGAGGCATGATTAGCAGGAAATATGAAGGTGACCACTTGCCATTGCTACATGCTAAATATCTAGGCTCTGGGCGCTGTGGTTTCAGAGAAGAAGATTTTTGAAGTTTTTTTTTCCATTACGAGTCTATGGGAGCTAAGGGGGTCCCAGGGTGTGGCCCATTTGGACTCCAGGGGCATGATTGGCAGGAATTATGTAGGTGACCACTTGTCATTGCTACATGCTAAATATCTAAGCTCTGGGCCCTGTTGTTTCAAAGAAGATTTTTGAAGCTTTTTTCCATTATGAGTCTATGGGAGCTTAGGGGCCCCGGGCCGTGGCCCATTTGGACCCACAGGCATGATTGGCAGGATTTATGTAGGTGACCACTTGCCATTGCTACATGCTAAATATCTAATCTCTGGGCCCAGTGGTTTCAGAGAAGAAGAATTTTTAAGCTTTTTTTTCCATTATGAGTCTATAGGAGCTAAGGGGCCCCGGGGCGTGGCCCTTTTGGATTCCAGGGGCATGATTGGCAGGAATTATGTAGGTGACCAATTGCCCTTGCTACATGCTAAATATCTAAACTCTGGGCCCTGTGGTTTCAGAGAAGAAGATTTTTGAAGTTTTTTTTTTTCCATTATGAGGCTATGGGAGCTAAGGGGCCCCGGGGCGTGGCCAATTTGGACCCCACGGGCATGATTGGCAGGATTTATGTAGGTGACCACTTGCCGTTGCTACATGTCAAATACCTCAGCTCTGGGCCCTGTGGTTTCAGAGAAGAAGATTTTTGAAGCTTCTTTCCATGATGAGTCTATAGGAGCCAAAGGGCCACGGGGCGTGGCCCGTTTGCAACCCAGGGGCATGATTGGCAGGAATTATGTAGGTGACCACTTGCCATTGCTACATGTTAAATATCTAAGCTCTGGGCCCTGTGGTTTCCGAGGAGAAGATTTTCGGAAGCTTTTTGTTCCATTATGAGTCTATGGGAGCAAAGGGGCCCCAGGCGTCGCCTATTTGGAACCCAGGGGCATGATTGGCAGGAATTATGTAGGTGACCACTGGCGGTTGCTACATGCTAAATATTTAAGCTCTGGGCCCTGTGGTTTCAGAGAAGAAGATTTTTGAAGTTTTTTTTTTTTCCATTATGAGTCTATGGGAGCTAAGGGGGTCCCAGGGTGTGGCCCATTTGGACTCCAGGGGCATGATTGGCAGGAATTATGTAGGTGACCACTTGTCATTGCTACATGCTAAATATCTAAGCTCTGGGCCCTGTGGTTTCAAAGAAGAAGATTTTTTAAGCTTTTTTCCATTATGAGTCTATGGGAGCCAAGGGGCCCCGGGCTGTGGCCCATTTGGACCCCACGGGCATGATTGGCAGGATTTATGTAGGTGACCAATTGCCCTTGCTACATGCTAAATATCTAAACTCTGGGCCCTGTGGTTTCAGAATAGAAGATTTTTGAAGTTTTTTTTTTTCCATTATGAGTCTATGGGAGCTAAGGGGCCCCGGGGCTTGGCCCATTTGGACCCTAGGGGCATGATTGGCAGGATTTATGTAGGTGACCACTTGCCGTTGCTACATGTCAAATACCTAAGCTCTGGGCCCTGTGGTTTCAGAGAAGAAGATTTTTGAAGCTTTTTTTCTATTATGAGTCTATAGGAGCCAAAGGGCCCTGGGGCGTGGCCCATTTGGACCCTAGGGGCATGATTGGCAGGAATTATGTTGGTGACCACTTGCCATTGCTACATGCTAAATATCTAAGCTCTGGACCCTGTGGTTTCCTAGGAGAAGATTTTTGAAGCTTTTTGTTCCATTATGAGTCTGTGGGAGCAAAGGGGTCACGGGGCATCCCCTATTTGGAACCCAGGGGCATGATTGACAGGAATTATGTAGGTGACCACTGGCGGTTGCTACATGCTAAATATCTAAGCTCTGTGCCCTGTGGTTTCAGAGAAGAAGATTTTTTGAGATTTTTTCCAATTATGAGTCTATGGGAGCTAAGGGGCCCCAGGGTGTGGCCAATTTGGACCCCAGGGGCATGATTGGCAGGAATTATGTAGGTGACCACTTGCCGTTGCTACATGCCAAATATCTCAGCTCAGGGCCCTGTGGTTTCAGAGAAGAAGATTTTTGACGCTTTTTTCCAAACGTGGCCCGTTTGGACACCAGGGGCATATTTGGCAGGAATTATGTAGGTGACCACTTGCTGTTGCTACATGCTAAATATCTAAGCTCTGGGCCCTGTGGTTTCCGAGGAGAAGATTTTTGAAGCTTTTTGTTCCATTATGAGTCTATGGGAGCGAATGGGTCCCGGGGCGTGGCCAATTTGGATCCCAGGGGCATGATTGGCAGGAATTATGTAGGTGACCACTGGCCATTGCTACATGCTAAATATCTAAGCTCTGGACACTGTGGTTTCAGAGAAGAAGATTTTTGAAGCTTTTTTTCCATTATGTGTCTATGGGAGCTAAGGGGCCCCGGGGTGTGGCCAATTTGGGCCCCAGGGGCATGATTGGCAGGAATTATGCAGGTGACCACTTGCCGTTGCTACATGTCAAATATCTCAGCTCGGGGCCCTGTGGTTTCAGAGAAGAAGATTTTTGAAGCTTTTTTCCATTATGAGACTATAGGAGCTAAAGGGCCCCGGGGCGTGGCCCGTTTGGACACCAGGGGCATATTTGGCAGGAATTATGTAGGTGACCACTTGCTGTTGCTACATGCTAAATATCTAAGCTCTGGGCCTTGTGGTTTCCAAGAAGAAGATTTTTGAAGCTTTTTGTTCCATTATGAGTCTATGGGAGCGAAGGAGCCCTGGGGCGTGGCCAATTTGGACCCCAGGGGCATGATTGGCAGGAATTATGTAGGTGACCACTTGCCGTTGCTACATGCCAAATATCTCAGCTCAGGGCCATGTGGTTTCAGAGAAGAAGATTTTTGAAGCTTTTTTCCATTATGAGTCTATAGGAGCTAAAGGGCGACGGGGCGTGGCCCGTTTGGACACAAGGAGCATATTTGGCAGGAATTATGTAGGTGACCACTTGCCGTTGCTACATGCTAAATATCTAATCTCTGGGCCTTGTGGTTTCCGAGGAGAAGATTTTTGAAGCTTTTTGTTCCATTATGAGTCTATGGGAGCGAAGGGGCCCCGGGGCGTGGCCAATTTGGACCCCAGGGGTATGATTGGCAGGAATTATGTAGGTGACCACTGGCCATTACTACCGTAAAAATTCGGCTCTAAGGCGATTCGGCTATAAGACGGGACCCCTTTTTCAGTTCTTCTAATGTGGGATTTTGCTTATACTCTTTTATAAGACGGGTCAAAATTTTGCCATATCTGTCGGGCCTATCTGCTACCGCTAGATGCCATTTAGATATGAGAAATCGGCCTTTTTTCGTCAGAAAACCTCTCTACTTACCCCTCACATGGCTTTGTTTATGTTTGTTGACATAATGTCTTCGTTTGTGAGAGTTACAAAGAGAGACAACTCTTACTGAATCTGAATCGGTAGGTCTATTAAGCGTCTGGAAAAGGGGGAAACGTCGGGCCGATAGGTCGTATCGCTGTCGGCCCGAAGTTGACCCGGTACATGCTTTGCTGGCTAAGACTTCTATTTAATAGACGACAGGGCTGCCAAATCCATTTCCCGGCTGCCCGAGACAAGACCGAAATCGCGCCGGGCAAGTGCAAAAAAAAAAATCGTCTACAACTGTCAGTCTTTGCGAGTCTTTAAATCCGGTAAAACTAGACCAGTAAGTAAATCGCAATAATAATTAATGCAGACAAACCATCTGTGTATTTATTACGGTTCAAGTATGACACTATTGTTAATCCCTGTCATATAATTGCCACCCTGCGGTGCGTGTCGATAAGGTGTGAAAATATGGTCAAGTTATGTCTCGTATTTGCGTTTATCCTCCAATCATAAAATTTAATCCACAATCAATGTGAAAATGATTTAATCGCTCCTCAGACAATTAGCTACATCTAACAGTAGAAGTTTGCATTACAAAAAATGGACTATTCAACGATCTCATGAATGGTTATGTTTTGGCGCCAAATAGCAGACGCTGGGCGAGAAAAGTCGAACGCTGTTGTTGGTTATTGACCCGGAGCTTCTGGGGATAATTCGGGAGCTGTGCAAAGCGCTGGTTTTCTATCCACCTCTATTCACAACCGTTTAGCTATCGAGAAAATATTTTTACCGGTTCCTAACGTTTTTTTTTTATGAACGAGAAATGACAATGACATTAAACACATGTTGGGGTGCTGGCGTCGGATGACGTCATTTACCGATCGCGTGCAGAAAAATGGTAGCGTCGGTTTGTGGGCGGCGATTTATATCAATTCAAAAATCATCGATTGGCATTTTCCGTATGTCTGGTCTTCACCGGACATTGCCGGAAAAAAGCATGCAGTCCATGACCTCGGCTATAAGACGGGGTCAATTTTTCGGGCTCATTTTGGAGGGAAAAATCCTCGTCTTATAGCCGAATTTTTACGGTACATGCTAAATATCTAAGCTCTGGACACTGTGGTTTCAGAGAAGAAGATTTTTGAAGCTTTTTTTTCCATTATGAGTCTATGGGAGCTAAGGGGCCCCAGGGTGTGGCCACTTTGGGCCCCAGGGGCATGATTGGCAGGAATTATGTAGGTGACCACTTGCCGCTGCTACATATCAAATACCTCAGCTCTGGGCCCTGTGGTTTCAGAGAAGAAGATTTTTGAAGCTTTTTTCCATTATGAGTCTATAGGAGCTAAAGGGCCCCGGGGCTTGGCCCGTTTGGACCCCAGGGGCATGATTGGCAGGAATTATGTAGGTGACCACTTGCAATTGCTACATGCTAAATATCTAAGCTCTGGGCCCTGTGGTTTCCAAGAAGAAGATTTTTGAAGCGTTTTGTTCCATTATGAGTCTATGGGAGCGAAGGGGCCCCGGGGCGTGGCCAATTTGGACCCCAGGGGCATGATTGGCAGGAATTATGTAGGTGACCACTGGCCGTTAATACATGCTAAATATCTAAGCTCTGGGCCCTGTGGTTTCAGAGAAGAAGATATTTTAATTTTTTCCCATTGTAAGTCTATGGGAGCTATATGTTGCCATGGCAACCACAATTCCAATCTGATCAGCCCAAAAACCTTATGCAGCCTTTCCCCCTACCTGATGATGCTTCTCATGAAATTTGATCAAGACTGACCAAGGGGTATTAGAGATATACATATTTGAAATTGTTTACAGACGCAAGGACGGACGGACGCACGCACGCACGACGGACGACGGACAAAAAGTGATCACAAAAGCTCACCTTGTCACTACGTGACAGGTGAGCTAAAAAATGAGGAATTGGGTGCTGAAATGGGTGTCTTCCAGAAAACATAGCTTACCGCAATGATCCTAAGTACTGGCCAGAGAGGCCTAAGCAAACTGAAACAGTGCAGATCCAGATCAGACTGCTCCTGAAGAAGCAGCCTGATCAGGGTCTACACTGTATGCCATTCAGTCTCCACTTTTTGGACTCCTTGCTAGGTTGTGAAACAAACCCATTAAAATTTTTTGGATAATTACAGCAAGTTCTCATGGTTTCAAATTTTTTGGAATTTTTACTGTATCTTGGTATCAAAGTGTCCACTCACAATAAAGGCGTAACTATACCAAATTTAGTGACACAGAGGCCTTTCTGATATATAATCTTCACTTTATAAAGCACAAATAGTGAGCATTCCAAGTTTCATTTTCTGTGTAAACCAGGCCAATAACCTTTGCCAGGAAAATATTTTCAATGTTTATATTTCTATAACACAGCCTTATAATAACCCACAGCTCTGAGTAGTTCATACTAAAATGACTGCATCAGCCAACATGTTGTTTGTAGTTAACACAGATTGAGTGATCGTTTTGGGTTTAGTAACAAGTCAACCCTTATGGGTCATTTTGTGTCATCTCCCAGAGAAAGGGAGAAGACAGAAGAAATAGCAGATGAGATGAAAGTGTCGAGGAAAATGAATGGAAGGAATAACAGCACTCCCCCTCTAACCTTACCTATTGCAAGGATAGCAGGCCTTGCCCAACTGTAAGCCAGTATCAATTGGACGCCCTAGTGACACAAGATACACGTCACCTTTGCCTCACCCAACCAACTGTATATCTTAACAGGTGAGTTGATTGGACATGGGGAATGGATACACCTCCAGGGGAGGCAACTCCTGCAAAAGTATTTCTGTCTTGCATGTCAATAGGGGTCAACTCTTAAAGGAAGGCAGGAGCAAATTCTTTCGTTTAGGAGCAAATTCAATCCTTAAAGAGTGGACAAATTTTTCAGTGGGATAGGGCTTATAGAAAAGTGAACAGGCAGTCCCCAAAGTCATCTCCCTTTCAAAAATGGCGAAAAATCTGCCAGGTGTTCACATTTCCTTCAATTTTTCTAATGTAAGTTAGAA
This sequence comes from Lucinisca nassula, assembly GCA_963580285.1. Taxonomy (NCBI): domain Eukaryota; kingdom Metazoa; phylum Mollusca; class Bivalvia; order Lucinida; family Lucinidae; genus Lucinisca; species Lucinisca nassula. The sequence goes on from OY757011.1 coordinate 110,751,294, forward strand.
GTACAAACCAATCCATTTTATACAGTTACACCCATAACATGATATTGGCAAAACAGTGCAGTCCTGGATCAGGTGTTGCAGACTTCACTGTTCACAAACTGTTCAGTCATTTTCTTAATTTTCTAAAAAAAAAAACAACCTGAAACCCCATCTGAATTTTAAATTGGACTCCTGCTATATATATTAGGGGGAAAATTCCATTCAGTAGAGAATAGGTTAAAGCAGGTCATTTGAAAAGTGGTTGAATCCACAATTACTTTGAATGTAACCGCTGTTGTTCATATTCAGGTTGCATTGACCAACTGTTGTTCATACTTCCATGAATATAACATAAATTAAGTCACATAATTTAACCAGGACTGAAGGTTATTGACATCTGGAAGAGAAATCGCACATTTAATAATGAAAAAACACCATTAATCTAAACCAATTTCTGAAAAACCATGTACAGACAACAATTTGTTCTCGATATCAAATAATCCAGTACAGGGAGGTATGGGGGGAGTACACATGCAACATTATTTTTGCATGTGTACCCATTTTTCTATCGTGTGTAGCCATTTCTCTTGCATCTGTACCCATTTCTCTTGCATCTGTACCTTGCATGCATATCATTTCTCCGGATTTGTTTGATTAAAGGTTTAACGCCCCCGTCAACACTGTATAGGTCATTTTGGAGACGTTGCTTCAAATTTTGTGGGACTTTAACCCGACATTGAGATGAGATGACATCTCAAGCCCTGCCGTCCAATTAAACTAATAGGGTTTATATGCATGGATAGTCCAAACTCGCATCACTTTTCCTGGGCATGCTTAGAACCTCTAAGGAGTTTACAAGTACTCCATGTGCGGTTGGTTTCAGCTCTGCGTGGAAGCATCATGCAGCTCATCTATTTCTTCAAGCCCCGATGGGCGGGAGCGGATCATTTCTCCTGAATCTGTAAATTGCATGCATATCATTTCTCATGAATGTGTACCTTGTGTGCATATCCATTTCTCTTGAATGTGTACCCATTCACCTTGAACTGGATGGCTACAACTTCAGAAGAGGGATTTTTTTTATTCAAATTATTTTTATTTTCCTTTTTAACAATAGTTTACTCTTAAGGGAAAATTTTCTCTTTCCTTTAACAGCAGGCCCATTTTTCAAAGAGGCTCAGTTCATCAAAAAGCAATTAAAGTCAAGAAAGTTGTCTCCCTTATAAAAGAATTGATGTCAAATACTGGCAACTGCGCTCAATTCTTTTTAATAAATCCGCTTAATTTACTTGTACCACCCCTTTACAACACTTTATATTGAAGTATGGTTTGGGGTTTCATATGGTTTGAAGATGGATCTAAAAACCTATAGATTATACAGAAAACTATAGATTATTACTTGTACCACCCCTTTACAACACTGTTTATATTGAAGTATGGTTTGGGGTTTCATATGGTTTGAAGATGGATCTAAAAACCTATAGATTATACAGAAAACTATAGATAATACAGAAAGACTATATATGGTCATTTTTCTGTATAATCTATACAGTTTTGTTTGGATATAACAGTCACATTTTTCATTTTAATCTATAAATTATTGTTTGTATATAACATGGTTGTTTAACTAACATGATTTCTGTTTTGGACCCCAACAACAAGTTATAAAGAGGTTCTGGAGTACCTTTTCTTCTTGCATGTTCTTCAAGGCTATTTTCATTTTCTTCTCACAATGTTCACATTCAGGACAGGCAAGGGTGAAGCTCTCACAGTCCAAACTCTTCCCTTTCCAGTGTACCTGGCCAATCAGGAGATCTTCTAACATTCCCTCATGGTCTTGATGGTTCTCTGAAGATGAGGCACTTTTACATTTTTTCTTTTCTTTTTTTTGTTTTGGTTTTGGTTTTATGGCCCTTTCAAAGTTATTTCACTCATATCGAGCCGATCATTAATCACAGGTGGGCGAAAAATGGAGTACCTGGAGAAAAACCACCTGACCTTCAGTTGCAGAACTTGGCGTCCCAAGCCAGGCTCAAACCACAGCGGTGACAGACCAAATGATCAAGAGTCAGCGCCCTTGTCCACTAGGCCACAGAGGCCCGTTATACTTTTACGTAGGCATACTGTTGGATATAATGCTATTACTGCATGGCTAAACCAGAGAAACTCATTACGATCATACGGAGCCAGCAAATTTTCCTAACCACTCTTTCCATGGGAAGACCTGCACATAAGCAAATTACCGGTACCAGTACAGTCTTTTGGTGGAAACTGAAAACTGCCCTTCTTCAATCAGCAGATGGATGAGAATGGCTTTTGAAAATATTTCATGATCAAGCATTATATACAAATATTGCCAGACCTAGTGGGGATCAAATCCACAGAATCCTGATCACCAGTCAAACACACATCTAACTGAGCAACCAGTGGTTACAATGGCTAAATATGCACTTACATAATGTGATGTATAAAATATTAAATTTGTTTTTTGAAATTCATTAAATACATTTTGAGACAGTTTAAATTTTCAATGTAGGTTCTTTGCATAGTTTATATACACATACTCTAAAAAACCTTAGTAACTGCTGGTCTTTTTTCACTTTTAGGAAAGCTTTGAGCATCCTCTTTCATTCTGGTTTATGTGCAACTGCATATGTTACATGTCATGAGTAACTTAGGTCAAACTTTAAATCAACCCAATTTTGTACTGGAAACCCCAAAACAGGTAGTTTGGCAAACAGTGCAGGCCCAGATCAGACGCCCCACAATGCGGCATCTGAACAGAGCCTGCACTATTTGCTAACAGAATTTCGATCAAAAATAGAATAAAAACCTAAAAATAGGCCTGACACCCCTTAAATGACAAACTGAGTTGTCCAACATATAGCAATGGAAGAGTCCACTAGTATACAATGGGTTAAAGGCCCAAACACCTTTGGGATCATGAAAATTTGTTTGAGACATGGGTAGGTTAATCATAGCACCAGAACAGAAAGCATGATAGCGATATCTTTTCAATTTTTGGTATGCTGTGTGTTCTCATTAGCACCACTTCATCAAGTTGATTCTGATTAGTTCACACTACAAACATTTTCAGGTTAACCCATTGTATGCGGGAAACCCTTAAAGGAGTACCTTGGAAAACAGTGCAGGCCCAGATCAGACGCCGCAGAACGCGGCGTCTGATCAGGGCCTGCACTATTTGCTAACAGAATTTTCTGTCCAAAATATAAAAAGAATGAAAAAAACAAGCCTACCACCCCTTATATGACAAATGGACTTGTCCAACATATAGCAATGGAAGAGTCCACTAGTATACAATGGGTTAAAATGGGAAAATTATCCCCAATACATTAATATCTGTAGTTAAGGAAAAATCTGCAGTTATGGGAAAAATTGTTTTCTAACTCGTTCTTGAGTAATCCTTGACTTGTTTACCTGGCCAGTTTCTGACTCTTTCTTGGGTCATCAAAGTTAAATTGTATGAGACATGAACTTACTGTCAGAGCCAAGGTGTGCCCACTCTAGTAACTGCAGTCTTTCGTCTTTAGTTGTTACAACCTTCAATTCCTCTTTAGCAGAGTCGGACTTGTAGAACAGATTATTACCAACCAGCTTGTAATTTTTGGATGCCTCCCTGACAAGAGTTTTTAACTTGAAGCTGGAGTTTGGTAGGTAGGTCTGATTATTGATGTACAGTCTAATACACTTATAGAAATGATCCAAATCCACCTGAAATTAAGGTAAAAATGAATAATTTCAAGCCCTTTTTGTGGGGGTTGTGACCCTTTCAAGTTTATTTCACTTATTTCAAGCCAATCTTTAATCAGAGGTGGGCAAAAACTAGAGTACCAAGAGATCTGTTAAAGAACTTGCCATCCCACAGGGACCCCAGCAAAGCTTGAACAATAGTATTAAGAAACCTTAGGACTAAGTGACCAAGGCTCAGTGCGCTTACCGAACAGGCCATGGTAGCCTGTATACTTTCAAGGGAGGTCACTATGATGACTAGAGTGCAATAACTCTCCCCTCGAAATGGACAATATTTGTAGAAAAATTGCTTCAAAATTTTGACAAATGCAAAAGCTGCTCACATTTTTTCAGAAAAAATAAAATTTTAGATATTGTGCTTGCTAGAATGGTTAACAATTTGACCACTAATGAGCTCATTTAGTTAACGATGCTTTGAACAACTGGCCCCTGATCTGGAGCTACGTGTTATGTTTACCGTTAGTTTAGCTCCAGGTTGTGCCACAGCTGACAGATCTGTCTCGGAGTCACTAGGTATTTCTTCTGTCTCGTCAATTTCGGATTCTCTGTTTGTTTCATCTGTTTTACTCATAGCTTCCTCCACCTCTGAGTGTTCAACCATCTCTGCTGTACTGACAATTTCTACTTTTACTTTCTTTGACTCGGCTGCATGGACTTGTGTACTGGCTTTCCGTTTCACTGGTGTAACATAACTCTGCTCATCAAACTGTTTAGGCTTCACTGAACCAGTCCGTGTTCTGGTCACAATGGCTGCAAAGACACAAACATAAATTGCATGGTGGAGAGATCAGCTTTACATTTTCACAGTATAATGTACTAAATCTGGTCATCAACATTGTTAAGGCTTCACTTAAGGGGAATGGGAACACCTGGCAGATTTTTCTGCCTTTTTTCTAAGGGAGACAACTTTCAGAACTTCCCGTTCATTTTTCTATAAGCCCCGTCCTTCTGAAAAAGGGGTCTACTCTTAAAGGAAAGAATTTTTCTCCTCAGGAGCAAATTCTTTCCTTTAAGAGTTGACCCCTATTGACATGGGAGAAAAAAGACTTTCGCAGGAGATGCTTCCCCTGAAGGTGTCCCCATTTCTCTTAAACAAACTTATTCTAGTCAAACAACTCCTATGCCAAAAATAGTCATCCGAAGAGATGGCAACCCCCCCCCCCCCCCCACCCCCCAACCGACCAAAAGCCAATATGGCCTTCAGGATTGTTCACCAATATAAAGTGCACCAGAATTAAACCAGCAATATATCACAAAAGTTTTGGAGTTATGGCCATCACAAGATTATACTGTCAGGGGAGATAATTAAACAAGAGGCCCATGGGCCACTATGCTCACCAGAGCTCAGGTGGGCACTGCCCAATGACAGCCATGTACATGTATTTTAACATGACATCATTTTAATCTACCAATTATAAAGTCTCCCAAATGAACCCCTATATCCAAATGAGCATCCATCTGGACTCAGTATCTAAAACATTAGGCCTTTTATTAAGTAGAGGGTGTAGCGCATGGACCCAATGGAGCCCTGGCTGGTATCACTAAATGCATCTTATCATAAGGAATAAGAATAAATATTGTGTAGCAGTGGGGATCTGTATACCAGAGTTATAAGGCCTCTTAAGCGGTAGAGGGGTTGGGGCATGTCCTGTTGATCCCAGGAAAACCCAAGATTGTTGTCCCTATAAGGACCAAGAATATATATATATATGGTTTATGGGTGGGAATCTGAATGGTTTCTGATATATGAGGCCCTTCTATGACGTGGAGAGGAGAGGAATGGCCCCAGCGACCCCCAAGTGGGTGTGCTATTGATAAAGAACAAGAACATATATGATTATGGGGTGGGGATTCGAGCGGTTTCTGAAATATATGGCCTTTTATCTATCTATCTTCTGATACTGCGTCGGTCACATTTGACCATTACCGCAGGTGTATATTACATACACTCCAGGTTTGCAGGATGAAAGCCTACACAGTAATTATGTAATTACGGTAGGGATCTTTAACCTGCACAGGGGATGGTTCTCCCTGCACAGGGGGCCTCCAGTTAACGTCCCGATCCGAAGGACGGTGCACTTTATGACATTCATCCCTGCAAATGATGCCAATGGAGCGTGTTCGGACACCGAAATTTTATCGCCGCTGCCGGGGATCGAACCCGGGACCTCTAGCATCAGAGGCAAGTGCACTAGCCACTGAGCTATCATGCTCCACATGCTCCACTTTTATAGTGGAGGGGCGGGGCGCATTTCCGTAGCACAAAGTGACCCCCAGGTTGGTGTGACTGAACGAGTCTTATCATAAGGAACAAGAATATTATAGTTTATGGGTGGGGATCTGAATGATTTCTGAGATATATGGCTTTTAATGAAGTAAAGCAGTGAGGCATGACCCAGGCAGTCCGGATGACTCCCAAGCTAGTGTTATTTGAATGTGTCTTATCACAAAGAAGATAATTATATATGGTTTAGGGGTGGGGCTCCGAACAGTTTCTGTTCCTTTTGTATAGCCTTTTGTGAAGTGGTGGGGTGGGGCAAGGCCCGGGACCTCTAGCATCAGAGGCAAGTGCACTAGCCACTGAGCTATCATGCTCAGTGGCTAGTGTAATTGGTTTCTGAGATATATGGCCTTTTGTGAAGAAGAAGGGGTGGGGCAAGGCCCAGGCACACCCCGGGAGACCCCCAATTTGGTGTCAGTGAATGTATATTTTCATAAGGAACAAGAATATATATGGTTTAGGGGTGGGGATCTGTAAGGTTTCCATGATATTGGGACTTTTATGGAATGGAGGGGGTGGGGCACGTACCGGGGGAACCCCAGGTTGGTGTCACTGAATGTATCTTATCATAAGGAACAAGAATATATATGGTTTTGGGGTGGGGATCTAGATGGTTTCCGAGTTATATGGCCTTTTATGAAGTGGAGGGGGTGGGGCATGGCCCCGGCTTAACCTGGGGGACCCCCATGTTGGCATTAAAGCATATGGCTGAGAAACATTTAATCAAGGAACATTTCTATAAAGTTTTGTCAAAATATCTGCAATAACTTGGCAGCAGATGCCATTTTTCAATTTTCCCCATTATAAGTCTATGGAAAATCTAAGTTGCCATAGCAACAAAACTAAAGAGCCGAATTTCATAAAAAACACAAAACCTGTAAAGGCAAATATGGTGAATATTTTAATAAACTCTCAGCCTCATAGAGCATACGGTTCCTGAGGAGATGATTTTTTAAGTATTTTTTTTCTATTTTTTTCAATTTGGTTTCCATGGCAACCAATACAAATGAGCAGTAGGCCTAAAATCATATGGCAGATAGTAGATTGCCTAAGGAATATTTCTATGAAAGTTTTGTCAAAATATCTGCAGCTGCTTGGCAGTAAATGCCAATTTTCGATTTTCCCCATTATAAGTCTATGGGAACTCTAAGTTGCCATAGCAACCAAACTAATGAGCTGAATTTCATAAAAAACAAAAACTTTCAAACCCCCAACCCAAGGATGCTACAGATGAAATTTAGGCCCAATCAGCCTAGCGGCTTCAGAGGAGATGTCGTTTAAAAGTGTTGACGTCACCAGACGCAGACGACGGACAACTGCCTATCCTATAAGCTCCCCCGGAGCCTTCGGCTCTGGTGAGCTAAAAACCAGGGCACTCAGAATTGTTGTTCTTGTGCATGACGTGCCTGCTTAAGCTCATGTATTTCTGTACAAAGTATCATAAATACATTGTCTCAAAGGGTATTGGAGATATGGGGATCACAAGCTGGTCATACTGTTATATTGGAAGGGTAGATAACTCAAATACCACAGCACCAACAGTTGTGGTTCTTGCACATGACACCCCTTCTGTACCTTGTATACAATTGTGCCAAGTTCCTTCAATATATCTCAAACGGTGTTGAAGTTATGGCCATCACAAGGTTATATTGTCAGGGGACGTAACTCAAAAACAAGAGCACCCAGAGTTGTAATTCTTAAGCATGACACACCTGCTTAACCTCATGTACATCTGCATCAAGTACCACCAATATGTCTCAAAGGGTATTGGAGGTACAGTGATCACAGGGTGGTCATACTGTTATATTGGAACAGGAGATAACTCAAATATCATAGCACCCAGAGTTGTGGTTCTTAGGCATGAAGAGCTGTCTCAACCTTGTATACAATTCAGCCAAGTACCATCAATATATCTCAAAGGGTATTGGAATTATGGCCATCACAAGGATATATTGTCAGGGGAGATAATTAAAAAACCAGGGCACCCAGAGTTGTGGTTCTTGCACGTGACACACCTGCTTAACCTCATGTATAACTGTACCAAGTAACATCAATATACAGTCGAACTTCGATGGCTCGAACTCGCCGGGACCGCCGAAAAAAGTTCGAGCCATTGGTAGTTCGAGCCACTGTCCAGAGTCCAACTCGGCAAGATCCATCTTTGTGTGCTATTATTTTTATCATAGCTGCGGCGATTTTGGTGACTTCCGGTACATTTATCGGTCATAATTAAAGAGTGGATGATGAGCCGTATTTTTGGTCATGTAATGATACTAATCACGCGCCTGCGTGACTTGATCGTTAAAATTGGAATTTTTAAAAAGGTAATAAGTGCGAGCCTTCGGTGGGATTTTACATAGAAAATGCACTCTAGGGACCAGGCTTAGAGTTCGAGGGTTCGAGCCATCGTGGTTCGAGCCAAGGGTGGCATGTTTAATAAAATGAATAGGGATTTTGCCGGGACTGAAAAGTCAGTTCGACCCACACGTGGTGTTCGAGCCTACCGAGTTCGACCCATCGAAGTTCGACTGTATCTCAAAGAGTATTGGAGATGTGACCATCACAAGGCAGTGATTCCATATTATTGGAATGAGATAACTCAAAAACCATGGCACCCAGAGTTGCCGTTCTTGTGCATGACACACTGTCTTGGCCTTGTGAACAACTGTGCCAGGTATCATCAATGTACCTTAAAGGGTATTGAAGTTATGGCCATCACAAGGTAGTCACTCTATTTTATTAGGGGAGATAACTCAAAAACCATGGCAACCAGAGTTGTGGTTCTTGTGCATGACACGCTGTCTCAGCCTTGTGAACAACTGTGCCAGGTACCATCAATATATCTCAAAGGGTATTGGAGTTATGGCCATCACAAAGTAGTCATTCTATTTTATTAAAAGGGGAGATAACTCAAAAAGTATGGCATCCAGAGTTCTGGTTCATGCACATGCCGTCTCAGCCTTGTGAACAATTGTGTCAAGAACCATCAATGAATCTCGAAGGGTATAGGAGTTATGGCCATCACAAGGTTGCGTTTACGGACGGACATTCTCACCAATGGATACTTAAGTGGCTAGGCATCGGCATATTGACTACTTAAGGGGCAAATTCTCTTAAGCGGCAAGCCACCTAAGAGACAATTTTTGCCACTTAAGTACCAAAATAACGGAATAAAGTCCATTTGGACTCGCGAATATATACTTAAGTGTCAAACTGTCCAAATTTTTTGCCCCCTAAATGTCGTTTCGTTGGTGCGGATGGACAGACGGATGGACGGACGTTCCAACATGTCAGGTTTAAGGGCTATTTCTTTTGTTCTTTTCTTTTGTTTAGTTTAGGGGCTAACCTTCTAAACCTTTTATTTATGGAATAAATCTATTGTTTACCAATCATTTTCCAGTGTTATCAATCTGGAAACTAGCCCCTAAACCTGACATGTTTGCCCGGACAGACGGACGGAAGCCAGGCTGATCACTATATCCCCCGAACCTATTCAGTCTGGGGATAACAAAAACTACATGGCAGAGGTTTCTATCTTTCTGGCAAATCAACATACCGCATACTTGATATTTTTCACAGGTTCAAATTTTCATGGTTTAAAGTGAAACATCTACATACAAATTTTTGTCATTTTCTAATTTAATGGTCTCCAGTATGCACGAAAATTAAAACTGCTTGTATACCAAACGCATATTTTGAAAAGCAGAATACCACTCTAAAATAATTGGCAGATATATGATTTCATTACAAGATACCTTATGTTTATTTATCACTGATCTGTGTAATGTACAAACACTCATATTTTTGGTGATTGCAAAAGAAAGCAGATACCTTACAACATGAATTCTTCCGAAGGTTACGTCGTGCCTGTGGGGGTACAAAGTCACCGAACCATGACATCTAGGCCAAGGTCAAACATAGATGCTTGCATAAAAGTTGCCATTCTTAAATGCAAGGTTGTACTAAGTATCATGAATGAAGCTCTAATAATTCTCTAGAAATGAACTTAACCATTAGGGTGAATGCTAGGGTGGTTGCAATATTTTACAAAGTAAGTGAACCATAAAATGTAGGTCAAGGTTAAATATGGATGCTGCATTTAAGTTGCCGTCCCCAAATACAAGTTTGTACCAAGTATTTTTTAGAAGCTCTTACAGTTCTTGAGAAATTAACTCGACCATTAGGGTGAACGCTAGGGTGGTCGCAATATTTTACCAAGTCAGTGAACCATGAAATGTAGGTCAAGGTCAAATATGGATGTTTGCATTTAAGTTTCCATCCCCAGATACAAGTTTGTACAAAGTATCATTCGTTCTTGAGAAATTAACTTGACCATTTGGATGAACCTTAGGGTGGTCGCAATATTTTACAAAGTCAGTGAACCATGAAATGTATGTCAGGGTCAAATATGGATGCTGCATTTAAGTCGCCTTCCCCAGATACAAGTTCGTACCAAGTATTTTTATTAAGCTCTTATAGTTCTTGAGAAATTAACTTGACCATAAGGGTGAACGCTAGGGTAATTGCAATATTTTACGAAGTCAGTGAACCATGAAATGTAGGTCAAGGTCAAATACGGATGCTTGCATTTAAGTTGCTATCCCCAGATACAAGTTTGTACCATTAATGAAGCTCTTATAGTTCTTGAGAAATAAATTTGACCATTAGGGTGAACGCTAGGGTGGTCGCAAATGTTGACACCTTGACAAACAGACGCACGAATGGACGAACGAACGAACGAAAGCACGAACCGACGACAAACCAGGTGCTTATATTGCCCCATGCTAATAGCAGGCGCAATAAAAGGTATAAATGTTGTTTTTTTTCAGAGCCAGCAGAATTTAAAGCTTAATAATAACTGCCAAGGTGTCCAAATTTAAACCTACCACTTCACCATTTTAAAGTTTAGACCCTTACCCAAAACTTGCTATTACTAACAACTCTTAATACAGTATCAATCTCAGATATCAGTTTGATGGAAGTATCAAGCAATGATGTGTTCTAAATAACCCTTTTCAATCCTGAAGTCTGGTAATAGATACCTATGCAAAGAGTGTAGATCCAGACGAGACGGCCCATAATGAGCCTTCTCATTAGGATCAACACCATTTGCCATCCTGTTAACCATCTTGACTAAAAATATTACCGTAAAAATAAAAAACATTCAGACACCTTAGGGACTAGCTGTAATTCTCCTATCTCTCCCAACAAATTTGTTTCACAATCCAGGGAATCGTGCAAAATGTACAGATGGAATGGCAAACAGTGTAGACCCTGATCAGACTGCTCCTGAAGGAGCAGTCTGATCTGATCTGGGTTAGCGGTCTGCACTGTTTGCTCAGGCCTATCTGTCGCAACACCTAGGATCATTATGGTTTTTACAAGAATGGGTCTGTTCAAATTCAAAGATGGAAGAAACCACTTCAGATCAGTGATGATAGAGTTAAGCAGGGATTATGATAAAATATTCATTATTTGGAGGGTTTGGCCAGCCGGTAGCTCAGTCGGATCCGTGTCTGACTGGTAATTAGGAGGATGCAGGTTCGCTACCTGACGGGGTCAGCAACATTCTTTTGTGGAGACTGATCACAAAATCTTTTCTACTGTCATTCTCTCCCTTCCACTGATTCAAGAAGGGCACTTGTTATTTTCTGGTGAAAGAATGTGCACTGTCGTGGTTAACAGCTTATGTATATGCCTGCCTAGGAAAAGGTTGGATAGGCAAACCACATCAATATGACCTAAATAGTGTTGACAGGACATTTAAACTCTTAACACAAACAAATACTCCAAGGATTTGGTTTTTGTTTTGGAGTATAGCCCAGTCAACACTCTTAAGGTCATTAAGCCATTCAGATAAAGTGACCACATGTGCAGCCTTAGCTAAGCAATTAACAAGTGCAGTAAGTAACTGACAACTATCCTTCTTGAATCAGCAGGAGGAAAAGGATGACCACAGAAAATATTAATGATCAATCTCCTCGAAAGAATCCTGCAGAACCCAGCTGAGATCTAACCAGCTACCTCCTAGTCACTATCAGGGCTCAGTTCAAAACATATGATTTGTTAGTTAATGTATTATTAAAACTTTGATCATTAAATAAGGCAAATCAACCCCCGCCCATCGGGGCTTCAAGAAATAGATGGGCTGCATGATGTTTCCACGCAGAGCTGAAAGAGACCCGCACATGAGTACTGGTAAACTGCATAGAGTATCTAAGCCTGCCAAGGCCAAGTCGGACCGTCCATGCTTATAAACCCTATTGGTTTCATTGGGAGGCAGGGCTTGAGATGTCATTTTATCTCAATGTTGGGTAAAAGTCCCACAAAATTGGAAGCAATGTCTCCAAAATGACCTTTAAAGTGCTGACGGGAGAAGTTAAACCTCAACTCAAACAAACAATAAATAAGGCAAATATATTGATATTTTTGCTGGAAAAATATAAGCAGCTGTTCACATATTTTCAGCAAAAATACCACTGTATTAGGTATTTTACTTACTAGAACTGTTGACAATTTGACCACTAATGAGCTTGTAAAGCTGTTTAACCCATTTTGCACCGGAAACCCCAAACCGGTACCCTGGCAAACAGTGCAGGCCCAGATCAGATGCCGCAGAACGTGGCGTCTGATCAGGGCCTACACTGTATGCAAAAAGTTCACCCCTAAATTTTGAAATGGACCCCTGCTATATATCAGGAGGAAGATTCCATTTGGTACAAAAAGGGTTAAACGATGCTTTGAACAACAGCCCTCAGATGCACAGCCAAGTGCACTGGGCCATGCTCAGATATTGTGGTAGAACACTTATTTTGTAGTGCTTTACCTCTAGGGGTGCTAGTTGCTTGTGGTCTGTCTTTCTCCAGTGATTTATCTGCTCTTGGAGGAGGTACAAATTTTTCCACCTCTCTAACCTCAACCTCTACTATGCTCTCTTTCTGAAGGGCCTGTTCAATACCCATCATCATGTCGAGGGTCATTTTCTTCTGCTCCTCTGTCAGACAGGGTTCTGACATTAGAGTTCCCACAGACTGCGAATGCTGAGGTTCAGCAGAGGTGCACTTGTCTGAGATGCCTGGAAGCTGTAGCTCTCTGGAATCACGTGTAAACATGAAAAACTTTGTTTATTAATCCTAATACAGACAAGGCCGTTTCATATGAATTTTATGAAACCAGACAGGGCCATATGAGACTAGGCAAAGCCATTTCATCTGAATTTTATAAAAAGGGACAAGGCAATTTCATAATAATTTACGAAACGAACCAAGGTCACTTCATATGAATTGTATGAAAGGAACAATGTTTTTTTCATTTTAAGTTTATGAGATGTGCCAAGGTAATTATGTGTGAATTTCATGAAACTTGCCAAGGTCATTTCATGCAAATTTTATGAAACAAGCCTAGACTACCATATGAAATGGCCACCATTGTCAGATTCTTTTTATCATGCGATAATTGTACTTTGTATTTTGCCAGTGGTAACTGTTAACCCTTGACCTGCTGAATATTTATAATATGCCACACCCACCACTGTTTATCAACCAATCAGATTTTTTGATGCAAATCATTGCGACAAATTCATAAACTGAGTGACAAACAATGAAGATCCTGATCAGATGGCTTCTTCAGAAGCCATCTGATCTGGTTCTACATTGTTTGAAAGCTAAGACATATCCTGGCTCAGCAGGAAAAGGGTTAATAGCTACTACAGCTGTCATAGATGAAATGAGCCTTCATGACATTGCTGTTTGATATAATACAAGCTAAATATTGAAAATATGAAATGGCCATCATAAACAAACCCAGATTACCTCCAAAAATAACAATGGCCATTTGCAATACAATTTTTCCATTCAAATGCACTCATTCATTTGTTCACAAATACATGACATCTGAAGAGACTCCAGATAGTGCATACGTGACACGACATGATGCTTCTTGCCTTGACTGTATAAATGCTGTACCCCACTATTTTAACCTGCATGTGCAAATGCTTAAGAAAGTATCGTCTGGTAGGTCAATCTTTGGGAAGCAATTAATGGTATGTGAGTGATTGAGTGTTTGAGTTTAACATCCTACCAACAGCTTAGGTCATACGGAGACAGGACCTTGGTTTACAGACACATCCAAGAGTCTGGAAAAGCCCGGGATTGATCCTGCGACCCATGGTTTACAAGGCGAGTAGCAATTCATGGTATGTCACCCGATTGTTAACCCACTGGATACTAGAGGACTCTTCCATTGCTATATGTTGGACAAGTCCATTTGTCATATAAGGGGTGTAGGTCTATTTTTTAATTGTTATTCTGTTTGACAGAAAATTCTGATAGCAAATAATGCAGGCCATGATCAGACGCCGCATTCTGCGGAATCTGATCTGGGCCTGTACTATTTGCCAAGGTACTCCTTAGGGGTTTCCCCACATGCAAATTTTTAGATTCTGTTGGCCAACCAAAAGGTTTTATTGATCAATCAACATTAAAATAACATGTCAGCTAACCATCGGTTTTAATGTGGCGTAAATATTATTGGTAGCAAAAATTTTAACTGGTTTGGTCGATTGGGTCCAATTAACATCATTAAGGTCACGTCCAGCCCATCAGTTTACATAATCACACATTTCCTGCGCAGGCTTATATATAAACAAGAGACTTGTATGAGTTCACCTTAAACTCTTACCTAGAATGTGCAAGAAAAGATGGTGTGTAGTCAGCCCCTTGAGGACATGATGACCGTAATGGCAAGAGACAGTAGTCTATACAGTCAGCCCAGATTTTGGGATGGTTGGACACAAACCGCTCCAGCAAGTAATCAAACTCATCATACTGTTCTCCTGAAAAATATAATCACCATCTGTATGGCTATAGCATTGAAAATACATGTAGTCATTTGGTGAGGTAAATAGGCGATTATATGGTCGGAAATGTTTGTTTTGTTAAAAATTGAACTGATTTTATCGCAGGATATACTATCTCAAATTGTCAAATGTTGTGCTACATATGAATGTGCATCAGAATAGAAATTACCTTTCATGTCTATATAAAACGAACCATGGTATGGAAATTTTAACAGAACTTTCCAAAACAAAAGGGCTTAGCTTCCATAGCTCCTGAAAAGGAGATGTACCAATGATAACTTAAGGGATATTTTTTCTTATTTTTTTCATAAAAACCTAATTTTTGTTGTGGGTACTTGTTAGAATCTAACAAGTGCCCACAACATATACTTCGGACAAGAAATAAGGGAAAATTTTCACATAAATTTTGCAGATATTGATACATTTGGGATGATTAAGAATTTTCTTTTATATTGCAATCAGGCATTCTAGTAACCTAATAAAGGGGGTCAAATAACTGCACGCTATAATCGGTAGTGACCTATAATACCTTCTACTGACCTATAATACGTCTAGTGACCGTTTATAGACAGGACCTACTTTTCCGGTCACTAATTTACAAGTGTAAACAATAACATGCAACCATTTGTACATGAGAAAACAACGAAACTGCAAGTTCAAATCTTTGCAATATTTATTTGAACAGATTTCCCGAAATTTCAGCTAAATTCTTACCTTCTCGGCCTTTCCTGGTTGGAATGGCCCGTTGGAATAGCTGCCCACTGCTACTGCAGTTGCGTCTCAACCTCGAATTTTATTTCTAAAGCTAAAATAAATTATTTATTCGCAGATTTTCATGGAGAATGTAAAGCGCTGAGAAAATTTTATTCGAGCGTCCATGTTGTTCCTACCTCGTTGACGTCACTTTATACGAGTGCGGGCCATGGCACTGAAAGTCGTTTAACATGCCACACTGTGTCCTGTATTTTTTGCTTAAATATGCTTAATTGTTGCAAAACCGCTTGATTTTTGAATTGCGGTATAAACTAAATAAATGATTAGTGTCTTTAATAATAAAATATAATCGGTTCGCCGCGACAGTTTTACAGGGGCTCGCTAAAGCTTGCCCTATAAAATTGTCTAAGGCTCACTGATTATATTTTATTAATAATGACACTAACCATGTATTTACTATATTTTAATTTGAAAAGTATAATGTGTATACTAATTAGTATCCCCTCATTGAGGCGATTCTAATGAGTACACACACAAATTTCCTTTATTTTAAAGAAAAAACAAGAGGCTCAATGAGCCTAAACCGCTCACCTGAGGAACTTAAGTTTTAACAATTCACAGACTTGACTACTAAATCTGCTAATAGAATCCAGCCCATTGACCCTTACAGGATATAAGTCATCATTATTGCATTGCATTCCAAGTTTGAGACTTCTAGCTTCTATAGTTCCTGAGAAATCTTTGACGAAAATTTAACATTGGTCAAAATGGAGAGAAAGAAGAATGAAAGAACAGATGAACAAATAAGCTGAGAAAGCCCAATGTCTCTTACACAAAATAAGTCATCATTATTCTATTGAATACCAAATTTGATGCTTCTAGCTTTTATAGTTCCTGAGAAATCTTTGATTAAAAATTTAACATTGGTCTATTATCTCTATATGGAGAGAAAGAAGAATGAAGGAACAAATGAACCAGACTAGCTCCAAAACCTAATGCAGCCTTTCCCCTTGCCCAATGGAAATACACATAAAATATAAACAAGATTGGTCGACTGCCTTCTGAGATATGCTTCATTGAAAGTGTGGACGACGGATGGACGGACGACAGACGACGGACTCCGGAGCCTTGGTATACTATCAGCTTACTGGAGCCTTTGGCTCAGGTGAGCTAAAAATTCAAGTCACTATTTCTGTCACAACATTTTCCCTACGTTAAGTCTATGGGCAAATTTTTTTGTCTCTCAAGGTCACGTAACTCCGAGGTCAATATTCCGATTCGGCCCAAAATCGAACTTAACCGAGATTTTATGCCTGTCCTCGTTACCTGCAAGTTTGAAGCTGATATGAATAAAAATAAAGTTGCTATCGTGGTCACAACGTATTTTTTTATGCTCAAGGGCAGGTAACTCCAAGGCAAATATTCCGATTCGGCCCAAAATCGAACTTAACCGAGATTTTATGTCTGTCCTCGTTACCTGCAAGTTTGAAGCTGATCTGAAAAAAATTCAAGTCGCTATCGTAGTCGCAACATTTCCCTAATTAAGTCTATGGGCAAATTTTTTGTCGCTCAAGGTCACGTAACTCCGAGGTCAATATTCCGATTCGGCCCAAAATTGAACTTAACCGAGATTTTATGCCTGTCCTCGTTACCTGCAAGTTTGAAGCTGATATGAATAAAAATAAAGTTGCTTTCGTGATCACAATGTATTTTTTTATGCTCAAGGGCAGGTAACTCCAAGGCAAATAATCCGATTCGGCCCAAAATCGAATTTAACCGAGATTTTATGTCTGTCCTCGTTACCTGCAAGTTTGAAGCTGATCTGAAAAAAATTCAAGTCGCTATCGTAGTCACAACATTTTCCCTATGTAAAGTCTATGGGCAAATTTTTTGTCGCTCAAGGTCACGTAACTCCGAGGTCAATATTCCGATTCAAACTTAACTGAGATTTTATGCCTGTCCACGTTACCTGCAAGTTTGAAGCTGATCTGAATAAAAATAAAGTTGCTATCGTGGTCACAACGTATTTTTTTATGCTCAAGGGCAGGTAACTCCAAGGCAAATAATCCGATTCGGCCCAAAATCTAACTTAACCGAGATTTTATGTCTGTCCTCGTTACCTGCAAGTTTGAAGCTGATCTGAAAAAAATTCAAGTCGCTATCGTAGTCACAACATTTTCCCTATGTTAAGTCTATGGGCAAATTTTTTGTCGCTCAAGGTCACGTAACTCCGAGGTCAATATTCCGATTCGGCCCAAAATCGAACTTAACCGGGATAGTATGCCTCTCCTCCTTACCTGCAAGTTTGAAGCTGATCTGAATAAAAATAAAGTTGCTATCGTGGTCACAACGTATTTTTTCATGCTCAAGGGCAGGTAACTCCAAGGCAAATAATCCGATTCGGCCCAAAATCGAACTTAACCGTGATTTTATGTCTGTCCTCGTTACCTGCAAGTTTGAAGCTGATCTGAAAAAAATTCAAGTCGCTATCGTAGTCACAACATTTTCCCTATGTTAAGTCTATGGGCAAATTTTTTGTCGCTCAAGGTCACGTAACTCCGAGGTCAATATTCCGATTCTGCCCAAAATCGAACTTAACCGAGATTTTATGCCTGTCCTTATTATCTGCAAGAATGAAGTTGATCAGAAAAAAATTGACGGAGCTAGAGTGATGACAAGCTTTTTCCTATGTTAAGTCTATGGGAGCTATATGTTGTCATGGTAACCAGAGTTCCACTCAGATCTGCATGAAAACCTTATGCAGTCTTTCCACTTGCCCAATAATGTTACACATGAAATTTGATCAAAGTCGGCCAAGTAGTCTTCAAGATATACATTTTTGAAATTCACATTAACCCTTATGCAAAAATGCACAAGGGCAGGTAACTCCTAAGTGTATGATCTGATTCTGCCAATTATCGAACTTGACCGAGATTTCATGGCTGTGCTGGTTATCTGTAAGAATGAAGCCAATCCGAACAAAATTGAAGCAGCTACAGTGATGACAACATTTTCCCCATGTTAAGTCGATAGGCAATTTTTCGGGCGCTCAAGGGGACGTAACTCTTGAGTGAATTATCTGATTCGGCCCAAAATCGAACTTGACCGAGATTTTATGCCTGGCCTTATTATCTGCAAGAATGAAGTCGATCAGAAAAAAATTGACGGAGCAAGAGTGATGACAAGCTTTTTCCTATGTTAAGTCTATGGGAGCTAGATGTTGCCACTCAGATCTGCCTGAAAACCTAATGAAGCCTTTCCACTTGCCCAATAATGCGACACATGAAATTTGATCAAAGTTGGCCAAGTAGTCTTTAAGATATACATTTTTGAAATTCCCATTAACCCTAATGCAAAAACACACAAGGGCAGGTAACTCCTAAGTGAATGATCCGATTCTGCCAGTTATCGAACTTGACCGAGATTTCATGGCTGTGCTGGTTATCTGCAAGAATAAAGCCAATCTGAAAATAATTGAAGCAGCTACGGTGATGACAACATTCTCCCCATGTTAAGTCAATAGGCAATTTTTTCAACGCTCAAGGGGACGTAACTCCTGAGTGAATAATCCGATTCAGCCCAAAATCGAACTTGATCGAGATTTCATGCCTGTCCTCGTTATCTGCAAGAATGAAGTCGATCAGAAAAAAATTGACGGAGCTAGAGTGATGACAAGCTTTTTCCTATGTTAAGCCTATGGGAGCTCTTTGTTGCTGTGGCAACCAGAGTTCTCATCCGATCTGCACGAAAACCTAATACAGCCTTTCCCCCTACCTGATGATGGTTCATATGAAATTTGATCAAGGCCGGCCCACTGGTTCCAGAGATATACTTCGTTGAAAGTGTGGACGACGGACGACAGACGCCGGACGCCGGCTCGTGGTATACTAATACCTCACTTGAGCCTTTGGCTCAGGTGAGCTAAAAATCGGCATTTTCAGCAATCAAAGGGATGTTACTCTGTGATAAAATGACCAACTTTGCTGGTTTTCGAACTCATCCGAGATTTTATCCTCAGCCACTTTACATATAAGTTTCAGAAAGATTCGATCAAAACTGAAAGGGCTACAGTGATGACAAGATCAAAAATCAGCATTTTCAGCAATCAAAGGGACGTTACTCTACGATAAATGGGCCGACTTGGTCAGTTTTCGAACTCATCCGAGATTTTATCCCCAGCCACCTTACATATAAGTTTCAGAAAGATCCGATCAAAACTGAAGGGGCTACGGTGATGACAAGGTCGAAAATTGGTATTTTCAGCAATCAAAGGGACGTAACTCTATGATAATTGGGCCGACTTGGCCTGTTTTCGAACTCATCCGAGTTTTTATCCCCAGTCACCTTACATATAAGTTTCAGAAAGATCCGATCAAAACTGAAGGCGCTACGGTGATGACAAGCATTTTCCCATAGTAAGTCTATGGGACCTTGTGGTTACCATAGGAACCAAAGTTTTAGAGCGATTTCGAAAAAATATGTCATCAATGCCCCACCAGAGGCATGCTACAGATGAGAAATGATTGAGATCAGCCTGCAGGATACAGAGATATAGCTGCTCAAAAGTGTGGACGGACGACGGACGGATGACGGAGGACCCACTATACTATAAGCTCCCCTGGAGCCTTCGGCCCAGGTGAGCTAAAAAGCAAACCAAACAAGAGGGCCCTGGTTCGCTCACCTGATCCAATGTATAATAAGTGGGCCCCGGGCGGGGTCAATTTTGGCCCCAGGGCTATAATTTGAACAATCTTGGTAAAGGTCCACACGATGAAGCTTCATATCGAATATGAAAGACCTGGGCTTTGTGGTTTCAGAGAAGAAGATTTTAAAGGTTTACCCTGCATAAAGAAGTCTATGTAAAACAAGATTTTCCCTAAATAAGTCTATGTAAAACCAAAGGGCCCCGGAGCGGGGGCATTTTTTGCCCCAGGGCTATAATTTGAACAATCTTGGTAGAGGTCCACTAGCTGAAGCTTCATTACAAATATCAAAGACCTAAGCCTTGTGGTTTCAGAGAAGAAGATTTTTAAAGATTTTCCCTATATAAGTCTATGTAAAATCAAAGGGCCACATGGCGGGAGCATTTTTGGTCTCAGGGCTATAATTTGAACAATCTTGGTAGAGGTCCACTAGCTGAAGCTTCATAACAAATATCAAAGACCTAGGCCTTGTGGTTTCAGAGAAGAAGATTTTCCAAGATTTTCCCTATATAAGTCTATGTAAAACCAAAGGGCCCAGAAGCGGGGGCATTTTTGGCCCCAGGGCTATAGTTTGAACAATCTTGGTAGAGGTCCACAAGATGAAGCTCCATATCAAATATCAAAGACCTGGGCCTTGCAGTTTCAGAAAAGAAGATTTTTAAAGATTTTCCCTATATAAGCCCATGTAAAACCAAAGGGCCCTGGGGTGGGGGCATTTTTGGCTCCAGCACTATAATTGAACAATCTTGGTAGGGGTCCACTAGATGAAGCTTCATACCAAATATCAAAGACCTGGACCTTGCGGTTTCAGAGAAGAAGATTTTTAATTTTAAAGATTTTCCCTATATAAGCCCATGTAAAACCAAAGGGCCCCGGTGCGGGGGCATTTTTGGCCCCAGCACAATTATTTGATCAGATCAAATATCAATGTCCTGGGCCTTGCGGTTTCAGAGAAGAAGATTTTTAGAGATTTTCCCTATATAAGCCAATGTAAAACCAAAGGGCCCCGGTGCGGGGGCATTTTTAGCTCCAGCACTATAATTTGAACAATCTCGGTAGGGGTCCACTAGATGAAGCTTCATACCAAATAACAAAGACCTGGGCCTTGCGGTTTCAGAGAAGAAGATTTTTAAAGATTTTCCTTATATAAGCCCATGTAAAACCAAAGGGCCCCGGTGCGGGGGCATTTTCGGCCCCAGTGCAATAATTTGAACAATCTTGGTAGGGGTCCACTAGATGAAGCTTCATACCAAATATCAATGTTCTGGGCTTTACGGTTTCAGAGAAGAAGATTTTTTAAGTTTTCGATGAAAAAATCTATTTTTGGCTCCTGTGACCTATATGTGCAACGGACCGGAACCATTTGAACAATTTTAAATGGGGACCACCTAAGGACCATTCCTGTGAAGTTTGGTCAAAATCTGATCAGTGGTTTAGGAGGAAATGTCGTTTGAAGAAAAAGTTTACGGACGCACGCACGCACGGACGACTGACAAAAAGTGATCCCAAAAGTTCACCTTGTCACTACGTGACAGGTGAGCTAAAAACAAAACAGAAAGATATCCCTATTATGGTTCTTAACCCAGTTTGTACCAGAAACCCCAAAATGGGTAATTGGCAAACAGTGCAGGTCCAGATCAGATACCATAGAACACAGAGTCTGTTCAAGGCCTACACTGTTTGCAAACAGTTCAGCATTTTCCAAATAAAATTTGAAGAAAACGCAATCTGACACCCTAAATTTTGAAATGGATTTGTGCTATATACAAGGTGGAAGATACCATTTTATTCAAAGAGGGTTAACCTGGTACTATGATTGACCGTCTGTAGTTTAAATTCCCACTGCCTCAAACAAATTTCCCCAGTCCCACAGCCACTGAAGTTTGACTGTATGTTTCATGGGTCTCTACTGACTGGCTGCTTAAAACATCTCTGAGATGCAAAATGCATGCTAAAATAATTTATCTACAAACAAATATAAATACTATGGTCTCTTTACAATATTTTGCATTCACTTTTCTTAAATGGATGGGCGAGAAAAATTATCAGTTTAGGGCTGAGACCTCAACCAAGAAATCTCTGACTTTTAAGTCACATACTCTGCCTAGTTTGGTTTGTTACTGCCTAGTCAACACTATTTTGGTCATATTGAGCTGATCTGTTTACTTAACCATACTTTATCTGGGCAGGCATATACATACATGTAAGAGGTTAACCAATACAGTGCACAAACTGACAACTGCCTTTTTTGAATCAGTAGATATATCTGTAGAAAATATTTCATGACCAGTCTCCCTGACACGTCTTGTACCTATGACCTCTTGATCACCAGACAGGCAAACATCTGACTGAGCTACTGAGGCAGAGGGTGAAACTTTGATGGCTCAAACACTTTTGGGACCATGAAAATTTGTTCGAGATAGGGGTAGTTCGAGTCAGTGAGAGTCATTTGTAGTGCCAGAGGCATAATACTTACCTAAGTAAAGGTATGATGTGTGTACTCATTAGAACTGCCTCGAGGCAATTATAATGAGTACACACAACATTCCTTCTCATAATGAAATATCTTTCTTTTTCATATGTTGTCGCATCTGAGAATGTAATAATGCCATGTAATAAACTGAGTAATCCACTAGTGGATTAAATATGCAAATTAGTTAGATACGCCCCTTATTTGTTACATGTACGAAGTCCTTGACGTTGTTAAGGACTTTGCATTTACTAATTGCTGAATATTGACATTTTTATAAAACAAATGTCAATAAATGCATTTAAATGTCATATGATAAATAGAATCTTGCATTCATGCTCATGTAATTTTGAATTTATTAAACTTGTTGAGCAAAAGGGATAAAATGCTTGGCACAGCCTCGCGTTTTATCCCTTTTCCTCCACTCTTTTAATAAATTCAATAATACATGAGCACTCATGTAAGATCCTCTATAAAATATACCTACATATGTCTATCAGAACCTACTTTAAGTATTTCCTAGGGATTCAAGAATGGGTTCGAATCAGCTCTGGTAAAAAGAGACATAGGTATTCGAGCTAGCAGAGTTCCACTGTATTATATACAACACAACCTCCTTATAAAACTCTTCTTTATTATTTTTAGGGCTTTGGTTTTGCGACCCTTTCAAGATTATTTCACTCATTTTGAGCCAATCGTTAACAGGAGGTGGGAGAAAACCGGAGTACACAGAGAAAAACTATCTGACATTCTGTTGCAGAACTTGGTGTTTCACATGTGACCTGAAACAAGGCTCCAACTCTGTTCGTTATTGCATGGTTTTACGTGTAGCACGGTTTAAAGATATATTGATAACATAGAAAAATGACCATAAATGGTCATTTTTCTATATAATGAATACATGCTTGTTTGGATATAGAACAGTTGCAGTTGTTAATCCATTGGACCCCACCAATAGTGTTTTAACCAATTTTGTACCAGAAACCCCAAAATGGGTACCCTGGCAAACAGTGCATGCCCAGATCAGATGCCACAGAATACGTTGTCTGATCATGGCCTACATTGTTTGCAAAAAGTTAAGCCATTTACCAAATAAAATTGTGAAGAAAAAAAACCTGAAACCCTTAAATTAAGAAATGGGCTCCTGCCATATATAAGGTGGAAGATTCCATTTGGTACAAAAAGGGTTTAAAAGGTTGTGATGCATTCTGAAAACTCATCTGAGATTTCCTTGTCTCAGTCTCATCGCCATTAAACATGTAGATTTTATTTTTCTCTTTCGTTTTACCTATATTTTCTACTACTGTTTTGCTGAGCTTAATATTAATGGAACCCTCCTCATTTAAGATCTCAAGAGCTCTAACTGTCGCCGTCTCTAAAACCTCATCTTCTTGACTCATCACTAGCTTGCCCATCTGACCATATCTGATAATAAATAAACATAAACACATGGAAAAGGATAATGTTAACCCTTGTCCTGCTGAGCCCGGATATGTCTTTACTTTCAAACAATGCAGATCCAGATCAGATGGCTTCTGAAGAAGCCATCTGATCAGGATCTTCATTGTTTGTTATTCAGATTATGAATTTGTTGCAATAATTTGCATCAAGTAATCTGATTGGTTGATAATCAGTGGTGGGTGTGGCAGATTAAAATATTCAGCAGGACAAGGATTAAAAATTATTATCTTATGGCAAGAAGCCAGTCCTGCCAACCCTCTTTATACCGACATTCGTTTAAATGACAAAACTAGCTTTAATGACAATTTTAATAAACTGAATCCTTGGCTCAAGGCTTAGCCTCGGATCTGATCGATGAGTGCATCCCTGGTGTTGGAAAAGCCTAGATATTCACTAGCCATACCCATGAAAGGTTGTTGAAACATAACACTCCAAGAAACAAATGTTCTAGTCATGTTAGAATTACCTTGGCTAAGCAATTCTAACAAAGTCTACAAAATTTGTTTCTTGGAGTAATTAACCGATTTAGTACCGGAAACCCCAAAAGGGGTACCCTTGGAAACAGTGCAGACCCAGTTCAGACGCCGCAGAATACGGCGTCTGATCAGGTCATCCACTGTTTGCTAAAAAGTCCCGTTGTTTTCCAAATAAAATTTGATGAAAACACAACCTGTAACCCCTAAATTTTGAAATGGACTCCTGCTAGATACATGTATAAGGAGCAAGATTCCATTTGGTACAGAAATGGTTATGGGGTAAAGCCCTTTAATACATAACATACTCTATTTTCGGATTCTTTACAATGGCAAATTCCACATAACAAAATGCCAGGGTACAAATACTGTCAATATAACAACTTTGTCAAGGGCCCTCTGTAGTTGCTATCTTGTCTGACGGTAAATTGCACAGGACATAGCAAAGTGGTGAGGTCTAATCAGAAGGGGTGCCAGTGAATTTGAGGCAAAAAGAATCAGTGAAGCTGTGCAGAAACCTGCATAGCGCAGAGCCAGAGCTAAGGCATCACCCACAGAGCTGTCTTCCGCTGGCCTCTGTGGCTCTATCTGCAACGGACAGTTCAGAGCTAGACTCAGTCTCATCAGCCATCATAGAACACACAAACCATAACATTTGTCAAATATGATTAAGATTGGTAATTATCTGTAATGACAGACAAACTATTACATGTACTATTATTATTATGACACACAATATTATCCCTTGTCCTGCTGAGCCCGGATATGTCTTATCTTTCAAACAATGTAGATCCAGATAAGATGGCTTCTGAAGAAGAAGCTATCTGATCAGGATCTTCATTGTTTGCCATTCAGTTTAATAATTTGTTGCAATAATTTGCATCAAGTAATCGGATATGTTGATTATTTATTTATTCCAAGTATCAGTCATCATACATATGTACATAATAAAGGAATATATATATATGGCTTGGATTGGGCGTAGGCTTGGCCTATATTTGCCCTCTCCGTAAACGATAACTGGTTGATAATCAGTAGTGGGTGTGGCATATTTTAATATTCAGCAGGTCAAGGGTTAAATTACATGTATACCTGGACATTAACTTCAGTATGCTCTGTGTTATGGTAGCAGGAGACACGGTATCCAAAATAAATGCTTCTGGCCAGAGAGAGAATCCATCCAGGGCCATCAGGATATATTTGTTCCTCTGAGAAGCCTTCAATGGCCCATAAAGCCGTAAGTCAACCTGAAATGTACATACATGTATACACATGTATTGTACATATATGTACATGTATACACATGTGTATGCCAAAACAAAACATGTAGACAGCTCTAGCTTATTACTCCATATAAACATACCTACATACAAGCATTTATATTGTGTGTTCTTGCTAGACTGACCTTGGTGAGGTGATTTTAACAACATTTTGCTAAAAAAAAAATAAGAAAACATACAGCAATCAAACTTTTAACAAACTTACTCCCTATTACATGTACCGGTATATGAAAATATTCTAAATAAGCAGACATCCTAGAAGGAAGAAGGGAGGAACCCCATAGCTTCTGTCTCATACGAGGACTGTTCAAATATGAATGCAACTAAGCACATAAAAATGATTCCGTGATAGATTTCGATGAAAAATTTATTTTGTCCCCTCAAAGTATTCCCCTTTAACAGATATACAAACTTTCAGTCTTCTGATCCAATCATTGAATGCATTTTGGTAGTCTTTTCGAGGTATACTATGAAGGCACTGGAATATTGCAGAACTGAGGTGTTTGCGCTGTACAAATTTTCGACCAGAAAGGTATTTTTCAGCCGCGGGAACAAAAAAGTCACACGGGGCAAGGTCAGGGGAATACGGGGGGTGAGGGAGTTCAACAACTTTTTCCTGCTTCAGATAGTCTTGCACAATGAACGCCTTGTGCGATGACGCATTGTCATGTAGCAATCTGACATTGGCCAAACCAGTTGCGAGTCTTCGTTCTTTGAAATATTTCGAACAGACGGACGGAGGTGTTCACAATATCCCTGAACGCTTTTTTTAAAGCGTTGGGATAACAACAACTGTGGAACCAGCAGAAAGGTCTTGATGCAAGCAACACACGTTAAGAATCAAAACTGTATGAATCAATGATCAATGTTCCAACAGAGAAGTTTTGCCACAGGTACTATGCATGCGGAAAAAAGAGTTAACTCTTAAAGGAAAGAATTTGCTCCTTAGGAGGAAATTCTTTCCTTTAAGAGTTGACCCCAATTGATAGGGAGACAAAAATACTTTTGCAGGAGTTGTCTCCCCTGAAGGTGTTCCCATTCCCCTTACCGGTAATAGTCTTACCATCTCCCAAAATGCCTTTGCAGTTTCTCTCTCAAAACCAGCGTGCTGCTCATAAAATGAGTCAGCATCCCCAGCCGTAGACACCACCTCTGTAGCCGAGATGCTAAGTGTATCGTCCCCTCCAATGCTAGACCCGTCATCATAACTACCATCTGTCACCGAGCTTACACTGCTGATAGTGATACCACTGTGTCCAAGTCTGGGATTTCTCTCCAAGCAAAAAGAACATTGTCTAATGTAGTCTTTTGTAAATCTGTGAATACCCACCCAGTAATATTTATCTGTTACCGGTTCAAGAGTTCTTTCAAGGCCTAAATGAGTTCCTGAAATGCAACATTCACCTTATTTGCATTATCTGCTGTTCCTAGTCTGAAGGTTATCAGAGTTGGAAAAACAGGTAACCAGACCCCCCTGACCTTGAAAGGTCGGGGGAGGGGGGGGGGCTGGTTACCTGTTTTTTCCGATATTGACAATGTGCAAGCTGGGAGCCAGCAAATAATACAAATATGGTGAATAAATACCTGTCAGCAGGGTCAAAATTAGCAATACATTGCAAACTTAAAGTGTTGTGAGGGTTTTTTTTTTTTTAAATATTTTTCAGCAAAAATAAGGCTTGAGATTTCATGTGAATCATCTGCTCAACACAGGTAATGCCAAGCCTTCATTTTTTGCTGAAAAAATAAGAAAAAATACTTTAAAAATGTCATCTGCCATGCGTGTTTAGTGCTGAAGGATTAAACTACTGGAAGAAGGGCTCCTACTGGAACAAATCTTTTTGCTACTAAGCAATTCTATGCTACCTACTTCCAGACCAAGAAGTAAGTAAATGTATATGTACTTGATACATGAAAAAAAAAAGTTATTTCTGACACTGCTATCAGTGAATATAAAATGCAAACCTTCATGGAAACAGTCCTTCATGCCTCATCGCACATTGTACTTTCAATAAAGATTTTTAATTTGAAGTTTCTTTTTTTTATTATTTTTTATTTATTTATGTTGAAAACATAGATTTGAAAGCCCATTTCATGATTTCAGTGTTTTCGATTACTTCTGGTACAGCCAAATTAATTCATGCAATGAAAAAATCCTGACAACCAATTGTTTTTAATCAAAACTATGCAACCTTTGAGTTACATGTACTTGCATATACATGTACATATCCTCTCCATATATCAAAATGCCAACCTATCGTACATCTACTGGTACTATTGTATTTAAAATCAACTTCAATAACTTAGTTTATACTAATTTATTTTAGTTTGATTGCAATGGAAGCTTCACGCTTATTTAATCGTTCTCGAACACTCATTCTGGATGTTTTCGCGAGAGAGAGAGGCAGTGACTATTACACCATTGCTACCCATTTACACCTGAGTGGAGTGAGGCAGTGTCATTACGTGTCTTGCCCAAGGACACAGCTCAATTCTGGGTGCCGAATTTGAACGCAGAACCTCTCGATCATGAGACGAACGCGTTAACCCATATCTTGCTGTTCACAACAACTCCTATCTTTGCAAATAGTGTAGATCCAGATCAGATGGCTTCTTCAGAAACAGCTATCTGATCAGGATCTACACTGTTTGGCATTCAATTTATGAATTTGTAGCAATAAATTACATCAAGTAATTTGATTGGTTGATAGACAGAAATGGGTGTGACTTAAATGAATATTCAGCAAGATATTAAAGGGTTAACCACCGCGCTATCGAGGCTGACACAACTTCAATAACTTGGACACAGATAGCTTGCTTACCATATATGGCTTACTGGAACTGCCTCTTAACCCTTGTCCTGCTGAATATCTAAATATGCCACATTCACTACTGATTATCAACCAATCAGATTACTTAATGCAAATTATTGAAACAAATTCATAAACTGAATGACAAACAATGAAGATCCTGATCAGATGGCTTCTTCAGAAGCCATCTGATCTGGATCTACATTGTTTGAAAGATAAGACATATCCGGGCTCAGCAGGACAAGGGTTAAGTCCCTAGAGAATTCCTCCCATAGCTTCAGATACATGTATATCATTGGGGCTTGGAGAAATAGATTGGGCTGCATGGTGCTTCCACGCAGAGCTGAAAATGACTGCACACGAGTACTGGTAAACTAAGCCTGCCCAGGCAAAGTGGTGCAAGTCGGACCATCCCTGTATATAAATCCTTTTGGTTTGTATAGGTGGTAGGGCTTGAGATGTCATTTCAACTCAATGTCTATCTATCTTCCAATACGGCTTAATCACCAAGGGGGACGCCAGACGGGTTGCAGTGACTGTGAACCAGGTGTTGAAGGGGGTTAGTTGAAGTAAAAAGGTAAAGAAAAGTTGGTAAAATGAGTTTGTACAGTGCGAAAAGAGTTCGGGAAAAGATTTGTTTGTTTGATTTGAGGTATAATGTCCCGTCAACACTATTTAGGTCATTTTGGAGACGTTGCTTCCAATTTTGTGGGACCTTTACCCGACATTGAGATGAAATGACATCTCAATCCCTGCCGCCCAATGAAAACAATAGGGTTTATAAGCATGGATGGGCCGACTCGCAGCAATGTACTTGTAGTATTCTGTTTTAGTGAAGACATGTCTGTTTGCAAAGGAGTGATTATGGTCTGATAACCTGATATTACGGATAAGGTACTCAGATGCGGTACTGGCAACAAGATCATGACATTGTGTGATCTTGTACATCATAACAAGACAACTGTTAATATGGCATTGTTCTAGGGGGTGCCAAGTTAGGTCCTTCAGCATACATGTAGCTGTAATGCTGGAAGAGTAACTATAGTCACGTGTTGCCCACCTGGCAGCCCTTCTTTGGACTGCTTCCACTTTGTATATATCAGTTGCAGTGGGGGTGGGGGGGTGGGATGACCATACAGTGTACTCTTAGTCTTGTAAGCTACTGATTCCAGGTATGGACCCGAATGTTTCTTTTCAGGAATCCAAGTGTCTGATTTGCCTTTTTGGTTGTGTTGTCTACATGGAAACTCCAATTTAGGTCATATCATATTGTGGATGCTTCGTAGAAACACATTAGTGAAATAGTTCTAACTAGTACCCACAATCTACACATTTGGCATGAAGTTATTAACCTTCTAGTGCCCGTTGTATCATATATGATACATGACATCATTTTTGTGTTGTGACCAGGATATTTCAACTAAGTGCTGATATTCTCTTCTAAAAAGTATGTCAAGATGTAGGGTACGAAGAAAAAACAGTTAATATCCCAATGGCTTGCTTTAGGTATGTTCTTCCGGCCTTGGAAATGAAAGAAGTTGAAAAAACTGGAATGTATCATACATGATACAATGGGCAATAAAATTAAACTTTCCTCTGGTAACCACATTTTTAAAGACACACTTTGTATCTTTTTTCTATAAGAAACTGCTCAATAAATTTACTTTGTTATTGCACAGATAAATCCTGAAACATCTGTTATACTGAAGTTATTCAGTTTTGTTTCAAGTGTTTTTGAAAACTTAATGTCTGATGTATCATAGTAACATGATACATACTTATCTCCGTGACCTTTGAACCCCCAAAATTTTATGCATGGTTTTTCATTTGACTTCCCAAATTAAGTCACTGTAGGGAATATGAAAGTTTTTGGGCAAACCTTTTTATGGTTGGGCACTAGAGGGTTAAAAGTATTTATCAGAAAAAGTGTTTGGGGGGCCATGAAAGTATAGTTATCCACATGGATGTGTAGTCTGATAATAAGAAATTTTTGCCTATCTTTGCGCAATCAAGATCAGAACTCAAACTTTTAATGTGGGATTCCAACTTTTTACCTGTGAATCCAACTTTCCACAAGGAAGGATTCCTGGAATCATGTTTTCAAAATCCTAGTGAGCGCTCTGAATGAAGCATCATGCAGCCCATCTATTTCTTCATGCTTCGATGGGCGGGGCAGATGTTGAACAGTGAAAGGCTTATTACAGCCAACACAAGTAGGCTTATTATCACAATTTAAAAGGTGAGGATGTGTCACTCTTGTATGACCAATGCGCAGTCAAGTTAAAACTACATCCTCCTTTCTGGAAAAGTGTGGAGGAGAGCACTTTCTTTAAAGGCATTTATTCTTGATTATTGATGACTACCATTTCAGTACATAATATAATGTAGCCCTTGGTGCTGACTGAAGAGAAGTCCTCTGTCTTCAACAGGTAAAGGGCCTCTTTGGGAAAATCAATAGTTAATAACTGTGGACCAGAGAGTACATTATTGATTTTCTCCTTAGGGAATTCAAACAGAGCTACTAATCATCCTACTAAGGGCCGCCTTTGATCTGCTGTTGTCTCAAATGGAGCAATCAAGCAATTATGAACACTGTTACACGAATAAATGCCTTTAATGTTGGTTGATGGCCCCTGCCCATCGGGCTTGACGAAATTGATAGGCTGCACGATGCTTCCATGCAGAGCTGAAACTGACTGCACATGAGTACTGGTAAACCACTTTAATAGAGGATCTAAGGCTGTCTGACAAAGTGTTGCGAGTCGGACCGTCCATCCTTATAAACCCTATTGGTTTCATTGGGTGACAGTGCTTGAGATGTCATTTTATCTCAGTGTCAGGTAAAATCATCAACAATCATCAATGGAATTTTTTATAAATGTGCAGGAACAGGGGCAAGGTCCACATAAATGGGCCCCCTTCCAGGTAGCTGGCTTGCTGCAGGCATGGCAGATCTTACACCAGATCTCCAGGCCTGTCTATCATGAGGATCGAAAGCAGAGAGCTTCCATTCTCTGCAATCTCTTTCTGTCTTTCCTTCCAGGCCCCCGCTTCCCACCTACCTGTATGTCACAGGCAGTCTTGAATGCACCGTTGGAGCGTTCCACATGTCCATACCAGCGGAGCCTTCTCTCTTTCAGGATGAGGTCCAGGTCCTCAATGCCAAGACGCTCAAGTAACTCACTGGACCTGATGGTGACAGTGTCCTGTGGCTTGGCATTGCAGATCTGTCTGATCATTGCCCTGTCATTCCGCTGAAGCCATTGGAGGTTTGACTTCGTCATTGGTCATGTCTCACTGGCATGGAGTATTGGGCTCCGCACACAAGAGCTGTACACACGGGCACATGTGTTGAACGAGAGGTGGCAGGAAGAGAGAACTGGTAGCAACTCCTTGAATTTCTTCCAGGCTGTTTTCACATGTGATGTGTTGAAAGGTGGCAACCACCCGCTGCTGAGAGCATATCACCTAGGTAGCAAAAGGAAGCTACAACCTCCAACTTGTCAGATCCGACTTGGACTTCCTTCTGCGGTTTGCCATAGTTCCTTGGCACAGTGTACACCTGTACTCTGAGTCCTCTATCAAGCGCTTGAGCCCACTGCATTTCTTGTGCACCCAGAACTTGCAAACATTACAGAAGATACTGTTGCTGCCCACTCCAGTGCGACACAAAGTCCCACAAAAATTGGAAGCAATGTCTCCAAAATGACCCATACAGTGTTGACGGGGACGTTAAACCACAAATCAAACAAACAATAAATGTTGGGTAAAAGTCCACAAAATTGGAAAGCAATGTCCCCAAAATGATTCCGGGACGTTTCGCACCCAAACCATTTCCTCCCCTAGTCGTTTCGTCCCCAAGACGTTTCCCCCCTGGTCATTTCCCCCCTAGTCGTTTCGCCCACCTAGTCGTTTCGCCCCCCCTAGTCGTTTCGCCCCCCCTAGTCGTTTCGCCCACTTCTCAATGTAATAGACTAATTTTCACTTTTATTAGCATTGTTAAGAGGCAAATATTTAAGTAGCATCAGCCTAAGGATAACTTATCCTTAGTTACCAGCCGGCACCGGGCCTTAAAAGTGGCCACTTGGGGAGGTGTGACTAGGACTTGTTTCACTAAAATTATTGAGACCTGCTCCTGTTGCTTCAAAATTTTAGTGTAACCATTTACCGGCCATTTTTTTTTTTTTTTTAATATTTTTTTTTTTTTTTTAATTCTTATGTTTTTTTTTTTTTGTTCTATTATCTTTTTTTTTTTCCATTTTTTTCATTTTTTTCATTTTTATTTCTTTCATTCATTGTTTTTTTTTGTTGTTTTTTTTTATTAGTTGTACAATTATTTCACACTGCATCATGACTGGTCACAGGAACATCTCTGGTTTCGTTTGTCGGTCCAATCAGTCGGCTGCATTGCTGTTGAAATCTCTCCCGCATAATAGTTGTTCCACAGCTCATTGACTTTTTCATCCAGTCTGCGGTATGTTGGACGCGTGTCTCGAATCAAAGTTTGGGCGTGGCAGACAGTGTAGACCCAGATCAGACACCATAAACCGTGTTGCCTGATCAAGGTCTGCACAATTTGCTTACAGTTCAGGAATTATTGGTGTAAATGATCGACCTGCATATTGGTGTAAATGATCGACCCACCAGTCTGCAGACAGTGTGGCAGACGGTGTAGACCCAGATCAGACGCCACAACCCGTGTTGCCTGATCAAGGCCTGCATTATTTGCTTACAGTTCAGGAATTATTGGTGTAAATGATCGACCCACCAGTTTGCAGACAGTGTAGACCCAGATCAGACGTCATAAACCGTGTTGCCTGATCAAGGTCTTTTCAACTGTTGCTTGCCGACACTCTTGAAGAAACAGCTGACCAATATAAATTGAAAAATGAGATAATTAAAGACAAATAATTTTTTAACAACTCACCATTAATCTTTGTTTGCAGACTCTGTTAATGAACCAACCGACCAATTTAAAACAATATTGGTATAGGTGCTTAAGCGATAATTAAAGACGTTTAACATTGCACAGAGCGCGTGTTTTCACACCTCATCATTAATCGCATTAATTGCGTGTAAATGTGACAAACCAAATAAACAATGTGATTAACGGCAGTGAACAAGACAGGAAATAATTATAATAATTCCTAATTATCATTCCCATTCAAAGAACATGTTCTTCTATCTCTCTCTCTTTCTTTCTCTCGGTCTCATATATCAATCTTTTATATATAAAAATTAGGAAAAAAAATTGGGGGCGAAACAACTAGGGTTTGGGGGGCGAAACGACTATGGTTAGGGGGCGAAACGACTAGGGTCCAAAAAAGGAGGCGAAACGACCAGGGGGGAAACGTCTTGGGTGCGAAACGTCTTGTTACCCCCAAAATGACCTAAATATTGTTGATGGGGGCATAAAACTTCACTACAAAATATAGGAGAATTTAGAGTGCTTTTTCTGTGTGTACTCATTAGAATTGGCCTGGATGAGTACACAGCATGCATGTTTACATGGATGTAAGCACTAAGGAGGTCAGAATGTCGTCACCGCCTGTTATCATGGTCAGAATTGACCGAAAACAGTATCGGGAGAAAGAAAGAAAGAAAGAAAATCGGTGCGAGGTCAAGGTAAAAATTCTACCGCATAAATTTCCGATATCTTACCGTCTTGCGATATGTGAGCCTCCTGGATCACATTCCACCTTTCCTCGTATGTGAGAAGCACTTTTCTGGGTACCTGACCGATCTCTTTGGACTTTACTGTTCCAAGGAAATAAAGTTCTCCTTTCATGAAGCAAAATTGTTCTGCTCGTTTGCGAACAATCCGCTTTTCGATCGCGGACAATCCGGGAGGATAATTTCCATCCTTAAGGTACTGATGGACCCAATTAAGATCAGTCTGAGCCTTTTCGTGACCTTTCTTCATGACGACAAATCCTAATGGAATTTATCTCGAAATAATCCCAAGAATTTAGTGACGAATTTGCCTCGCAAAAATCGCCATCTCACCGCCATTTTATCAATTCCGCCCGAATAAATTGTCCACTTCGGTTACGTGTAAAACTAAAATTTGATTTTTTGTCAGCAAGACGAATTTCGTCTGTTCGCTGTTTTCAGCTCACCCAATCTGATTGAAACCCGATCTAAGCTGAACTATGAGATCGGATTTTAATCAGATTGTAGTTCACCTGAGCACAAAGTGCTCATTCGTGCTCAGGGTGAGCTATTGTGATCGGTCTTTGTCCGTGCGTGCGTCCGTGCTTCCGTCGTCAACTTTAGCTTTAAACGACTTCTTCTCCACAACTGCGGGACAGATTTTGAAATAATTTCATAGGAATGTTCCTTGGGTGACCCTCT
The DNA here is from genome assembly GCA_963580285.1 of Lucinisca nassula. Taxonomy (NCBI): domain Eukaryota; kingdom Metazoa; phylum Mollusca; class Bivalvia; order Lucinida; family Lucinidae; genus Lucinisca; species Lucinisca nassula. The sequence continues at coordinate 110,786,444 of OY757011.1, forward strand.
ACCAAAATTGCTCAAATTGTTCCGCTTGGGTGGACAAGATGGCCGCCAGAGTTAAAAATAGAAAACATTTAAATGACTTCTCCTCCTTAACCAGTACATGGATTTTGTAATAATGTCACAGCAAGGTTCCTTTGGTGACTATCTACTTTTGTTTGATTTGAGGTTTAACGTCCCCGTCAACACTGTAAAGGTCATTTTGGAGACGTTGCTTCCAATTTTGTGGGACTTTTACCCGACGTTGAGATGTAATGACATCTCAAGCCCTGTCGCCCAATGAAACCAATAGGGTTTATTAGCATGGACGGTCCGCCTCGCACCGCGGTTCCTGGACAGGCTTAGATCCTCTAAGCGGTTTACCAGTACTAGTGTGCAGGCCGGATTCAGCTCTGCGTGGACTATCTACTAAAATTGCTCAAACCGTTCCGCTCGGATGAACAAGATGGCAACCAGAGCTAAAAATAGAAAAACCTTTAAACGACTTCTCCTCCTTAACCAGCGCATGGATTTTGAAATAATTTCACAGAAAGGTTCCTTTGGTGACTCTCTACCAAAATTTCTCAAACCGTTCCGCTCGGATGAACAAGATGGCCACCAGAGCTAAAAATAGAAAACCTTTAAACGACTTCTTCTCCTTAACTAGGGAATGGATTTCAAAATAATTTCACAGGAATGTTCCTTGGGTGACCCTCTACCAAAATTGCTCAAATCGTTCCGCTGGGGTAGACAAGATGGCCACCAGAGCTAAAAATAGAAAAAACTTTTAAACGACTTCTCCTCCTTAACCAGTGCATGGATTTTGAAATAATTTCACAGGAATGTTCCTTTGGTGACTCTCTACGAAAAATGCTCAAACCGTTCTGCTCGGATGAACAAAATGGCCACCAGAGCTAAAAATAGAAAAAAAAAACCTTTAAACGGTTTCTTCTCCTTAACCAGTGGATGGATTTCAAAATAATTTCACAGGATTGTTCCTTGGGTGACCCTCTACCAAAATTGCTCAAACCGTTAATTATGCTCGGATGAACGAGATGGCCACCAGAGCTAAAAATAGAAAAACCTTTAAATGACTTCTTCTCCTTAACCAGTGGATGGGTTTCAAAATAATTTTACAGGAATGTTCCTTGGGTGACCCTCAACAAAAATTGCTCAAAATGTCCCACTGGGATTAACAAGATGGACACCAGAGCTAAAAATAGAAAAATCTTTAAAAGTCTCCCCTTCCTTAACTATTAGATGGATTTTGAAATAACTGCACAACAATGATCCTTAATGGACCCTCTACCAAAATTGCCCAAACTGCTCTGCTCGGATGAAAAGATGGACACCAGGGCTAAAAATAGGGGAAAAAACTTTAAACGACTTCTGGCCCTTAACCAGTGGATGGATTTCGATATAATTTCACAGGAATGCTTCATTGGTGACCCTCTATTAATATAATTCAAACAATTCTGCTGGGATTAAAAAGGTGTCCGCTAAAGCTAATAATAGAAAAAACTTCTCCTGCGTAACCAGTGGATGGATTTCGAATAAATTTCATCAGAACACCTGTGTGACAGAGTGCAGTTTTCATATCTCCAAAATGGCAACTTTTCTGATGAAAAGCCATGATGTTTTTCTTATCATTGCTCAAAACATAGGTTGGTCTTTGTTAGAACTGTCTCATTGAGGCCATTCTAACGAGTACCCACAACCTATGTCTTGGAGTAGAAATAAGAAAAATAATGTATACCCCCATAAACCCCAGTTTTCTCTATATGGAGTGGGGTTTCATTTCACGGACTTGTTCACGTGATGTCACAGTAATGTTCCTTGGGTGACACTCTTCCAAAATTGCTTAACCTGTTGTGCTTGGATGAATAAGATGGCTAAAATTATAAAAAAAAATTCCTTGGGTCAACCAAAATTGCTCAAACGCTCTACTCTACCATATATTACCTACAATTTCATTTTTACAATATGGATCAGGTGAGTGATCGAGGGCCGCCATGGCCCTCTTGTTCTTTCTTTCTTTCTACTTATACTGCGTCGGTCACAATTGACCATTACCGCAGGTGTACATAACATACACGCCAGGTTTGCAGGATGAAAGCCTACACAGTAATCATGTAATTACGATAGAGGTCTTTAACCTGCACAGGGGATGGTTCTCCCTCAACAGGGGGCCTCCTGTTAACGCCCCGATCCGAAGGACGGTGCACTTTATGGCATTCATCCCTGCAAATGATGCCAATGAAGCGTGTTCGGGCACCGAAATTTTATCGCCGCTGCCGGGGATCGAACCCGGGACCTCTAGCCTCACAGGCAAGTACACTAACCACTGAGCTATCACGCCCCTGTTTAATCATTTATTATTACTATTTATGTATATCTATCTATCTTCATGTACTGATTAGGTCATACTTGGCCATTACTTTTGTTTAACGACCCTTTCACGTGTTTTACGACCCTTTCAAAATTACTTAGTTAATCAGAGTTAGGCAAAAACTGGTGTATCCGGAGAAAAACCATCTGACCTTCCGCAGCGTCTCACATGTAACATTTCAAGATTATTTTTGTCCCCGACGTTAGTTGATGGTGGCTATGGTAATGGCTTCGTCCGTCGGTCCGTCAATCTGTCCGTAGATACAATCTTGTCGCCGCAACTCCTACAGTTTTCAGTTATTGTTCCCATGATCTGAAGATGATCATAATTTCATCTTGGTCATGCTCGACGGATTTTTACCATTGTTATGGCCCTTTGTCAATTTTAACCATTTTATCAATAGAAGTTCTTGTCTCCGCAACTCCTCCTACAGTTTTCAAGGGATTTGTATAAAACTTTCCAGTTATTGTTCCCATGACATGAAGATGATCATATTCATCGAGGTCATGCTCGACTAATTTTTACCAGAGTAATGGCCCTTTGTCGGTTTTAGCCATTTTATCAACAGAAGTGCTTGTCTCCGCAACTCCTCCAACAGTTTTCAAGGGATTTTCATGAAACTTTCCAGTTATTGTTCTCATCACCTAAAGATGAACATATTTTATCAAGGTCATGCTCGGCTGATTTTTATCCCCCGACCGAATAGGTTCGGGGATATAGCGACCAGCCTGTCGTCCGTCCGTCTGTCCGTGCGTCCGTCCGTCCGTAGACGCAACCTTGTGATGGCCATAACTCCTATACCCTTTGAGATTCATCGATAGTTCTTGGCACAATTGTTCACAAGGCTGAGACGGCGTGTCATGCGCAAGAACCAGAACCCTGGCTGTCATACTTTTTTAGTTATCTCCCCTTTTAATAAAATAGAATGGCTACTTTGTGATGGCCATAACTCCAATACCCTTTGAGATATATTGATGATACCTGGCACAGTTGTTCACAAGGCCGAGACGGTGTGTTATGCACAAGAACCACAACTCTGCCTGCCATGGTTTTTGAGTTATTTCCCCTTCCAATAAAATAGAGTGACTACCTTATGATGGCCATAACTCCAATACCCTTTAAGATAGATTGGTGATACCTGGCATAGTTGTTAACAAGGCCGAGACGATGTGTCATATACAAGAACCACAACTCTGGGTGCCATGGTTTTTGAGTTATCTCCCCTTCCAATAATATAGAATCACTACCTTGTGATGGCCACATCTCCAATACTCTTTGAGATATATTGATGGTACTTGGTACAGTTGTACATGAGGTTTAGCAGGTGTGTTACGTGCAATAACTACAACTCTGGGTGCCCTTTTTTAATTATCTCCCCTGACAATATAATCTTTTGATGACCATAACCCCGATACCCTTTGAGATATATTGATGGTACTTGGCACAATTGTATACAAGGTTAAGACGGCGCTTCATGCCTAAGAACCACAATTCACGGTGCTATGATAAATATTTGAGTTATCTACCCTTCCAACATAACAGTATGACCAGCTTGTGATCTCCAACACCCTTTGAGACATATTGATGGTACTTTGAGACATATTGATGGTACTGAAATGCATGAGCTTAAGCAGGCATGTCATGCACAAGAACCACAGTTCTGAGTACCCTGGCTTTTTAGTTATCTCTCCTGAAGTATAATCTTGTGATGGCCATAACTGCAATACTTTTGTGATATATTGCTGGTTTAATTCTGGTGCACTTTCTATTGGTGAACAATTTTCTGAAGGCCATATTGGCTTTTGGCTGGGGGACTTGCCATCTCTTCCGATGGCTATTTTTAACAGCGTTATGGCCCTTTGTCACTTTTAGCCGTTTTATCAACAAGTCCTGGTCTCCCCAGCTTTTCCTACAGTTTACAAGGGACTTTGATGAAACTTTCCATTTATGGTTCCAATGACCTGAAGATGTTCATATTTCATCGAGGTCTTGCTCAACTGATTTTTACCAGAGTTATGACCCTTTGTCAGTTTTAGCCATTTTATCAATAAAAGACTGCTCCTACAGTTTTCAAGGGATTTTTATGAAACTTTCCAGTTATTGTTCCCATGACTTGAAGATGATCATATTTCGCCGAGGTCATGCTTGACTGATTTTTACTGGAGTTAAGGCCCTTTGTCGGTTATAGCCAATTTGTCAACAGAAATTCTTGTTTCCGTAACTCCCAAAACATGGTTTACAGCATATATGTTATAGACATGTTCCACATTTTTACATTTCAAAAGTCGGGAGACACGTAGCCTGCGGTCTTTTATTGTTATTAATTACATGGAAACTTCAGTAACTTAAACACTAGCTAATTCGAACACAATGTTTAGTCCCTAAATTATTCTTTCCATAGCGTCAAATATCCGTATTCGGTGGATGACCTTCCGTTGCAAACACGGACCCAATATACATATTGCGTCCGTGGTCGCAGAGCATAAAATTATGTAAACCATTTTGTAAGGTCAGTTTCTTGCGAAAGAAAAATGACCCCCCCCCCCCCCCCCCCCAAAAAAAATAAAAATAAAAAAAATAAAAAAAAATAAAAAAAATAAAATAAAATAAAATAAAATAAAACACTCTTTAACATACATGTTTATGAATATAAGGAACAAATAAGGTGTTATCTTTCTAGATTTTTTTAACACACCAACGTTGTGAGCAACCTTATATTTTAGCCCACGAGCCAGGTAGACATTTTGATAGACCGTAACAGGTCTACGGAACGCAAGAATGCGTAACCATTGAGGTATATACGGAGATGGTTTATGGAATCAGTAACCATGCCAGTCATCATGCAATACGCATGCGCCGACGGGAGTGCTGGCTCCAGGTTTTGCATTTCCGGCTTGATTTCCTACTTTCGATTTACTGACGGCCTTTATTGACACCGAGTAATTTGTTCACATGAGAATATTTGGGTAATAATTAATTATCAGAATCCTCACACACTAGAATAAGATTGTGTCATATGTTAATTCTTGCATATGGTATAATTGGGGCCATAATTTGTATTCATACAGCCTCTGTCAATCTGTCAATTGAATTGTCCGCTGGAGAGAAAATTGTCAATAAATTCGTCATGGGCCTAGTACGGCAAATGTAACTGGGAAGCACCTTGGTGACTGGTTTTTGTTTGATTTGAGGTTTAACGTCCCAGTCAACACTGTAAAGGTCATTTTTGAGACGTTGCTTCCAATTTTGTGGGACTTTTACCCGACATTGAGATGAAATGACATCTCAAGCCGTGTCACCCTATGAAACCAATAGGGTTTATCAGCATGGCAGTCCGCCTCGCACTGCGGTTCCTGGACAGGCTTAGATCCTCTAAGCGGTTTACCAGTACTAGTGTGCGGGCCGGATTCAGCTCTGCCTGGAAGCATCATGCAGCCCATATATGTCTTCAAGCCCCTATGGGCGGGTGGTGCCGTGGTGACTGGGAAGTATGGCAAGCCATTTTACTATTTATTATGGAATGTAGATATCTAATTTATTATATAAGATATATATTATATTAGATATCTTTATTCTTATATATCTTATATAGCATATAAGATATCTTATATAATATATGAGATATCTTTATATATAAGATATCTGATATGTTAAATAAGATATCGTATATGCTTTATTAGATATCTTATTTATTGTATTAGATATCTTATATCGGATATGAGATATCTAATGCAGGATATTAGATATCTTATTTACCAAAATATATAAGATAGCTTATATATTAAATAAGATATCTAAAACAGCATATGAGATATCTTGTATAGCATATCATATATCATATATATTATATAAGATATCTTATTTATTATATAAGATATCTTTTTTATTATACAAGATCTATTATTTTAAGATGGAAATAAGATATCTTATATGATATATATATATTATATAAGATATCTAATATGTTATATAAGTTATCTTATTTGGAATATTAGATATCTTATTTAGCATATCAGATATCTTATATATTTCAGGGAATAAGACATCATATCCTATATCAGATATCTTATTTGATATATTAGATATCTTATGCAACTTATAAGATATCTTATATAATATATAAGATATCTTATTTACCTAAATATATAAGATATCTTATTTGACAAATAAGATATCTAATATATTTTACCAAAAAACATAATGAAGTCTACCCCAAACTGCCAAAAGCATATCTGGAAATGACTACCCCCATTTATGCCTAACATTCCATAACCCATTTTGTGCCAGAACCCCTTGCAAATAGTGCAGGCCCAGATCAGATCAGGGTCTACACTATTTGCAAAACGTTCAACTATTTTCAGATTACACAACCTGTCATACCTAATTTTCAAAATGGACTCCTGCCATATATAAGGAGGAAGATTCCATTTGGTAAAAAAAAGGGATAAAAGGGACAAAGAAATATTGAACTAATTATGCGAAAAGTAGAGGCAGAAACCATGCTGAATATATGCACAGTCTGGTGAGAGGCTTTGTTGTTGTTTTTTTTTTTTTGTCAAAATACATGCAGGGAGCAGCGCTTGGCATAACTCAGAGTTTGAAGTTCAATTAAGACTTCTACTATCTGAAGAATTTTTGTAAGGGAGGATTATTAAATTATACAAACAAAAGCAAGCTGGATTTATTATCTATATTTCCCTCTCTCTCTCTCTCTCTCTCTCTCTCTCTCTCTATATATATATATATATAAAAAAAAACACACTTCAAAAAAGCATTTATAATCAATTTTTTCCAGTCCTCTGTCTGTGTAGCAGTCTAATGTGCATATAGATACAAGAGGGAGCGACTATTATTTGTTATTTCTTTCGAATTTACATAAGATATCTTATATGTTGATTAAGATATCTTATTTATCAAATGTATATAAGATATCATTTGTTAAATAAGATATCTTATATGCTATATAAGATATCTTATATGTTCCATAAGATATCTGATATACCAATTAAGATATCTTATATACCAATATAAATAAGATATCTTATATAATATATAAGATATCTGATATGTTATATAAGATATCTTATATGCTATATTAGATATCTTATTTAGTATATTAGATATCTTATATAGCATGTAAGATATCTTATATGTTTAGTAAATAAGACAATCAGATATCTTATTTAACATAAAAGATATATTCTATGTTATATACGATATCTTAATTAAGATATAAGATAACTTATATATCATATCAGATATCTGAATTGCTGAATTAAATAACTTATATCATATAGGATATAAGATATCTACTTTAGGATATTAGGTATCTTATATCCTATATGAGATATCTTATATAATAAATAAGATATCTATATGCCATAATAAATAGTAAAATGGCTTGCCATAGGGAAGCAACGTTGCATTCATAAGCTGTTTGCGACAAACAAAGTATCCTTCAACAAATAATTACCTGCCTTCATTTATGAGGTGCCGTTTTACTATTTAATTGAATTTCAAGATTTAGTTTATTTGCTTGTATTGGAGTTTAATGGCCCAGGCATCACTATTTAGGTCATTTTTGAATCGGTCAGTTAACTTATCCACACTTTTCCTGGGCAAGCTTATACCTAAGCGGTTAACCAATACAGTGCACATTCTTTCACAGAAACTGACAACTGCCCTTCTTGAATCAGCAGAAGGGAGAAAATGACCATAGAAAAGATAGGAAGGAATGTTGCCGACTCCAACAGGAATCGAACTCGTGTCCTCCTGATCACCAGTCAGACCTTCATCTGACTGACCTACCGAAATATCTTTAAGTCAAATTATATTATAGATAACTATAATTAACATTTTTTATACCTGTAATTATCGATATTTTTGATATCATAACAGGTAACTAATGATATGTAAAATATATTTCTTGATATCTATAAATTTATTTTATGATATCAATTATTCCATTGCATATATAGATATTCAAAAAATCCAATAATAGATATCATTTCAAAGGCTGAATTAAAGATATCACAACTTTCAGTAATTGATACCAGAAAATATATTTTGGATATCAATAAATGTAATTATCGATATCCTAAAATGTTCTTCAATATTTGATATCTATATATCGAATAAAAGATATCTATAACTGAATTATAGATATGTCTTAACATATTTTAGATATCATAAAATATATAATAGATATCTTAATATTATTTTTAGATATGAATATCAGAAAATATATTATGGATATCAATAAATGATATTTATGATATCCTAAAATGTTCTTCTATATTTGCTATCTATATATAGAATAATAGATATCTATAATTTGAATTATAGATATCCTTTAACATATTTTAAATATCATAAAATAAATAATAGACATCTAATATTATTTATAGATAGTAAAAAATAATTATTGATATCCTATATTTAATTACAGATATCTATAAATCAAATTATAAATATCAATAAACCAAATTACAGATATGTACAATTAACATTATTGATATCTATTATTATCTGTATTTTTGATATAATAAAATGAAATCAAGGATACGTTATATATATTTCTTGATATTAATAGATTTGTTTTATGATATCAATTATTTCTTTGCATATATAAATATCTAAATTCAAATTATAGAAATCATTTAAAAGGCTGAATAATGGATATCACAATTTTCATTAATGGATAACATAAAATACATTATTTACATCAATAATTGAAAATATTGATATCCTCAAATGCTCTTCAATCTTTGATATCTATATATCAAGTAAAAGATAACTACAATTGGAATTATTGATAACCCTTTACATATTATAGATATCATGAAATAAATAATAAATATCCAATATCAATAATGTTAATTATAAATGTCTATAATTTGATTTATAGATATCTATAATTTGATTTATAAATATCTACAAATTGATATATAGTTGTCTGTAATAAAAATATAGAATATCAACAAATATTATTATATATCTATAAATAATATTAGATATGTATTATTTATTTCATTTTATCCATAATGTGTTAAGGGATATCTATAATTCAAGTTATAGATATCTTTTATTCAATACATAGATATCAAATATGGATGAACATATCAGGATATGAATAATTACATGTACTGATATCCATAATATATTTTCTGATATCCATTATTCAAATCTGTGATATCTATTATCCAGCCTTTAAATGGTATCTATAATTGGATTTTAGATATCGTTATATGTAAAGGAATAATGGATATCATTAAACAAATTTATAGACATCAAGAAATATATATTACATATCATTGATTACATTTTATGATACCAAAATATTGATAATAATGTTAATTATAGATATCTATAATTTGATTTATAGATATCTATAATTTGATATATAGATACCTAGAGTAAAATTATAGATATCTCCCAATTGTATTAAATAGTAATTCGGCACCCCATATTCATTTATCTTCCTAGGACTACCCCTGATAATGCAAGAGTCCTGTTATTTTTCATATATATTGTGTGTGCCATGTATGTTTTGCAATGTATGGTACCACTGATATTGTAAAGTAGAAGTAAAACAAAGATCAGGAATCAATACAATTTACTTACTCCACCCATCAAAGACACCAAAGGGAAAGAAACACAAACATGAAGCGACCAGACAAAATTGGAAACCTAAACAAAGGAAGGCAATAAGGACAGTTACTTTCACACAAAATGGCCAAATGGCCATCAAAAAAATAAAAAGACACAAGTGATACACACAGTAAGTAACAAACAACAACATAAATAAACCGCCACAGAAGAACCGCCTTGGAACGGTCAGTGGAAAGAATTCCACTGGGGGGCTTAAACCGATTTTACCGATTTCCACTGACCGTGACTCACATCAACATGACTCACACAGCTAATACCTCCATTCCTACAGCTTTAACAATGAATCTCACAGCTATCACAATGGCTCATATAACTGTCATCATGATTCACGCATCTCTAAGCGTGATTCCTACAGCTATCACCTTGACGAAAGCAGCTGTCACCATGGAACATACATCTGTCTCCGTGATTCATACAACCATCTGTATGTCTCATACAGCTATAAGCATGACTCATACAGCTGTCGTCATGGGTCATTGAGCATTCACCGTGACACCTACAGCTGTCTCCAAGGTCCATACAGCTGTAAACATGACTCATACAGTTGTAACCATGGCTCATACAACTGTCTCCATGACTCATACAACTATCATCATGACTCGAATTGCTGCCAGCGTGACTGATAAAGCCGTCATCATCACTCATACAGCTATCGCCATGACGTATGCTGACAACACTATCATAGTGCTGCCAGCATAAGTCATATAGGTATTATTATGGCTCTTCCAGCTGTCTCTGTGGTTCTTACAGCAATCACCACGACTCATATTGCTGTCACCATTACTAATGCAGCGATTGTCATGGCCTATTCAGCTATCACCATGAATACAGCAAACATCTACCACCATGTATCCTGTAGCTATTGCATTGACTCATACAGCAATTTGATCACTCATACAGCTGTCACCATAACTCAAACAGCTATCAGCACGACATCTACAGCTATCACCAGGAATCATACAGCGCCCACAATGACTCGGATATCTTAATTTCAAATACAACTGCCACCAAGATATATTCCGTTAGCAACAGTCATATATCCTATAGCTCTCAGCATGAATTATGCGACTGTAACCATTGTTTATATACCTGTCACGACGACTCATAGGACTGTCACGATGTCTTTCAGCTGTCACCATAACTCAGTTAACATGGCACACACAGCAGTCACCATGATCCGTACAGCTTTAACCATGACTCATATACAGATATCAACATGTTTCATACAGCTATCGGTATATATCATGGCTCGAACAGCTGTCGCGATGACTCATACAGCTGCATGACATGATGGCTAATACATCTGTCACAAATCACGACTCATATGCAGCCATGACCATAACTACCACTACCATGATGCATACAGCTATCACCATGACTGATTTAGCTGTCACCGTGAAACATACAGGTATCACCATGCCCCATACACATGTCATGCTGACTCATACGGCTGTCACTAACACTAACACACACAACTGTCATTATGACTCATACACCTGTCATCATGACTCTAGCATATGTCACTCCCTGTCACTTTGACTCGTTTACCCCTGCTATGACTCACACAACGGTCACACTGACCAATGCAGCTGTCACGATGACTCGTACTTCTGTAACCATGACTCAACATGTTGTCATGAGTTGCAGACAGCATGGCTCCTACAGCTGTGACGACGCCTCAAATAGTTGTCAGCAAAACCTTGAAGCTAATGACTACTACTGCTGTCACCATGAATTATACAACACCGTAAATCAAACAGCAGTCATCTTAGCTCATACGGCTGTCACGATGATGCATTCAGCTGGCACCATGGATTATAAGTTGACACAATGACTCATAAAGCTTTCACAATTACTTATGATATAGCTATAACCGTGACTAATACAGCTATCACATCGACTAATACAGCTGTAACGAAGACTCATATCATTACTTATACAGCTATCATGATGGCTCATACAGCTGACTCATGCAGCTGTCACCATGACCTACATAGCTATAACCATACATCTGTCACCATGACGCCTATATCTATCAGCACGACTACTGTAGCTTTTACTAAGGCTCTTATTGCTACTGTCATGACTTGTACAGCTGTAAACATGACTCCTATAACTAAGGCTCTTATTGCTACTGTCATGACCTATACAGCTGTCATCATGACCAATATAGCTGTTAATATCACTTTTACACCTGTCATCATGACTCAAACAGCTATCATCATGACGCCTACAGCTGCCACCATGACTACTACAACTGTCATCATGACTGCAACAGCTGTCAGTATGACTCATACATGTATGACGATGACTAATAAAGCTATCACTAGGATTCATATAGGTTTTATTTTAAATATACTCAGAGGGAATAAAAAGTAAACAGTTTTTGATTTGGAGTACCGGATCTTATATTGCTGTCTGTCATAAAATATGCCTATGTCTGTTTTTCCCAAACGTCTAAGTTTGTAGAAGTCCAATTCTTTTCCTGTTGCAGTCATCCATGATGGAGTTATTGCCCTTAATTGATAATCAATATTTCCAGCTGTTAACACCACTCATACAGCTGTCACCATGACTCACTAATCTATCATCATGACTACTGCTGTTGTCAGTATAACTACTACAGCTATCGATATGACTAATGCATCTTTAAAAATGGCTTATACGACCGTCAGCAGGGCTTATACAGCTATCGCCAATGCTTACAGCTTTCACAGAGACTCTTACAACTGTCACTAAAATTCATGCAGCTCTAATCGTGATCCCGACAGCTATCACCATGACGAATATAGCTGTCACCACAGCTCGTACAGCTTTCTCCGTGACTCATACAGCCATCATTCTGTGCTCATACAGCTTAAAGCATCGCACATATTGCTGTCGACAGGGTTCATACTGCAAACACTATGTCTAATACAGCTGTAACAATGAACCAGATGACTACGTCTAAAGCTGTCTTCATGCCTCATACAGCTATCAGGATGACTCGAACAGCTGTCACAATCACTCATTCAGTGACCACCATGAGCCATATAGCTATCACCATCACCAATACAGCAAGCTCCAGCCCATCGGGACTTGGAGAATTAAATTAAGATGCAACGTGTTTCCACGCATAGCTGAAACCGACCGCACACGAGTACTAGTATACAGCTTAGGTCTAAGCCTGTTCAGGCAAAGTGGTGCGAGTAGGACCGTTCATGCATATAAACCTTTTGGTTTCATATGGCGGCAGGGCATGCGATTTCATTTCATCTCACTGTCGGGTAAAGGCCCACAAAATTGAAAGCAACGTTTCGAAAATGACCTAAATAGTGTTGACGGGAATGTTAAACCTCTATTCAAACAAACAAACAAAAAACTAATACAGCTATCTCAATCACTCATACAGCTATCACCATGAGGGTTGTAGCTATTACCATAACTCATACAGCTATTAAGATGGCTCATACAGCTGTCTCTAGGACACACACAGCTATCACCACGACATCTTTAACTATCACAATGAATCATATAGCTACCACCATGATTCATACAGATATCTTAATTCACATACAACTGTCACCACGACCAATAGCGCTTTCATCAGCCATATCTCCAGTACTGTCATTATGAACCATTGCTCATACAGCTGTCCATATCAATATGACTCACACAGCTTTCCTGACGACTCCTACAGCTGCCACCATGACTTCTTCAGATGTCATCATGTCTCATACAGCGGTCGCCATGACACATACAGCTGTTACCATGACTCATACAGCTATCAGCACGACTTCTACACGAATCATACGGCGCCCAAAATGACTCGGATATCTTAATTTCGTATATAGCTGCCATCAAAACTTATTCCGTTTTCAACAATCATATCTCCTGTAGCTATTAGCATAAATTATGCAGCTGTAACCATTGTTCATGTAGCTATCAACATCGCTTATAAGCCTGTCAACATGACTCACACGGCTTTCTTTTCGACTTCTACAGCTGTCACTGTGACTACTTCAGGTGTCACCATGACTCTTACAATGGTATCCATGACACATATGGCTGTCACCATGACTCATACAGCTATCACCATTGCTCGCATCCCTCTCACCAAGACTAATATAGCTTTTATAGTGTCTAATACAGCGATCACTATAACTAATACAGCTGCCACGATGAGTCATATAATGACTAATACAGCCATCACGATGACTCATACAGCTGTCAAAATGACTCATACAGTTGCCACCACGACACATACAGCTATTACCGTTACTCATACAGCTTTTACCATGACTCTGATATCTATCAGCACGCCTTTTTAATCTTTCACTAAGACACATATATATACCGCTATTAAACATTCAGATGTCACCTTGACTTTTAAAGCTTTTGCCATGACCAATACAGCTGTCACCATTACCAATTGAGCTGTTAACATCAATCATTCCATGACTCACACATCTGTCCTCATGGCAAATGCTGCCTTCAGTATGACAACTACAGCTGTCAATATAATTAATACATCTTTCAAAATGGCTCATACGGCTGTCAGCATGGCTTACACAGCTATCACCATGACAACAGATTTCACCGTGACGCTTACAACTGTAACCATAATTCATACAGCTCTAACCGTTATCACTACAGCTATCACCATTATGAATACAACTGTCATCTTGGTTCATGCAGCTATCTCCGTTACTCATACAGCCATCACTCCGTGCTCATACAGCTATAAGCATCGCTTATATTTCGCCAGGGGCCATAAAGCTTACACTATGCCTGATGCATTGAATAACATGATTGAATAACATGAGTATGCATAAAGCTGTCTTCACGCCTCATACAGCTATCAGCATGAATCAAATAGCTGTCACAATGACTCATTTTGTGACCACCATGACCAATATAGCTATCACCATAACTAATACAGCAAGCCCCGTAAACCTCTATTCAGATCAACAAAGGAAAGACTAATACAGCTATCGCAGTCACGCATACATCTATCGCCATGATTCTTGTAGCTATTACCATAACTCATACAGCTATTAAGATGACTCATACAGCTGTAACCGTGACTCACGCAGCTATCACCACGACTTCTCCAACCATCACCATGATTCATACAGTTACCAGCATGACTCATAACGATATCTTAATTTCAAATACAGCTATCACCAAGACCCATAACTCTTTCATCAGCCATTTTATCTCATGCACTGTCACTATGATTCGTGCAGCTGTAACCATTGGTCATACTGCTGTCCATATCAACATGACGCACACAGCTGCTGTCCTCACGACTCATACAACTGTCACCATGACTACTTCAGGTGTCATCATGTCTCACACAGCGGTCGCCATGACACATACAGCTGTCATCATGACGCATACAGCTATCAGCATGACTCGCATAGCTCTCACCATTGCTCACACAACTGTCCCCATGACTAATACAGCTAGCCCCATGACTTACAATGCTATCACCATGACTCATTCAGCTGTCACCACCATTAAAGCCTCCGCGGGTGTAGCGGTTAAGCTACTCGTCTTAGAAACCAGGTATATTGAGTTCGATTTGGGCAGATTATATTTTCTTAGTGCAGATTATATTTCCTTTTCCTTTGGGATCATACGCCTTGCAAACTATATTGCTGTTTCTGAAGGTACTCAATAAAACCGAGTCTCCGATTTTCGTTCTTTTATTTGTTATTTGTTTCCAAAGGCAACCCTTACCTCACTGCAGCTGGTGTTAAGTGCCGTGTGGTGGCCGTAGAAAGTCTCCCCGTCCTTCATCATAGAGCAGATTATATTTTCTTTTCCTCTGGGGTTATTGAGTTTGAAAATCGAATATCGCTTAAGCCGGTGGTAGGAGGCGTATGCAGCCTTGCAAACTATATTGCTGTGTATGAAGAGACTCAATAAAACCGAGTCTCCGATTTTCGTTCTTGTATTTGCTCTTTATTTCCAAAGGCAACCTTTCAGCTTTTTATTCTCCAGACTTTCGGATAAATCTTTAAACCGAGGTCCCGTTTCTATATGATCTTAGCTGTTGGTGGGACGAAACACGCCCCAGCACGCACGCACGCACACACACAGAGCTGTCACCATGACTTAAATTGCTGCCACCGTGACGACTACAGCTATCACTACGACTGGTACATGCACGTATCACTACCACAGGGACACATTCATTTATTGTCATCGCTCTGGTAGCTATTACCAGGACTTAAACAGCTTCCACCATGACTCCTGTAGCTATTCCCATTACTCATTATGGTATTAATATGACTAATACAGCCATCACCACAACTCACACAGCTAGCACATTGACTCCTAAAGTTATCACCATGGCTCATACAGCTGCCACTATGATTCATACAGCTGTCCCTATGACGTATAAAGCTGTCACAAGACCAATACAGTTGTCACAATGACTATCACAAGAATCACATAGCCCAGATAACCCTGTACACTATGATTTTCTGTTCCGTGTTGTAGTCCTTGCTTCCAAAGGATTATGATATATGACTTCACCACAGCTTGTATTTAGGGAATGTGTGGCGGTCGTCAAACGTCTCCCTGCCCTTGATCATAGTGTGGGTTATATTTTCAAGTCATTTTGGATCATTGATTCCACTGCGAAAATTTGAGAATAGTTGAGGGTCACTGGCTAGGCCTAATTGTGGAAACTAGCTAGTCTGTCCCAGAAAAAAACTTGTACACTACGGGTTTCGGTTCCGTATTGTAGCCCTTGCTGCCAAAGGATTGCCCATTATATAGAACATCGTACAGTTATAACCATGTATCAAATGGCTATCAAGATGTCACCCCAGCTGCCTTCATAACTCATACAGCTATCACCATGATTCATTTAGCTGTCATCATGACTCATTCAGCTATCCCCACGAATCATATTGCTATCACGGTTACGCCTGTATTACCTTTGTACATACAGCTATCACCATGACTCATACAACTGTCAACATGACTCATGCAGTTACCACAAATGCTCATGCAGCTGTCAAGATTAATCATCAAACTCTCACTATAACTCAAAAAGCCATCACCATGACTCATACAGCTTTCACCATGAATCATATTTTAGTCTTAATCTTATAATTACTCTTATAGCTATCACCATTTGTTAAACAGCTATCACCACGATTCGTACTGCTGTAATTGTGTGTCATACAGCTGTCCCCATGATTCATATACTGTAGCTACCATCATGAATCATATAACTACTCTTATAGCTGCCATCTTGGCTTATACAGATACCAGCATAGCCCATGCAACTGTCAACAAGGCCATGAATCTGTAAACATGACTTATTCAAGACGGTTCTTCTGTCGTGGTTTATTTTCGTTATGGTTTGTCTTTGGGTGTTTGTGTCGCTTATATCATTTTATTTTGGATAGCCTATTGGCCATTTTGTGTGAAAATAACTGTCCTTTTGCCTTGCCGCTATTGATGCTTCCATTAGGGTCTGTTGTTTCATGTTTGCGTTTCTTTCCCTTTGGTGTCTCTGATGGGAGTTGTGGGTTAATTGTATCGATTCCTGATCATTGCCTCCACTTCTACATTATTATGACCAGCTAGTGTACTACATGTATCTAACAATCTTCAAGCCGAATATGCATGTTGGTGAGGTATAGATAAACACATAGTAGTTTTTCATCACTTTTAGAATATAAAAATATGCAAGTATATAGGTATGAATTTAGCTCTATTGTGATGAATGTTACAAATTTTAAAATTTCTGTAAAATGTATAGATCTGTCCATGTTCATTATGGCCCCAACTTCAAAGAAGTTGGAAGGGCATATTGCTTCTGCTTCGTTCGTCCGTCTGTCCGTCCGTCCGTTACGCTTTTTATGCATAACATAACCTAAGAACCTATATGCTAGGGTTTTGAAATTTCATATATGGATACCTCATGGAAAATAAGGTGACGCGTATTATTTTCTCATCCCTATCAAGAGTAATTGCCCTTTGAATTTTTCTATTTGATAAATGCTTGTCAGCAGAATATCTCAAAACCTAGAAGAGTTAGAGGCCTTGAAAATTTGTGAATAATTTGGTGGTGATGACTAGATGACTTCATTAACTTTTGACTAAATTCCGAAAAATACTTCATGAGTTATGGCCCTTTGTTACTTTGGGTATTTGTACATTGTATGCTTTGTGATGCATAGCGTAACTTAAGAACCATGTAAGCTAGGGCTTTGAAATGTAATATATGGATTCCTCATGGAAAGTTAGGAGACGTGATTTTTTTTTCATTCGGATTATGCCCCTTTCAAGAGTTATTGCCTTGATTTTTATTTTGATAAAATTTTGTCAGCAAAATATCTCAAAATCCATTGAAATTGAAGCTAGAGCCTTGAAAGTTGGTGAATAGATTTGTGGTAATGAGTTATGACCCGTTGTCACTTTGGACATTTGTACATTGTACCTCTGTATTTTTTGTGATGCATAGCATAACTTAAGAACCGTGTATGCTAGGGTTTTGAAATTTCATATATGATCTTCTCATGGAAAATTAGCAGACACGTGTTTTTTTCTCCTTATCCGGATTATGCCCTTTTCAAGTGTTATTGCCCTTTGTTTTTTTTGTTGTTGTTTTTTTTTTATAAAATCTTGTCAGCAAAATATCTCAAGCTAGAGCCTTGAAAGTTGGTAAATAGATTGGTTGTGATGAGTAGATGACCTGATGAACTTTTGACTAAATTCCGAAAAAATAATTCATGAGTTATGGCCTTTTGTCACTTTGGGTATTTGTACATTGTATGTTTTGTGATGCATAGCATAGCGTAAGAAACGTGTGCCAGTGGAGTCGATAGAGTGCTGGACTACGAATCAGATGGTCGATTATGAATCAGAGGGTCGTGAGTTCAAACGCCGGTGGAGGAATGGAAATGTGTTCTTTTTTTTTCTTCTTTTCTTTTTTTCTTCATAAACACACATAAACAGTTATCATCTCCCTCGCACAACCAAGCTGTTAGGGGTGGGGATATTGCATTTATACATGCATACCTGTGTGTGCGTGTACATGCATGCATGTATGCGTGCCTGCATGTGTGAGTGCATACATGCATGTATGTGTACATGCTTGCATGAGTGTGTGTATGCATGCTTGCAAGAGTGTATGTGTGCATGCATGTGTGCTTGCATGCATGCTTGCGTGAGTGTATGCACACTAATGTACATGCTGTATGTATGTGTGCATGCAAGAGTGCATGCATGTATTTGTGTGTGCGCATGCAAGCGTGTGTGTACATGCATATGTGTTTGTGCATACATGCATGTTTGTGTGCATGTGTGTGTGTGTATGCGTACATGTATGCATGTGTACATGTGAGCACGTTTGCATGACTCGCACCCCTCTCAAAAATGACCATAAGTATCTGTCAATCTTTTATATTTAAATTGTGATGGAATTTTTCCTTGTGTTTCAGAATCCACATCGAGGGGAAGAAGAAAAGTAAAAGACGTTAAAGGCTGGAAGCAGTGAAATGAATTATAATTAAGAAATAAATAAAATATTGTCTTGCAACGAAATTCAGTTGTTTTCTTGCTTATTTTCAGTTTTTTTGTCATGCCTGCTTTTAACATGGCACGACTTAGGGACCTATTTTCTGTCCATTTGTTTGTTCATCCACCAGCACACAAAATAGATGTGAAGGCAATGATCAGGAATCGACAAATAAACCCACAAAATTGGAAGCAACGTCTCCAAAATAATCTTTACAGTGTTGACGGGGACGTTAAACCTCAAATCAAACAAACTGCTCATAATTTCTCTGAGTCTTGGGACTTGCAAAATTTAATTTGTAACAAATTACAAATTAAATTTTGCAAGTCCCAAGACTCATCATTATTTCGAAATACTTAGGAAAACTGTGTTTTGTACAAATAATTTTGCAGTGGAACTTATAGAATGGGACATAGCGAGTTCACAGGACTCATTAGAAAAATGTAAATAGCTCACCAATATGCTTATAACCAGTGCAAGTATTGTGCACATTCGTCTTTTAGAAACTGACAACGGTCCTTAGATAAGCAGAAGAGGGCGAGATGCTATAGAACATAGTTCGTGATCAAGATCACTTGCAAGAAACATCCTCAGCCTAGAGATGATCAATCCCACGAGCTGATCATTAGTAACTTGCGCATTCAACTGAGCCACTGAGATACTTTATGGTCACAAAGCTGCTGTTGAAATAAATTATGCCTATACTGTTAAAACAAACTAACAAGTCCGGGAAATGCATACCCATTTAGACCCCACTTCATACAGATGAAAGTAGGGTTGGCAAGGGCATACATTTTTACCATATTCTTACCCACAGCATAGACGTACTATGTACTCATTATACCCCCGGTATACGAGGTATGCTATGGGGGAAAATGCTTTCGTCCTGCCGTTCGTCCGTCCGTCTTTCCGTCTGTCCGCACCAACAAATGGATAGTTAGGTGGCTATGTAAATGGACAGAATCAATGTAAGTCAATGGGATTTATTCCGTTAGACACCGAAAATACTTCTTTTCTGTGGCTAAAAGTAGCCACTTAAGCATCGATCCTGCCAAAAAGTAGCCACATAACTATCCATTTGTGAGAATGCGGTCCGTCCATCTTTCCGCCCGATGTCCGTCTATCCTTCTTGCGTCCGTTAACATTGTGGTTAAAGTTTTGCGTCAAAGTTTCTAAGAGATTATATCTTCTGAACCCTTTGATAGATATAGTGAAGTTATATATCATTGATGCATGTCCCAGTCCCACAGTGACCTTGAGGTCAAGGTCAAAGACTTAAAAAATTTGCATTTGGTTAAAGTTTTATGACAAGTAGAAGTAAAACAAAGATCAGGAATTGATACAATTAACTTACTCCATCCATAAAAGACACCAAAGGGAAAGAAATACAAACATTAAGCGACCAGACCATAATGGAAACCTAAACAAAGGAAGGCCATATGGACAGTTACTTTCCCACAAAATGGCCATATGGCCATCCAAAATTAAAAGACACAAGTGATACACACAGTATCAAAGTTTATAGATGCCTGTATGTTCTAAACTCTAACACAAATTCAGTTGATACTTGCATCAATGTCGCAAACCAGTCCAAAGATTTCGTTATGTTTGTCCCTTCCCCCACCCAAGGTGATCTCAAGGTCACAGACTTAGAAATTTTACATTTGTTTAAAGTTTAATGACAAAGTTTATAGATGCCTGTATGTTCTATACTCTAAGACAAATTCAATTTATACTTGCATCGAGTTTGCTTACCAGTCCAAAGATTTTATTGATGCATATCCTACCCTGCTGCTTCAGTAACATTGATGCCCCAACCCTTCAGTAACTTTGATGCCCTCACTCGGTGGTCCATTTAGAATTTTTATGTTTTGTTTAGCTTTTACAAGCACATATATAGATTCTTATCGCTTCTTGGCTTCTTCATTCATATTACATACAAGCTCAAAAGCTATACTAGAGGGTGGCGCTGGCCTGGGGTATACGTGACCCACTGGTCGTTTTCTCTTACTGCTTCGAAGAGTCTGTTCTAATGAACACCATTTATCTAAATTTGAACCAGAAGTAAGAAAAGTGTCACAAACTTCTATAGATGGAGAAAAACTGACAGAAAGCAGTGTAAGATGTGTGTGTTTTCATAATGGGTCCCATTGACAGAAGTACTGAATTGAAGAGCTACTACATTTTCCAATGTTTTATAATGTCATTAAAATTGTGATTAAAGCATCAAAACTAGATGGCGCAGTCGATGGTATACCATTGCAAATACCCGATTTTTCTGTGAATAACACTAAAGATATGGCAATGTCATACTTTTTGACCTTTGACCCTGGGGCCATGTTGAGGTCAAGGTCACACGAAAAGTATTCCAATATGTTCTACATTCCAAGGGCTATCCAATAATCAGTTTTCGGCAGTGCAATCCCAACAGGTTAGAAGATATGATAAAGTCCTACCTTTTGACCTTGACCCAGGGGCCATGTTGGGGTCAAGGTCACACGAAAAGTATTCCAATATGTTCTACATTCCAAGGGCTATCCAATAATCAAGTTTCGGAAGTGCAATCCCAACGGTTTAGAAGATATGATAATGTCCTGCTTTATGACCTTTGACCTTGGGCCCATGTTAACGGTCAAGGTCACAAAAATGTAGCCCACTGCCATCTACATACCATGTACTATCCACATGCAAAGTTTCAAAAGTGTAACTTCAGTGGTTGCAGAGGAGATCCATTTACAAGAAACGTGACGGACGGACTGACAGACGGACGGACAGACGCTCACTCAACTCTGGTACGAAAACAATATACCAGATTTTTCTTCGAAAAAGTGGGTATAATAACATTGATGAAATCATTCGCAAATGTAAGCAAAGAAACGTTTGATAATTAAGGCGTAACTATACCTAATTTAGTGACACAGAGGCCTTTCATATATTTAATCTTCATAAGTGTGTCTCAACCCCAAAGTTCTGAAACCGAAACGGATGATGGACAAGACCCGGCAAACACAGCACATCCCCCTCCGAGCACACACCGACCGACGTAGCTCGTGAGACAGGTCAACTGGAGACATCAGGCAAGAGATAAATGACGTTTTTGAAACATTGCCGAAATATTCACACAATAAAATGATGTCTGTAAACGTGTTAGAAACGTTAATGGAATCGAACTGAAGGCAATGATCAGGAATCAATGCAATTACGACTTACCGCTTAGAAGATCTAAACCTTTCCAGGAAAAGTGGTGCGAGACGGACCGTCTTTTAAACCCTTGCGGTTTCTTTGGGTGGTAGGCCTTTAGATGTCAGTTTATCTCAGTGTCAGGTAAAAATCCCTCAAAATAGAATTCAACCCCTAAATCTCCTAAATGGTGTTGCCTGGGACGTAAAAACCAAAGACAAACAAATCTCAGCTATTGCCACAGTTAATATGGCTATGATCTTAGTCGCACAGCTATCATCACAGGAAGAATGACTGTCAACTGAGTCATATACATATATGTCTACACGGGTGAGTTTCACAGCTATCACCACAGGTAATGAGGCTGTTCCCTGAGTTATACGGCTGTCACCATAGGTTGAATTGCCAGGTAGAATGGCTATTACAACTGATGCCGTACACAGCTTTTACCATTAATATTTTGGCTTGTATGGCTTTGAACTTATTCTCACAGATATCACCGCATGAAATATGGCTAGCAACTGAGTTTCACAGCTATCACCACAGGTGATATGACTTGAACCCTAGTTTCACTGCTATCACCACAGGTTATATGGCTAACTCTTCAGTTTTACAAATGTCACCACAGGTTATTGATCAATGGCCTCTGTCTCACACAGGTCGCAATGGGTAGTATGGTTCCTAGAGTTTCACAACTATCAACAAAGTCAATATTGCTATCACCCGAGTTTTTCAGGGATCACCACAACACGGCAGGTAAAATGGCTATCAACTGAGTTTCACAGCTATCACCACAGGTGATATGACCGGAACCCCAGTTTCACTGCTATCACCACAGGTTATATGGCTAACTCTTCAGTTTTACAATTGTCACCACAGGTTATTGATCAATGGCCTCTGTCTCACAAAAGTCGTAATGGGTAGTATGGTTCCTAGAGTTTCACAACTATCAACAAAGTCAATATTGCTATCACCCGAGTTTTTCAGGGATCACCACAACACGGCAGGTAATATGACTATCACCTCAGTTCCACAACTGTCACCTTGTATATTATAGCAATAACTTCAGTTTCACCGCTGTCACTTGAGGTATTATGAATATCACCTTAGTTTCACAACTATCACCACAAGTAATATGACTAACACCCGACTTTCTCAGCTTTCCTTCACAGCAGGTAGTATGGCTATCACCAGAATATTCATATATATCGCCAAAATTTATTTCGCTATCACCTCACTTTACAGCTGTCACCATAGGTAATAATTATAGCAATCAATTATGTTTCACCCTTCCACAACAGGCAGTATGGTTATCGGACGAATTTCAAAGCTATCGCTGCAGGTAACATGGCTATCACCTAAGTTTAACAGCTGTCACCACAGTTCATATTGTTTTCACAAGAGTTTCACAGCTATCACCATAGGTAATATGGCTATAACCTCCGTTTCATAGCTGTCATCTCAGGAAATATGGCTATCACCTGAGCTTCACAACAAGAAATATGACTATCGCCTGAATTTCACAGCTATCATCGCAGGTAATATGTTTATCGCCTGTGTTTTACAGCTGTCAACAAAGGTAATATAGCAATCGCCTCTGTTCATAGCTGTCACGAAATTTAGTATGGATATCACCTGAGTTTCGCAGCTGTCACCACAGGTAGTAAGGCTATTACACCTGAGCAGGATATATGGCTTTAACAGCTGCCACCACGGGTAATATGGCTGTCACCTCAGTTTCATATCTTTCACCTCGGGTAATATGGCTGTCACCTGTATTACACAAGAAGTAGTAGGACTATCACCTGAATTTTACACCTGTCATTAACGGTAATATACATATCACCTCGGTTTGGCAGCTGTCACCACAGGTAGTGCAGCAGTCACCTCTATCACCGCAGGCTATATATGACCGCCACCTGAATAACACTTACCACTGTATATAATATGGCTATCACCGCAGTTTCACAGATGTCACCCCAGGTAGTAAGGCTTTCAGATTTGTCTTACAGATATCACCACAGGTAATATGGCCATCACCTGAGTTTCCAGTTTCACAGCTGTCATCACGTGTGATGTGACCTTATGCGGACTCACCATAAAAGAGCCAAAGCCATGTACAATCGATTTAAGCCCCAGAGTGGAAGACTTTTGCTGACCGTTCCAAGGCAGTTCTTCTGTTGTGGTTTATTTTTGTTATATTGCGTCTTTGCATGTATGTATTGCTTATGTCTTTTATTATCTACAGCTGTGTGGCCATTTTGTGTGAAAGTAAATGTGATTTTGGTTATCCGCTTGTGGTGATTTCATTAGGGTTTAGCTATTTTATGTTCGTATTTCTTACCCATTGGTGTCTCTGTTAGGAGATTTTGGGTAATTGTATTCGTTCCTGATCATTGCCTTCACCTCTATTTTTTAAACCAAATTTCACAGCTACCACCAAAGGTGGTATGACAAACACCTCAGTTTTACAACTGTCACCACAGATTATTAAGCAATGACCTCCGTTTCACAAATGTCAGAACAGGGAGTGTGGTTATCGCAGGTAGTATGGTTATCACCTGGCCGTATCGCTATCACATCAGACTGATAGCTATCACCAAAGATAATATAGCAATCCACTGTGTTTCGCACTTGTCACAACAGGTAGAATGGTTATCACCTGAGTTTCACAGCTTTCACTACAGGTAACATGGCTGTTACCTCAGTTTGACAGTTGTAACCACAGGTTATATTGCTGTCAACTGAGTTTCACAGCTATCACCAGAGGTAATATGGATATCACCTCCATTTCACAGCTGTCACGACAGGAACTATGACTATCATCTGAGCCTCCCACTAAAAAATAAGAATCACCTGAATTTCAGAGCTATCGTTACAGGCAATACGGCTATCATCTCGGTTGACATCTGTCACAACAGGTAATTCAACCATCACCTCTGTTTCACAACTGTCACTTCAACTAGGATGGTTAACACTTGATTTACCCCGCTGTCACAACAGGTAGCAATTAATGCTATCACAGGAGTTCACAGGTTTTTGTTTGCATTGGAGTTTAATGGCCAAATCAACACTATTTTGTCATTTTTGAGCCAGTCAGGTAACCTATCCAGACTTTTCCTGGAAAGAATGACCGTAGAAAAGATTTCATGATCAATCTCCACGAAAGAATACTGCCAACCCCGGCAAGTATCGAGCCCGCGTACTTCTGATCATCAGTGAGACGCCTCACCGCCGGTAATATGGCTATAACCTCCGTTTTACAGCTACCACCACAGGTTATAAGGCTGTCACCTCAGTTTCGCATCTTACACCTCAGGTAATATGGCTATCACCTGAGTTTCACAAGAAGCAGTATGACTATCATCTGAATTGCACAGCTAGCATTACAGGTTATATGCCTGTCACCTCAGTTGGACAGCTTCCACCACAGGTAATACAGCAGTCAAGTCTGTTTCACAGCTATTCCCATAGCTTGTTTGGCTATCCCCTTAGCTTGACAGCTATTCCCAGAGGCTATATGGCCATCATCTGAGTAGCAGTTACCACTACGGTATTATGGCTATCATTTCAGTTTCACAAATGTCGCCATAGGTGGTTAGGCTTTCAAATAAGTCTCACAGATATCACCACAGGTAATATGGCTAACACGCGATTTTTCAAGTTTCACAGCTGTCATCACAGGTAATATGGCTATAACCCCAGGTAGTATGGTTATCGCCAGAGTTTCACAGCCATCGCAAAAGGTAATATCGCCATCACCTCATTTTCTTAGCTTTCATCACAACACCACAGGTTATATGGCTATCACTTTAGTTTCACAGCTGTCGACACATATTATATAGCAATAATTTCAGTTTCACCGCTGTCACTATAGGTAGTATGGCTATCATTTTAGTTTTCAGCTATCACAGCAAGTAATATGGCTATCACCTGACTTTCTCAGCTTTCCTTCACAAAAGTAAGATCGCTATCACCTCAGTTTGACAGTCGTCACCACAGGTAATACAGCAGTCAACTATGATTAATAATTGTCACAACAGTTAGTATGGTTATCACCCGAGTTTTAGAGTTGTCCCTACAGGTAACAACGATATCACCTCAGGTTATATTGCTATCATCTGAGTCCCATAGCCATAAATGTATGTAATATGGCTATCACCTCAATTTCACATTGTCACCTCAGGAAAGATGGCTTTCACTAGTGCTTCACAACACGAAATGTGAAATTGTGCTGAAATCAACATAACATATTGAAAAGCTGTTAAACTGTGGTGATGCTGAGTTACCTGTTGTGATGCCGAGTTGACACTATAGCCTGCGGTGATAATCTGTGAAACAGCGGTGATGGACATTTGGACAGCTGTGAAACGGTGCTGAATTATAAATAACCTGTGGTGGTAGCTGTAAGACAGTGGTCATAGCCACATAACCTCCGGTTACAGCTGTGAAATTGTGCTGAAATCTGATTAACCTGTGGTGATACCTGCCAAAGTTTGGTGAGAGCCAAGTATCTGTGTTACAGCTGTGAAAAAGTGCAGAAATCTTTAATCTGTGGTGACAGCTGTGAAACTGTGGTG
Source organism: Lucinisca nassula (assembly GCA_963580285.1). Classification (NCBI taxonomy): domain Eukaryota; kingdom Metazoa; phylum Mollusca; class Bivalvia; order Lucinida; family Lucinidae; genus Lucinisca; species Lucinisca nassula. Next base: position 110,813,763 of record OY757011.1, read on the forward strand.
ACAGCTATGTTATCTGTTGTGAAGCTGTGAAACTGTGCTGAAATAAAAAAAAAAAGCTGTAAACCTGTGGTGATGCCGAGTTATCTGTTGTGATTGCGAGTTTCCCGTTGTGACAGTTATAAAACTACACTGAAGACTAAATAACCTGTGGTGATATCTGTGAAACAGCGGTGATGGCAATTTAAGCTATGGTGACAGCTATAAAACGATGCAGAATTATAAATAACCTGTGGTGATAGCTGTGAAACTGTGTTGCTAGTCACGTAGCATGTGGTGGCAGCTGTGGAACTGCTGAATTCAAAAACACCAACCGGAAATATGTTCTATCCTTTTGAAGCAAGGAATAAACAACAGGTCCGAAAAGCATGGAATGCACAAGTTTTCTGGCCCAGAACAGCTAGTTTCGGCCAATTAGGCCTCATCAGTGGCCCTGAAATAATTTCAAAATTCCACAATAAACCAATGATCCCGAAGGACAAGAACATATAAACTACCTGTGACGAAAGGCGGGGATACATTTTACGGCCCCCACACGCTCCCTTTACGCCAGCTATAGTCACATCAAATATGTTCTATGAAATGCATAAAGTATACATGTATTCCTTGGCAAAACTAACTTGTTTCGTCCAATGACCCTCATCAGGACCCTGAAATAGTAAAAAAAAAACCGTTGCGATGGCCAGGCGACCAGTGTTGACAATTTTGACGTGTGCTAAAATCTAAATAATCTGGGGTGACAGCTGTGAAACTGTATTGAAATCTAAATAGCCCGTGGTGATTGATGGCAAACAGTGGTGATAGCCACATATTAATCTGTGGTGACTGCTGTGAAACTGTGCTGAAATCTGAATAACCTGAGGTGATACCTGCAAAAGTTTGGTGATAGCCAAGTAACTGTGTGACAGCTGTGAAAATGTACTGAAATCTGTATAATTTGTGGTGATAGCTGTGAAACTATGTTGACAGCTATGTTATCTGTTGTGAAGCTGTAAAACTGTGCTGAAATCAAAATAACACATTGAGAAAGCTGTGATACCGAGTTTCCTGTTGTGATGCTATAAAACTATACTGAAAACTAGATAACCTGTGGTGATATCTGTGAAACAGCGGTGATGGCCATTTAAGCTATGGTGACGGCTGTGAAATGAGGCAGAGTTATGAATACCTGTGGTGATAGCTATGAAAGTGGGTGTTAGTTACGTAGTTTGTGGTGACAGCTGTGAACCTGCTGAATTCAAATAGCCTACTGTAAAATATGTTCTATAAAGGAGCTATTCTTTGGAAGCAAGGCATAAACCACAGATCAGAAAAGCATGGAGTGCACAAGTTTTCTGGACCAGAGCAGCTGGTTTCGGCCAATTCAGCCTCATCTTTGACCCTGAAATATTTTAAGAATTCCACAATAAACCAATGATCCCGAAGGACAAGAGATTATAGACAACATAATGACGAAAGGCGGAGAGACATTTTACCAAAAACTCCCTTAACGCCAGCTATATTCACATCAAATATGTTTTATGAAAGGTTTATCATTTGTAAGCAAGGAATATACAAAGCGCCTAAAAGCATGGAATTTACATGTCCGTGGTGATTGATGGCAAACTGTGGTGATTGCCACTTAACCTGTGGTGACAGCTGTGAAACTGTGCTGAAATCTGAATAACCTTTGGTGATACCTGCGAAAGTTTGGTGATAACCAAGTATCTGTGTGACAGCTGTGGAAATGTACTGAAATCGGTATAATTTGTGGTGACAGCTGTCAAACTGGGGCTGAAGCTATGTTATCTGATGTGAAGCTGTAAAACTGTGTTGAAATCAAAATTACATATTGAGAAAGCTGCGAAACTGTGGTGATGCCGATTTACCTGTTGTGATGCCGAGTTGTCTGTTGTGACAGCTGTAAAACTATACTGAAAACTAAATGACGTGTGGTGATATCTGTTAAACAGCGATGATGGCCTTTTAACATATGGTGACAGCTATGAAGTGATGCTAAATTATAAATAACCTGAGATGAAAGCTGTGAAACAGTGGTGCTAGTCACGTAGCCTGTGGTGACAGCAGTGAAACTGCTGAATTCAAAATAACTTACTGGGAAATATGTTCCATAAAAGAGTTATCATTTGGAAGCAAGGAATAAACAACAGATCCGTAAAGCATGGAGTGCACAAGTTTTCTGGGCCAGAGCAACTAGTTTCGCCCTCATAAGTCTCATCAGTGGCCCTGAAATATTTTCAAAATTCCACCAATGATCCCGAAGGACAAGAAAATATAAACTACATGTTGACGAAAGGCGGGGAGACAGTTTACCGCCGCCACACACTCCATTAACGCCAGCTATAGCACAGCAAATATGTTCTATGAAAGGCTTATCATTTTGAAGCAGGGAATATACAACAGAGCCTAAAAGCATTGAATGTACAAGTCCGTGGTGATTGATGGCAAACTGTGGGGATAATCACTTAACCTGTGGTGACAGCTGTGAAACTGTGCTGAAATCTGAATAACCTGTGGTGATACCTGCCAAAGTTTGGTGATAGCCAAGTATCTGTGTGACAGCTGTGAAAATGTACTGAAATCTGTTTAATTTGTGGTGACAGCTGTGAATCTATGTTGACAGCTATGTTATCTGTTGTAAAACTGGGCTGAAATCAAAATAACACATTGAGAAAGCTGTGATACCGAGTTTCCTGTTGTGATGCTGAGTTGTCTGTTGTGACAGCTATAAAACTATACTGAAAACTAAATAACGTGTGGTGATATCTGTGAAACAGCGGTGATGGCCATTTAACACATGGCGACAGCTGTGAAATGAGGCAGAATTATGAATACCTTTGGTGATAGCTATGATAGTGGGTGTTAGTTACGTAGCTTTTGGCGACAGCTGTGAAACTGCTGAATTCAAATAGCCTACTGTGAAATATGTTCTATAAAGGAGGTACCCTTTGGAAGCAAAACATAAACAACAGATCAGAAAAGCATGGAGTGCACAAGTTTTCTGGACCAGAGCAGCTGGTTTTGGCCAATTCAGCCTCATCATTGGCCCTGAAATATTTTCAAAATTCCACACGAAACCAAAGATCCCGAAGGACAAGAAATTATATACAACATAATGACGAAAGGCGGAGAGACATTTTACGGCAGCCAAAGACTCCCTTAACGCCAGCTATATTCATATCAAATATGTTCTATGAAAGGTTTATCATTTGTAAGCAAGGAATATACAACAGAGCCTAAAAGCATGGAATGTACAAGTCCGTGGTGATTGATGGCAAACTGTGGTGATAGCCACTTAACCTGTGGTGTGGACTATGAAACTGTGCGGAAATCGGAATAACCTGTGGTGATACCTGCGAAAGTTTGGTGATAACCAAGTATCTGTGTGACAGCTGTGAAAGTATACTGAAATCTGTATAATTTGTGGTGACAGCTATGAAACTGTGGCGGAAGCTATGTTATCTGATGTAAAGCTGTAAAACTGTGTTGAAATCAAAATAGCATATTGAGAAAGCTGCGAAACTGTGGTGGTGCCGATTTACCTGTTGTGATGCCGAGTTGTCTGTTGTGACAGCTATAAAACTATACTGAAAACTAAATGACTTCTTGTGATATCTGTGAAACAGCGTTGATGGCCATTTAACCTATGGTGACAGCTATGAAGTGATGCTGAATAATAAATAACCTGTGATGATAGCTGTGGAACAGTGGTGCTAGTCACGTAGCCTGTGGTGAAAGCAGTGAAACTGCTGAATTCAAAATAACTTACTTTGAAATTGTTCCATGAAAGAGTTATCATTTGGAAGCAAGGAACAAACAACAGATCCGTAAAGCATGGAGTGCACAAGTTTTCTGGGCCAGAGCAGCTAGTTTCGGCCAAATAGGTCTCACCAGTGGCCCTGAAATATTTTCAAAATTCCACCAATGATCCCGAAGGACAAGAAAATTTAAACTACATCGTGACGAAAGGCGGGGAGACAGTTTACGGCCGCCACACTCCCCATTAACGCCAGCTATAGTCACAGCAAATATGTTCTATGAAAGGCTTATCATCTGGAAGCAGGGAATATACAACAGAGCCTAATAGCATGGAATGTACAAGTCCGTGGTGATTGATGGCAAACTGTGGGGATAGCCACTTAACCTGTGGTGACAGCTGTGAAACTGTCTTGAAATCGGAATAACCTGTGGTGATACCTGCGAAAGTTTGGTGATAACCAAGTATCTGTGTGACAGCTGTGGAAATGTACTGAAATCTGTTTAATTTGTGGGGACAGCTGTGAAACTGTGGCGGAAGCTATGTTTTCTGATGTGAAGCTGTAAAACTGTGTTGAAATCAAAATAACATATTGAGAAAGCTGCAAAACTGTGGTGATGCCGATTTACCTGTTGTGATGCCGCGTTGTCTGTTGTGACAGCTATAAATCTATACTGAAAACTAAATGACCTGTGGTGATATCTGTGAAACAGCGATGATGGCCATTTAACCTATGGTGACAGCTATGAAGCGATGCTGAATTATAAATAACCTGTGATGATAGCTGTGAAACAGTGGTGCTAGTCACGTAGCCTGTGGTGACAACAGTAAAACTGCTGAATTCAAAATAACTTACTGTCAAATATGCTCCATAAAAGAGTTATCATTTGGAAGCAAGGAATAAACAACAGAACCGTAAAGCATGGAGTGCACAAGTTTTCTGGGCCAGATCAGCTTGTCTCGGTCAAATAGGTCTCATCAGTGGCCCTGAAATATTTTCAAAATTCCACCAATGATCCCGAAGGACAAGAAAATATAAACTACATGGTGACGAAAGGCGGGGAGACAGTTTACGGCCGACACACACTCCATTAACGCCAGCTATAGTCACAGCAAATATGTTCTATGAAAGGCTTATCATTTGGAAGCAGGGAATATACAACAGAGCCTAAAAGCATGGAATGTACAAGTCCGTGGTGATTGATGGCACACTGTTGGGATAGCCACTTAACCTGTGGTGACAGCTGTGAAACTGTGCTGAATTCTGAATAACCTGTGGTGATACCTGCCCAAGTTTGGTGATAGCCAAGTATCTTTGTGACAGCTGTGAAAATGTACTGAAATCTGAATAATTTGTGGTGACAGCTGTGAAACTGTGGTGACAGCTATGTTATCTGATGTGAAGCTGTAAAACTGTGTTGACAGCTATATTATCTGTTGTGAAGCGGTAAACTGTGCTGAAATCTGTATAATGTGTGGTGATAGCTGTGAAACTATGTTGACAGCTATGTTATCTGTTGTGAAGCTGTAAAACTGTGCTGAATACAAATAACACATTGAGAAAGCTGTGATACCGAGTTTCCTGTTGTTATGCTGAGTTGTCTGTTGTGACAGCTATAAAACTATACTGAAAACTAAATAACCTGTGGTGATATCTGTGAAACAGCGGCGATGGCCATCTAACCTACGGTGACAGCTGTGAAATGAGTCAGAATTATGAATACCTGTGGTGATAGCTATGATAGTGGGTGTTAGTTACCTATCTTGTGGTGACAGCTGTGAAACTGCTGAATTCAAATAGCCCACTGTGAAATATGTTCTATAAAGCAGTTATCCTTTGGAAGCAAGGCATAAACAACAGATCAGAAAAGCATGGAGTGCACAAGTTTTCTGGACCAGAGCAGCTGGTTTCGGCCAATTCAGCCTCATCATTGGCCCTGACATATTTTAAAAATTCCATAATAAACCAATGATCCCGAAGGACAAGAAATTATAGACAACATTATGACGAAAGGCGGAGAGACATTTTACGGCAGCCAAAGACTCCCTTCACGCCAGCTATGTTCACATCAAATATGTTTTATGAAAGGTTTATCATTTGTGAGCATGGAATATACAACAGAGCCTAAAAGAATGGAATTTACAAGTCCGTGGTGATTGATGGAAAACTGTGGTGATAGCTACTTAACCTGTGGTGACAGCTTTGAAACTGTGTTGAAATCGGAATAACCTGGGTGATACCTGCGAAAGTTTGGTGATAACCAAGTATCTGTGTAACAGCTGTGGAAATGTACTGAAATCTGTATAATTTGTGGGGACAGCTGTGAAACTGTGGCAGAAGCTATGTTATCTGATGTGAAGCTGTAAAACTGTGTTGAAATCAAAATAACATATTGAGAAAGCTGCGAAACTGTGGCGATGCCGATTTACCTGTTGTGATGCCGAGTTGTCTGTTGTGACAGCTATAAAACCATACTGAAAACTAAATGACCTGTGGTGATATCTGTGAAACAGCGATGATGGCCATTTAACATATGGTGACAGCTATGAAGTGATGCTGAATTATAAATAACCTGTGATGATAGCTGTGAAACAGTGATGCTAGTCACATAGCCTATGGTGACAGCAGTGAAACTGCTGAATTCAAAATAACTTACTGTGATATATGTTCCATAAAAGAGTTATCATTTGGAAGCAAGGAATAAACAACAGATCCGTAAAGCATGGAGTGCACAAGTTTTCTGGGCCAGAGCAGCTAGTTTCGGCCAAATAGGTCTCATCAGAGGCCCTGCAATATTTTCAAAATTCCACCAATGATCCCGAAGGACAAGAAAATATAAACTACATTGTGACGAAAGGCGGGGAGACAGTTTACGGCCGCCACACACTCCATTAACGCCAGCTATAGTCACAGCAAATATGTTCTATGAAAGGCTTATCATTTTGAAGCAGGGAATATACAACAGAGCCTAAAAGCATTGAATGTACAAGTCCGTGGTGATTGGTGGCAAACTGTGGGGATAATCACTTAACCTGTGGTGACAGCTGTGAAACTGTGCTGAAATCTGAATAACCTGTGGTGATACCTGCCAAAGTTTGGTGATAGCCAAGTATCTGTGTGACAGCTGTGAAAATGTACTGAAATCTGTTTAATTTGTGGTGACAGCTGTGAAACTATGTTGCCAGCTATGTTATCTGTTGTAAAACTGTGCTAAAATCCAAATTACACATTGAGAAAGCTGTGATACCGAGTTTCCTGTTGTGATGCTGAGTTGTCTGTTGTGACAGCTATAAAACTATACTGAAAACTAAATAACCTGTGGTGATATCTGTGAAACAGCGGTGAAGGCCATTTAACATATGGTGACAGCTGTGAAATGAGGCAGAATTATGAATACCTGTGGTGATAGCTATAATAGTGGGTGTTAGTTATGTAGCTTGTGGCGACAGCTGTGAAACTGCTGAATTCAAATAGCCTACTGTGAAATATGTTCTATAAAGTAGGTACCCTTTGGAAGCAAAACATAAACAACAAATCAGAAAAGCATGGAGTGCACAAGTTTTCTGGACCAGAGCAGCTGGTTTCGGCCAATTCAGCCTCATCATTGGCCCTGAAATATTTTCAAAATTCCACAAGAAACCAATGATCCCGAAGGACAAGAAATTATATACAACATTATGACGAAAGGCGGAGATACATTTTACGGCAGCCAAAGACTCCCTTAACGCCAGCTATATTCACATCAAATATGTTTTATGAAAGGTTTATCATTTGTGAGCATGGAATATACAACAGAGCCTAAAAGAATGGAATTTACAAGTCCGTGGTGATTGATGGAAAACTGTGGTGATAGCCACTTAACCTGTGGTGACAGCTTTGAAACTGTGTTGAAATCGGAATAACCTGGGTGATACCTGCGAAAGTTTGGTGATAACCAAGTATCTGTGTAACAGCTGTGGAAATGTACTGAAATCTGTATAATTTGTGGGGACAGCTGTGAAACTGTGGCAGAAGCTATGTTATCTGATGTGAAGCTGTAAAACTGTGTTGAAATCAAAATAACATATTGAGAAAGCTGCGAAACTGTGGCGATGCCGATTTACCTGTTGTGATGCCGAGTTGTCTGTTGTGACAGCTATAAAACCATACTGAAAACTAAATGACCTGTGGTGATATCTGTGAAACAGCGATGATGGCCATTTAACATATGGTGACAGCTATGAAGTGATGCTGAATTATAAATAACCTGTGATGATAGCTGTGAAACAGTGATGCTAGTCACATAGCCTATGGTAACAGCAGTGAAACTGCTGAATTCAAAATAACTTACTGTGATATATGTTCCATAAAAGAGTTATCATTTGGAAGCAAGGAATAAACAACAGATCCGTAAAGCATGGAGTGCACAAGTTTTCTGGGCCAGAGCAGCTAGTTTCGGCCAAATAGGTCTCATCAGAGGCCCTGCAATATTTTCAAAATTCCACCAATGATCCCGAAGGACAAGAAAATATAAACTACATTGTGACGAAAGGCGGGGAGACAGTTTACGGCCGCCACACACTCCATTAACGCCAGCTATAGTCACAGCAAATATGTTCTATGAAAGGCTTATCATTTTGAAGCAGGGAATATACAACAGAGCCTAAAAGCATTGAATGTACAAGTCCGTGGTGATTGGTGGCAAACTGTGGGGATAATCACTTAACCTGTGGTGACAGCTGTGAAACTGTGCTGAAATCTGAATAACCTGTGGTGATACCTGCCAAAGTTTGGTGATAGCCAAGTATCTGTGTGACAGCTGTGAAAATGTACTGAAATCTGTTTAATTTGTGGTGACAGCTGTGAAACTATGTTGCCAGCTATGTTATCTGTTGTAAAACTGTGCTAAAATCCAAATTACACATTGAGAAAGCTGTGATACCGAGTTTCCTGTTGTGATGCTGAGTTGTCTGTTGTGACAGCTATAAAACTATACTGAAAACTAAATAACCTGTGGTGATATCTGTGAAACAGCGGTGAAGGCCATTTAACATATGGTGACAGCTGTGAAATGAGGCAGAATTATGAATACCTGTGGTGATAGCTATAATAGTGGGTGTTAGTTATGTAGCTTGTGGCGACAGCTGTGAAACTGCTGAATTCAAATAGCCTACTGTGAAATATGTTCTATAAAGGAGGTACCCTTTGGAAGCAAAACATAAACAACAAATCAGAAAAGCATGGAGTGCACAAGTTTTCTGGACCAGAGCAGCTGGTTTCGGCCAATTCAGCCTCATCATTGGCCCTGAAATATTTTCAAAATTCCACAAGAAACCAATGATCCCGAAGGACAAGAAATTATATACAACATTATGACGAAAGGCGGAGATACATTTTACGGCAGCCAAAGACTCCCTTAACGCCAGCTATATTCACATCAAATATGTTCTATGAAAGGTTTATCATTTTTAAGCAAGGAATATACAACAGAGCCTAATAGCATGGAATGTACAAGTCCGTGGTGATTGATGGCAAACTGTGGGGATAGCCACTTAACCTGTGGTGACAGCTGTTAAACTGTGCTGAAATCTGAATAACCTCTGGTGATACCTGCCAAAGTTTGGTGATGGCCAAGTATCTGTGTTACAGCTGTGAAAGTATACTGAAATCTGAATAATTCGTGGTGACAGCTGTTAAACTGTGGTGGCAGCTATGTTATCTGATGAAAAGCTGTAAAACTGCGTTGACAGCTATATTATCTGTTGTGAACCTGTAAAACTGTGCTGAAATCTGTTTAATTTGTGGTGATAGCTGTGAAACTATGTTGACAGCTATGTTATCTGTTCTGAAGCTGTAAAACTGTGCTGAAATGAAAATAACACATTGAGAAAGCTGTGATACCGAGTTTCCTGTTGTGATGCTGAGTTGTCTGTTGTGACAGCTATAAAACTATACTGAAAACTAAATAACCTGTGGTGATATCTGTGAAACAGCGGTGATGGCCATTTAACATATGGTGACAGCTGTGAAATGAGGCAGAATTATGCATACCTGTGGTGAAAGCTATGATAGTGGGTGTTAGTTACGTAGCTTGTGGTGACAGCTGTGAAACTGCTGAATTCAAATAGCCTACTGTGAAATATGTTCTATACGAGTTATTCTTTGGAAGCAAGGCATAAACAACAGATCAGAAAAGCATGGAGTGCACAAGTTTTCTGGACCAGAGCAGCTGGTTTCGGCCAATTCAGCCTCATCATTGACCCTGAAATATTTTGAAAATTCCGCAATAAACCAATGATCCCGAAGGACAAGAAATTATAGACAACATTATGACGAAAGGCGGAGAGACATTTTACGGCAGCCAAAGACTCCCTTCACGCCAGCTATATTCACATCAAATAGCCGATTTACCTGTTGAAATATGTTCCATAAAAGAGTTATCCTTATGAAGCAAGGAATAAACACTAATCCGTAAAGCATGGAGTGCACAAGTTTTCTGGGTCAGAACAGCTAGTTTCGGCCAAATAGGTCTCATCAGTGGCCTTGAAATATTTTCAAAATTCCACCAATGATCCCGAAGGACAAGAAAATATAAACTACATTGTGACGAAAGGCGGGGAGACAGTTTACGACCGCCACACACTCCATTAACGCCAGCTATAGTCTCAGCAAATATGTTCTAGGAAAGGCTTATCATTTGGAAGCAGGGAATATACAACAGAGCCTAAAAGCATGGAATGTACAAGTCCGTGGTGATTGATGGCACACTGTTAGGATAGCCACTTAACCTGTGGTGACAGCTGTGAAACTGTGCTGAAATCTGAATAACCTGTGGTGATACCTGCCAAAGTTTGGTGATAGCCAAGTATCTGTGTGACAGCTGTGAAAATGTACTGAAATCTGTATAATTTGTGGTGACAGCTGTGAAACTGTGGTGACAGCTATGTTATCTGATGTGAAGCTGTTAAACTGTGTTGACAGCTATGTTATCTGTTGTGAAGCTGCAAACTGTGCTGAAATCTGTATAATGTGTGGTGATAGCTGTGAAACTATGTTGACAGCTATGTTATCTGATGTGAAGCTGTAAAACTCTGTTGAAATCAAAATAACATATTGAGAAAGCTGTGAAACTGTGGTGATGCCGATTTACCTGTTGTGATGCCGAGTTGTCTGTTGTGACAGCTATAAAACTATACTGAAAACTAAATGGCCTGGGGTGATATCTGTGAAACAGCGATGATGGCCATTTAATCTATGGTGACAGCTATTAAGTGATGCTGAATTATTAATAACCTGTGATGATAGCTGTGAAACAGTGGTGCTAGTCACATAGCCTGTGGTGACAGCAGTTTCACAGCAGTGAAACTGCTGAATTCAAAATAACTTACTGTGATATATGTTCCATAAAAGAGTTATCCTTTGGAAGCAATGAATAAACAACAGATCCGTAAAGCATGGAGTGCACAAGTTTTCATGGGCCAGAGCAGCTAGTTTCGGCCAAATAGGTCTCATCAGTGGCTTTCACTGCTGAATTCAAAATAGTATGTTCTATAAGAGTTATCCTTTGGTAGCAAGGCATAAATAATAGACCCGAAAAGCTTTGAGTGCAAACGTTTACTTGGCCAGACCAGCTAGTTTTGGTCAATAAGGCCTGAAATATTTTCAAAATTCCACAATAAACCAATGATCCCGAAGGACAAGAAAATATAAACTACATTATGACGAAAGGCGGGGAGACAATTTACGGCCGCCACACACTCCCTTAACGCCAGCTATAGTCACATTCGAACTGAAAAGCATAGAGTGTACACGTTTTGGCCAAACTTTCAAGTTTCGACCAATTATCACATCAGGACTCAGAAATATTATATAAAAACTGTGATACTGGCGATGGTCACGTAACCCCTGGTGGCAGCTGTGATCTGTGCTAAATAACCTGGCGTAAGAGTTGTGAAACTCTACAGAAATCTAAATAACCTGTGGTGATAGATGGGAAATTGTGGTTTTAGCTCTGCAGCTGGTGCGATAGCCACGTAATATATGGTGACAGCTGAACCACATAACCTGTGGTGACAGATGTGAAACTGTGCTGAATTCTGAATAACCTGTGGTGATACCTGCGAAACTGTGGTGATAACCACATAACCTGTGGTGACAGATGTGAAACTGTGATGAAATCGGAATAACCTGTGGTGATACCTGCGAAAGTTTGGTGAGAGCCAAGTATCTGTGTAACAGCTGTGAACATATACTGAAATCTGTATAATTTATAGTGACAGCTGTGAAACTGTGGTGACAACTATGTTATTTGTTGTGAAGCTGTGAAACTGTGCTGAAATCAAAATAACATATTGTGGAAGCTGTGAAACTCTTGTGATGCCGAGTTGCCTGTTGTGACTGCGAGTTTTCTGATGGGACAGCTATAAAACTATACTGAAGACTTAATAACCTTAGGTGATATCTGTGAAACATCGGTGATGGCAATATGACCTATGGCGGCAGCTATGAAAGGATGCTGAATTATAAATAACCTGTGGTGATAGCTGTGAAACTGTGGTGCTAGTCATGTAGCCTATGGTGACGGCTGTGGAAATGTTGAATTCAAAATAACCTACTGTGAAAGATGTTCTATAAAAGAGTTATCCTTTGAAAGCAAGGAATAAACAATAAATCCGAAAAGCATGGTGCGCAAAAGGTTACTTGGCCAGAGCAGCTAGTTTCGGCCAATAAGGCCTCATCGATGACAGTTGTGAAACTGTGCTGTAATCTCCGAAATATGTGGTGATAGCTGTGAAAATGTGTTGATGACCACGTACCCTGTGATGACAGCTATGGAACTATGCTTGAAACTAAACCTGTGGTGAAAGCTGTGAAACTGCAGTGATTATTATGTTGCCTGTGGTGACAGCTGTGAAACTATGCAGAAATCTAAGTAACATGTGGCAAGTGGCACATAATACTACAGCTGTTAACTCTTCAGCCTGCCATTTCCGGAAAACTGATCTGATTGGTTAGGTTCAAACAGAAAAGTTCAAATCTGATCTTTAGTTATCATAACATTGTGGTGAGACTTTAATGTCAGAATAGAAGTAAAACAAAGATCAGGAATTGATACAATTAACTTACTCCACCCATAAAAGACACCAAAGGGAAAGAAATACAAACATTAAGCGACCAGACCATAATGGAAACCTAAACAAAGGAAGGCCATAAGGACAGTTACTTTCCCACAAATTGGCCATGTGGCCATCCAAAATTAAAAGACACAAGTGATACACACAGTAAGTAACAAACAACAACATAAATAAATCGCCACAGAAGAGCCATATTTCTGTTAACGAGCTTTAACATTTGAAACCGAGATGCAGATAGGCTATGCTTTCTTGAATTTACACAGTCTTTATTCTTGTTGATAGCTAAGGATGTCGTCAAAATTAAAGGAAAGGTTGAAATGTCTTGGCACAAAAAATACAGCAACAACAACAACAAAAAAAAAACTTATGGAGTAAAAACATTTTGAAAATTAATTAAAGCAACCGGCCTTATCTGGAACATTGTCCCTACAAGGGACATTTTCCTTTTTCCATTGAGTATTTGTTGAAAGGGATAATTGTCCTTGTTTCCCATGCACTCTTTAGAATCGCTTTCGCGATTATAATGAGTATCCAAGTATGGAGAAAATTATCCTTTAATTAATTATCCTTTAATCGTATAATCAAATACCCTCTTATCTATGTCAATTTTTACTTCAAACTGAAAAGTAGAAGTAAAACAAAGATCGGGAATTGATACAATTAACTTACTCCACCCATAAAAGACACCAAAGGGAAAGAAATACAAACATTAAGCGACCAGACCATAATGGAAACCTAAACAAAGGAAGGCCATAAGGACAGTTACTTTCCCACAAAATGGCCATATGGCCATCCAAAATTAAAGGACACAAGTGATACACACAGTAAGTAACAAACAACAACATAAATAAATCGCCACAGAAGAGCCGCCTTGGCACGGTCAGTGGAAGATTTCCACTGGGGGGGGGGGGGGGGGGCTTAAATCGATTTTACGTGGCCACAATCCTCGCATCAGGTAAAAACTTACCACCAGTGCATTTAATAAAATACGATTCATTCCTTGAAAAAAAACACATATATATATAAATGAAGAACTGACCATTAATTGCATAACACTAAAGCACTTTTAAATAAACTGATCATCAATACATTTCAAATACATTGTCTGATTCACTGGCTGTGATATAACTCCAGATTACTGGGTAATAAAACACTTTGTGGTTCAGCATCTGACACTTATGGCCCTTGGCAGAAACTGTTAACTGGCTGCCTTTTAAACAAGCAGATACAAATCCACGGAAACAACTGTCCGTATGTAGTTAATAGAGGGGTTTGGTGCTCCCCTCTAATAAGCTCTTCACTGTGGTGATAGCTGTGACACTGTCGTAAAAACATATAATATGTGGCGACAACAGTTGTGAAACTATAGTTATAGCCAAATAAACTTTGAGAGTTGTGAAAGCTGTGAAAGTGTGCTGAAATCTATATTATCTATGATGGGAGCTGTGAAACTGTGAGGTGATTACAGCTGTGAATCTGTGCTGAAATATAATTTACCTGTGGTGATAGCTGTGACCCTGTCGTAAAAGTCATGTAATCTATGGCGACAACAGCTGTGAAACTATTGTTATAGCGAAATAACCTTTGCGAGTGGTGACAGCTGTAAAAGTGTGCTGAAACCAATATTATTTGTGGTGGGGGCTGTGAAACTCTGCTGAAATATAAATTACCTGTGGTGAAAGCTGTAAAACTGCCGCGATAGCCACGTAACCTGTGGTGACTACCGTGAAGCTGTTCTGAAATCCAAATAACCTGTGATGATGAGGTTAAACTGTGCTGAAATCGAGATAACCTATGGTGATAGCTGTTAAACTGTGGTGATAGCCACGTAACGTGAAGTGACAGCTATGAACTGCGCTGAAATCTATTAATAACCCGTGGTAATAGCTGTGAAGCTTTGGCGATATACACATAACCTGTGCACACGTGACAGCTATGAAACTGCTGAAATCTATATAATCTGTGGTGAAAGCTGTGGAATTGTGGTGATAGCCATGTGACCGGTGGTGACAGCTGTGAAATTGTGCTGCTAAAACCTATATAATCTGTAGTCATAGCTGTTAAACGGTGATGACACCCGCATAACGTGTGATGACAGCTATGAATCTGAGCTAAAAACTCAACAACGTGTGAGGAAAGCTTTGCTCTGTGCTGATTATTACGTTACCTTTGGTGCCAGCTCTAAAACTGTGCTGAAATCTATAAAAGCTTTTGGTGTCAGCTGTGAAACTGTGCTGAAATCTTTAAATTCTGTGGTGATATTTGTGAAACTGTGATGATGGCCATGTCACCTGTGATGTCAGCTTTGGAACTGTGCATAAACCTTAATGAACCGTGGTACTGCAGGGATTTTCACATTACCAATAATGACAGCTGTCAAACTATGATGAAATCTAAATAATATGTAGTGATAGCTGTAACACTGTGGTGATACCAACGTAACCTACGCCGACAGCTATGAAACTGTGGTGATAGCCAAATAAACTTTATGGGCTGCGACATCCATGTAAATGTGCTTAATAGAAGTGAAGGCATTGACCAGGAATCGATACAATTAACTCACAGCTCCCATTAGAGACACCAAAGGGAAAGAAACACAAACAAATCTATATTTTGCGGTGATAACTGTGAAACTGTAATGACAGCTGTGAAACTGTACTAAAATCTAAATTACATGTGGTGATATCTGTAAAACTGCGGTGATAGCCACATAACCTGTAGTGGCAGCTGTGAAGCTGTGCTGAAATCCATATAACCTGTGGTCATAGCTTCGAATTTGTGGTTATAGCGACGCAACCTATGGTAAAGGTGCAAGTGTAATGAAATTTAAATAACCCAATGGTGACAGCTGCTGTAAAAAGGTGCTGAAACCTAATAAACATGTGGTGATAGTTGTTAAACTGTGGCGAAAGCCACGTATGAGACTGTGTTTAAATCTAAATAACCGTTTGATTTTAGCTGTGATATTGGCGTGATAACCATATAACGGGTGGTGAAAGAGCAAAACTGTTGTGATAGCAATAAAGCTTCGGGGATAACCGTGAAGCTGCTGTAATAGCCATGTAATCTGTCGTGAGCGCTGTGATAGTGTCGTTATTTATTACCTATGGTTATAGCCGTGAAACTGTTGTGAAAGTTATATTATATATGTGACCTGTGGTGATAGTCATGGAAACTGTACTGATTATCAAAATAACCAGTGGTGACAGCGCTGAAACTGAAATGGTGGCGACACGTTTATAAGCTGCGATCCCTGGTTTATGAGACGAGTAGCAAAACCACTACACTATGTGGAGACAGTTATGAAGCTGTGGTAATGGATATTTAGTGTATGGTGATAGTAGTGAATGTGTTGCGAAAGTCGTATAAAATGTGGTTGCATATGAGAAACTGCAGTGATAGTAATATAACATGTAGTTACAGATTAGAAATTATGGTATTTTTAATCTGAGATTGTGCTGTAAAGCTGTGATGATAACCTTAAACAGTTTTGTAATCGAGTTAATTTCATATTCCCGATGTGACTGCCTTGAAACTGTTATAATAGCCATATCTCTTAAGGTGACCGCTGGACATAGTAGTGATAGTAAAGTAAACATGTCGTGTTATAGCCAAATATCCTGTGGTAGCAGCTGTGAAGTAATTGTTAGCCACATAACTTGTCGTGACAGATTACATATAGCTGCAAAATAGGGGCGGGGTGTGGTGGTTGGGTGAGGCGAAGGTGTTGCATCAACTGGGCGCCAACTGATATTGGCTTACAGTTAGGGATGGCTTGCTGGCCTAGCAGCAGTTAAGGATAGAAGGTAACGCTGGTATTTCTTCTATTTCTTCACTTTCATTTATTTAGCGCTGTCTCTGCCCACTCTCATTCATCTCCTCTACTTCTTCTTTCTCTTTTCTCCTTTTTATCCGGGAGACGACACAAAATGACCCACACGGGTTGGCATGTCGTTAAACCCCAACACAATCAATCAATAGCTGCGAAATTGTAGTGGCATCCACATAGTATGTGGTGATAGCTGTGAAACTGTACATAGGCATAATTCATGAAAAAAACAGCTGCAAAACATTCGATAGTCATGTAAAATAGAAGTGGAGGCAATGATCAGGAATCGACACAATCAACCCACAGCTCCCATCAGAGACACCAAAGAGAAAGATAAACACACATGAAACAACAGACCCTAACGGAAACACCAACAGCGGAAAGCCAAAAGGACAGTTACTTTCCCACAAAATGACCAATGGGCTATTCAAAATAAATAACATAAGCGACACAAACACCCAAAGACAAACCATGACAAAAATGAACCGCGACAGAAGAACCGCCTTGGAACGGTCAGCAGAAACGAATTCCACTGGGGGGCTTAAATCAATTTTACGTGGCTACAATCCTCGCCATTACTTCCGTCGCGATTAAGACAAATAATTTGTTCAGTCCGCATGAAGGCCTCCTAACTCATCAGTGCAATATCTCCGTGAACACAAATAATCAAACAAGCACAGAGATGAAACAACGCTGAGGACTCGACAGCAAGAAACCACTGAAATGCCTGAGCAAAAGAAAACCAACAGTTAGACTCGATTTCACCCTCCAGTAAAAATACTGACAGTTCCAAGGCGATTCTTCTGTTGTGGTTTATTATTGTTACAGTATCTTTTTATTTTGGACAGTCATTTTGTGGTAAAGTAATTGTCCCTTGGGCTTTCCGATTGTGGCGTTTTCATTGTGGTGAAGTTGTTTTATGATTATGTTTCTTTCTCTTTGGTGTCTTGGATGGGAGGTGTGAGATAATTGTATCGATTCCTGATGATTGCCTTCACTTCTATTTTGTGGTGACAGCTGTGAACGTCAGGTAACTTTCGCTTGGATTTATGCTGCAGTGTTAAACTAAAGATCAATTTTAATGTTTAACCGCCAGCTGTGAAACTGAGGTGATAGCGATATAACCTTTGGTGATAGCTGAGAAATTCAGGTGACAGTTGTGAAACAGAGATGTTTGCTATATAACCTGTTGGGACAGCTGTGAAAATGAGGTGATAGCCGTATGCCTTTTGGTGAAAGGCTGTAAAAGTAAGGTGTATCTATACTTCCTGTGTTGAAAGCTGTTAGACTGGGGTGAAAGCCAAAAGACCTGTTGCGACAGCTGCAAGTCTGATGTGATATCCGCACTACCTGTGATTACAAATGTGAAACTAATGTCATAGCCATATTTCCTATAGTGTTTATCCCAGGTGATAACCATATTATTTGTGGTGACAGCTGAACTGAGGAGAAACCATGTTACCTGTTATGATTGCTGTTTAACTCACGCTATATAATCTGTGGTGAACGCTGTGACATTCACACGATGGCCATAACACCTGTGGTGACCGCTGTGAAACCGAGGAGATAGCCATACTACCAGTAGGAAAAGCTCTGAAAGCCATACGATAGCCATATTAGCTATGGTGATAGCTGCGAAACTAATGTGAAAGCCATTTTACCTGTTTTGCCTGTTTTGTTTGCTGCGAAACCCACGTGATAGCCATACCACCTATGGTGACAGCTGTGAAACTAATATTACTGCTATATAATCTGTGGTGACCACTTTTTAAATCTTAGGGGATAGCCATATTACCCGTGGTGATATCTATAAAACGGATGTGATAGCTATACTACCTGTGGTTATAGCTGAGAAACTCACGTTATAGACTTATTATCTGAGGATTATTTATTTATCGTGCTAACAGATTTGAAAGTGAAGTGATTGTCATGTCATATGTGCTGTTAGCTGTGAGACTCAAGTTATGGATAGAAGCCTCCGTGATGAAGTGGTTACGCTAGTCGCCTTGTAAACCAGGGATCGCTGGATCGATCCAGGACTTCTCCAGACTTTCGGATGTGTCTTAAATCGAGGTCTCGTCTCCGTATGACCTTAGCTGTTGGTGGGACGTATAACTCAAACACCCACTCACTCAGTTGATGGACATTCTACCTGTTGCGATAATGGAGAAACACAGGTCACTGCTATATAACATTAATGACAGCTGTGAAACTGATGTGATAGCTAAACATCCTATGGTGATAGCTGTGACACCGAAGTGATAGCATCTTAAATGCGGTGATAAAGTAAAACTCAGATTGTAGTCATATTACCAGTGTTGAAAGCCGTGAAACGATGCGATAGCCATTCTACATTTGGTGATAAATGTAATGCTGAGGTGATAGCTGTGAAACTCAAGTGATAGCCATACTACCTCTGGTGAAAAATGTGGAACACAGATGATTGCTATTCTGTCTCTGGTGATAGCTGTAAAAATGAGGTGATAGACATATTTCTGTGGTGACAGCTGTTACTCTGATGTGAAATCCAGCTGTGAAACTAATGTGATAGCTATATTCCCTGTTGTGGTAGCTGTGAAACCCAGGTGATAACCATTCTACATGTGGTGACAATTGTGAAACACAGGTGAATGCTATATTACATGTGGTGAAAGCTGTTTTCCTGTGGTGATAGCTGTGAATACGAGGTGATAGCATATCACCCGAGGTGACAACTGTCAGATTATAGCAAGATTACCTGTGGTGACGTCTGTAAAACTGAATCTATAGCCATACTACCTGTGGTAATAAGTGTGATGCTGAGGTGATAGCTGTGAAACTCAAGTAATAGCCATACTACCTCTGGTGACAATGATGAGACACAGATGATTGCTATATTACCTATGGACGACAGATGTGAAACACAGATTATAGCCATATGTCTTGTGGTAACAGCTGTAAGTCTGATGTGATATCTATACCATCTTTGGTGACAGCTGAGAAAGTAATGTGATAGCCATATTACCTGTGAATATCAAACTATCAATTAAGAAAGCTGAGAAACTCAGCTAAAAATGATATAATCTGTGGTAGTAGCTGTAAAACTAAGGCGACATACATATAACCTGATTTGATTGCTATGATTATCATGTGATAGCCATACTACCTATATTGCCAGCTGTGAAACTGAGGTGATTGCTATATAACCTGTGATGACAGCTGTGCACCTCAGGTGGCAGCCACATTACCTGTGGTTATAGCTGTGACTACCTCTGGTGACAGCTGTAAATAAGAGGTGTTTACTGTATTACCTTTTTTACGACAGTTGTGAAATCTGACATGATAGGTTTTTAGTGTGAAAATGGGGTGACAGCAAAGTAGAAGTAAAACAAAGATCAGGAATCGATACAATTAACTTACTCCACCCATCAAAGACACCAAAGGGAAAGAAACACAACAATTAAGCGACCAGACCATAATGGAAACCTAAACAAAGGAAGGTCATAAGGACAGTTACTTTCCCACAAAATGGCCATATGGCCATCCAAAATAAAAAGACAAAAGTGATACACACAGTAAGTAACAAACAACAACATAAATAAATCGCCACAGAAGAACCGCCTTGGAACGGTCAGTGGAAAGATTTCCACTGGGGGCTTAAATCGATTTTACGTGGCCACAATCCTCGCCCTTACTTCCGTCGCGATTTAGACAAATAATTTGTTCAGTTCGCATGAAGGGCTCCTTACTCATCAGTGCAACATCTCCGTGAACACAAATAATCATAGAACCACAGAGGTGGGGCAACGGTGAGGACTCGACAGCACGAAACCACTGAAATGCTTGAGCAAAAGAAAACCAACAGTTAGACTCCGATTGGCCCGACCAGAGACAGAGCATCAGGCACCAACCAACATTACCTTGAATTAGATCTCTCTAACTCTCAATAAGCATTTACGTTGGAACCGTCATAGAATCTGAGGCCTGATCCACCGGAGTGCAATTAAAGAGGGAAGCAAAGTTGCCAACCGTGATTGGGTTAACTACCATGCATGCATTCTGTCGTATAATATCCATGTTGTACCCAGTCTTTTTATATCGAAGAATGATTTTACGAAATTGGGTGCTAAATACTATCTTTAGCAACAGCTGTGAAAGTTTAAAAGAAAGACCAGGGAGCGCCACAGTCACAAGACACAGCCCACTCATGACAGGAAGAGGAAACATACACAAAACAAGAAAAAATACGAGTGTTTATGAAACGGAAAAATCAGCCCTCTCTTACCCACACGGGGTGATCAGACCATTAGAAAACACTAAACAACAACTCACAACAAGTTCGCAGATAAGCGATGATAGCCATACTACCCGTGGTGATAGCCATATTACCTGTGGTGATAACTATAAAATGTAGGTGAAAGACTGTGGTGACAACTGTCAAATTAAGGTGATAGCCATAATACCGTTGGAGATATTTGTGAAATTCAGGTGATAGACTGTGAAACTTAGTTGATAGCTTTATTACATATTTGGGCAACTATTACTCAAGTAATGGCCATATAAACTGTGGCGATAACTGTGAAACTAAGGGGATAGCCATACTAACTCTGGTAACAGCTGTAAAACAGAGGTGACAGCTGTACTACCGGTGGTGACAGATGTAAAGCCGAAGCGATAGGCATATTACCCATAATGATAGTTGTGGAATTCAGATGATAGTTATACTAAGCATAGTGAAACTCAGGCGAAATATGTGAAGCTGAGGTGACAGCCATATTACCTGTGATGGTAGCTGTAAAACTGAGGTTATAGCCACATTACCTTCTGTGATAACAATGAAGCCAGGTGATAACCATACTAGTTGTAGCGACAGTTGTAAAACAGATGTGATTTCTGCATTACCTCTTGTGACAGCTTTCAGCCGATGTCATAACCGTTTTACTTGTGATTATAACTGTGAAATTCAAGTCATAGTCATATTTCTTGTTGTGAAGCTCAAGTGATAGCCATATTTCCTGAGGTGACAGCTGTGAAATGGAGGTGATAGCCATATTACATACTTTTATAGCTATGGAACCCAGATGATAGCAATATAACCTGAGGGGATATCGTTGTAACCTGTAGGGATAACTCTGAAACTCGGGTGATAACCATACTAACTGTTTGACAATTATGTATCATAGTTGACTGCTACATTATCTGTGATAACGACTGTCAAACTGAGGTGATAGCAATCTAACTTTTGTGAAGGAAAGCTGAGAAAGTCAGGTGATAGCCATATTACTTGTTGTGATAGCTGTGAAACTAAAATGATAGCCATACCACCTATAGTTAAACGATTGCTATATAATATATTGTGACAGCTGTGAAACTGAGGTGATGGCGATATTACCTTTGGCGATGGCTGTTAAACTCTGGTGATTACCCTACTACTCAGGTGATGGCCATTTAGCCTGCAGTGATAGCTGTCAAGCTAAGGGGATAGCCAAACAAGCTATGGGAATAGCTGTGAAATAGCAGCTCCCCGTACAACAACTATAGTGCAGTTTATATTTTTCTTTTGGTCCTTTGAGATCAGTGTGAATATTCTGAGAAATCAGAAATAAATTATTGGTTTAGACTCATACGCTAGACAGGTTTTTAATTATTTGGACCCAATTTTGATTTATATCAGTCTTTGATTCGACTGCCTATTCGAAATTCGCAAAATTGCAGTAGGTTTCCTCTGACTTTCTTTGTCGGATCATTACAGGGTCACTGATGAGGCTTTATTAGCCGAAACTACGTAGTATGACCCATCTTTTTTCTTATGAATGTTTACATTGCTTTTAAAGGAACTCATTTTTGATTTTTATTTGATTGCTGTATTACCTGTGGCAGCTGTCAAACCGAGGTGACAGGCATATTACAGATGATAGTCATACTGCTTCTTGTGAAACTCAGGAGATAACCATATGACGTGAGGTGTAAAATGCGAAACTGAGGTGACAGCCATATTACCTGTGGTGGTAGCTGTAAAACTGAGGTTATAGCCATATTACCGGCGGTGATGCGTCTGACTGGTGATCAGAAGTACGCGGATTCAATACTTGCCGGGGTTGGTAGTATGTTTTCGTGGAGATTGATAATGAAATCGTTTCTATCATCATTCTTTCCCTTCCGCTGATTCAAGAAGGGCAGTTGTCAGTTTCTGGCGAAAGAATGTACACTGTACTGGTTAACCACTTATGTACAAGACACCCCAGGAAACGTGTGGATAGGTAAACTGACAAGCTCAAAATTACATAGTGTTGACTGGGCCATTAAACTGCAATCAATGAAAACAAAAACCTGTGAACTCATGTCATAGCATTACTACCTGTGGTGACAGCTGGGAAAACATGGCCTTAACCGTACGAGTTTTAGTGACTGTTGTGAAACAGAGGTGATTGTTGTATTACATGCTGTGACAGCTGTCAACCAAGACGACAGCCGTATTATCTGTAATGATAGCTCTGAAATTCAGGTGATTATGTTTTGTGGAAAGCTCAGATGATAGCTATACTTCCTGTGGTGACAGCTGTGAAATGGAGGTGATATCCATATTAGCTCTGGTGATAGCTGTGAAACTCAGTTGACAGCAATTTAACCTGTGGTTACAGCTGTCAAACTGAGGCGACAGCCATGTTACCTGTAGTGATAGCTGTGAAACTCAGGTGATAACCATTCTACCTGTTGTGACAAGTGTGAAACATAGTGGATTGCTGTATTACTTGTGGTGACAGCTGTCAGTCTGAGGTGATAGCGATATGATCCTTGGTGACAGATGTTAAAGTCAGGTGATAACCATACTTCCTGCTGTGAAGGAAAGCTGAGACATTCAGATGATACCATATTACTTGTGGTGATAGCTGTGAAACTTAGGTGACAGCCATACTACCATACATGGTAAAATGATTGCTATATATTATGTTATGACAGCTGTGAAATTGATGTGATAGCCATATTACCTGTGGTGATGTGATGATAGCTAAGAAACTGAGATTATGGCGATATTACCTGCTGAAAGCTGTGAAACTCTGGTGATAAACAAACTACCTGTTCTGACATTTGTGAAACGGAGGTCATTGCCTAATAACCTTAGGTGACAGTTGTGAAACTGAGGTGTTTGCCATACCACCTTTGGTGATAGCTGTGAAACAGGGTTTAAAAATAGAGGTGAAGACAATGATCAGGAATGGATTCAATTACCCCTAATCTCCTTACAGAGACAACAATGGGAAAAAATACGAAATTGAAATAACTAAACCCTAATAGAAACACCACAAGCGGATAGCCAAAAGGACATTTACTTTCCACAAAAAATGGCCAAACAGCGATCGAAAATAAAAAGACATAAGCAATACATACATGCAAAGACGCACTGTAACAATAATAAACCACAACACAAGAACCGCCTTGGAATGGTCAGCAAAAAGTATTCCACTCGGGGGCTTAAATCGATTTTACATGGCCTCAATCCTCGTCCTTGGTTCTTTTATGGTTTAGACAAATTATTGTTAAAGTCCGCATAAAGTCACATCACATGTGTTGACAGCTGTAAAACTGGAAACTCGGGAGATAGCCATATTACCCGTGGCGAAATCTATAAGACTAATTTGAAAGCATTACCCCGGAGTCTAACTGTTGGTTTTCTTTTGCTCCGGCATTTCATTGGTTTATCGCTTTCGAGTCCTCACCGTTGTTTCATCTCTATGGTTGTTTGAGTTTTTGTGTTCACAGAGTTGTTGCACTGATGAGTTAGGAGGCCTTCATGCGGGCTGAACAAATTATTTGTGTAAATCGCGACGGAAGGGCGAGTATTTTTCCGCTGACCTTTCCAATACGATTCTTCTGTCGCGGTTTATTTTTGTTATGAATTGTTTTTGGGTGTTTGCGTCGCTCATATTATTTTATTTTGGATAGCCTATTGGCCATTTTGTGGGAAAGTATCTGTCCTTTTGGTTTTCCGCTGTTGATGTTTCCATTGGGGTCTGTTGTTTCATGTTTGTGTTTCTTTCTCTTTGGTGTCTCTGATGGGAGCTGTGGGTTAATTGTATCGATTCCTGATCATTGCCTCCACTTCTGCTTTATTACCTGGGCTGACAGCTGTGAAACTGAGGTGATAGCCATATTATATATAGTGGCAACTGTTATTCAGGTGGTGGCCCTATATAGCCTGCGGTGATAGAGGTGGCTGCTGCATTACCTGTGGTGACAGCTGCTAAACCGAGGTGATATGTATATTACCTATAATGACAGGTATACAAATCAGATGATAGTCATATTACTTCTTGTGAAATACCGGTGACAGCCATATTGCCTGAGGTGAAAGATATGAAACTGAGGTGGCAGCCATATTACCTGTGGTGGTAGCTGTTAAAGCCATATTACCTGCTCAGATATAGCCTTACTACCTGTGGGGACCTGAGAAACTCGGGTGATATTCATACTCAATTTAGTAATAGCTATGAAACAGAGGCGATTGCTGTATTGTTGACAGGTGTAAAATACAGTCAAGAACCGTATTACCTGCGATGATAGCTGTGAAAATCAGGTGATAGTCATATTTCTTGCTGTGAAGCTCTGGCGATAGCCATATTTCCTGAGATGACCGCTATGAAACGGAGGTGATAGCCATATTACCTATGGTGATAGCAGTGAAACTCTGTTGAAAACAATATTAACTGTGGTGACAGCTGTGAAACTGAGGTGATAGCCATGTTACCTGCAGTGATAGCTTTGAAACTAGTCCGATAAACATACTGCCCGTTGTGACAATTGTGAAGCATAGTTGATTGCTATAATTATTACCTATGGTGACAGATGTAAACCTGAGGTGATAGCGAAATAACCTTTGGTGATATATGTGAATATTCTGGTGATAGCCATATTACATGCTGTGAAGGAAAGCTGAGAAAGTCGGGTGTTAGCCATATTGCGGTGATAGCTGTGAAACTATGGTGATAATCATAATACCTATAGTGACAGCGGTGAAA
Organism: Lucinisca nassula; assembly: GCA_963580285.1. Lineage (NCBI taxonomy): Eukaryota > Metazoa > Mollusca > Bivalvia > Lucinida > Lucinidae > Lucinisca > Lucinisca nassula. The sequence goes on from OY757011.1 coordinate 110,839,456, forward strand.
CTGAAGTGATTGCTATATGTGGTGACAGCTGTGAAACTGAGGTGATAGCCATATTAACTGTGGTGTTGTGGTGATAGCTGAAAAATTCGGGTGATACCAATATTGACTTTGTTGATAGTTGTGAAACTCTTGTAACCATGTACTACTTAATGTGACTTTTGTGAGACAGAGGCCATTGATTAACAACCCGTGGTGACAGTTGTAAAACTGAAGAAATAGCCATACTACCTGTGGTGATAGCAGTGCAACTTAGATGATCGCCATATTAACTGTGGCGATATCTGTGAGAATAAGTTCAAAGCCATACAAGCCAAAATATTAATGGTAAAAGCTGTGTGCGGCATCAGTTGTGATGGTCATTCTACCTGGCAATTCAACCTGTGGTGACAGTCGTATAACTCAGGTAACAGCCTCATTACCTGTGGTGATAGCTGTGAAACTTACCCGTGTAGACATATATGACTCAGTTGACAGTCGTTCTTCCTGTGATGATAGCTGTGCTACTAAGATGACAGCCATATTAACTGTGGTGATAGCTAAGATTTGTTTGTCAATAGTTTTTACTTCCCAGGCAATACCATTTAGGATATTTGGAGGTTGCTTTCGATTTTGAGGGACTTTACCCGACACTGAGATAAACTGACATCTCAAGGCCTACCACCCAAAGAAACCGCAAGGGTTTAACCAAGAGGACCATGATGGTCCTATATCGCTCACCTGAGCTAAGAGATTAACATGTAGGCCCCAGGGCGGTGCAATTTTTGGACCCAGGTCTATAATTTGAACAACCTAAGCAGAGGTCCACTGAATGAAGCTAAACATCGAATATAAAAGGCATCGGCCTTCTGGTATTGAACAATAAGATTTTTTCTCTTTATAAGTCTATGTAAAACCAGTGGACCCAAGGGCGGGGCCATTTTTGGCCCCCATGCTATGATTGGAACGATCATGGTAGAGGTCCATTAGATGATGCTGCAAACCAAATATCAAAGACCTGGGCCTTCTGGTTTCAGACAAGAAGATTTTTAAAGGTGTTCCCTCTATTAGCCTATGTAAAACCAGTGGGCCCCGGCGCGGGAGCATTTTTGGCCACAGGGCTATAATTTGAACAATCTTGGAAGAGGTCCACTAAATGAAGCTTCATATCAAGTATCAAAAGACCTGAGCTTTCTGGTTTCAGACAATAAGATTTTTAAAGGTTTTCCTAATATAAGCTTATGTAAAACCAGTGAACACCAGCGTGGGGGCATTTTGGTCCCAGGGCTATTATTTGAACAATCTTGGTAGAGGTTCAGTACCTGGGCCTTCTGGTTTCAGACAAGAAGATTTTTATATGTTTTCCCTATATCAGCCTTTAAAAACCAGTGTGCCCCGGGACGGGGCCACTTTTGGAACCAGGGCTATAATTTGAACAATCTTGGTAGCGGTCCACTAGATGAAGCTTCATACCAAATATCAAAGACCTGGACTTTTGGGTTTCAGATAAGAAGGTTTTTAAAGGTTTTCCTTATATAAGCCTATGTAAAAACAGTGGGCCATGGCAATGAGGCATTTTTGGCCCCAGGGCTATAATTTGAACAATCTTGGTAGAGGTCCACTAGATGAAGCTTCATACCAAATATCAAAGACCTAGGCCTTCTGGTTTCAGAGAAAAGATTTTTTCTTATTTTCCTTTTTTCGTTGCCATGACATCCAGAGTTCTGCATGGAATTGAATTCTTTGAACAACTTTAAGAGAGGACCACATAAGGATCATTTCTGCCAAGTTTGGTGAGAATCTGTTCAGTGGTTTAGGAGGAGATGATGTTTAAAGAAATTGTAAACGGACGGACGGACGCCGACGCCGACGGACGGTGAATGATCTCAATAGCTCACCCTGAGCCTTTGGCTCAGGTGAACTAAAAACGGTTCGTCTCGCACCACTTTTCCTGGGAAGGCTTAGATCTTATAAGCTTTAAGCCGTAATTGTATCGATTCCTGATCATTGCCTTCAGTACGATTTTATTAACATTTCTAACACGTTTACAGACGTCATTTTATTGTGCGAATATTTTGGCAATGCATTTAACAAACGTTTCTCTGCTTACATTTCCGAATAATTTCATCAAAGTTATTTTTGATGCTTTAATCACCATGTTAATTACATTGTAAAACAATGGAAAATGTATAAGCTCTTCAATTCAGTACTTCTGTCAATGGGACCCATTATAACACACACATCTTACACTGCTTTCTGTCAGTTTTTCTTCATCTATTGAAGTTTGTGGCACTTTTCCTATTTCTGGTTCAAATTTAGATTGTTAGTGCTCATTATAGCAGACTGTTCGAAGCAATTTTAATGAGTATATACGTCTATGCTGTGGGTAAGAATAAGGTAAAAATGTATACCCTTGTCAAACCTACTTACATATGTATGAAGTGGGGTCTAAATGGGTATGTATTTCCCGGACTTGTTAATTTGTTTTAACAGTATAGGCATAATTTATTTCAACAGCAGTTTTGTGTCCATAAAGTATCCCAGTGGCTCAATTGAATGCGCAAGCTCGAGGGATTGATCATCTCTAGACTGAGGATGTTTCTTGCGAGTGAGAATGATCACGGGCTATATTCTATGGTATTTCGCCCTCTTCTGCTTGTCCATTTCTAAAAGCTGAATGCGCACTATACTTGCACTGGTTATCAGCATATTGGTGATCTATGAACATTTTTTTTCTTATGAGTCCTGTGAACTCGCTATGTCCCAGTTCTATAAGAAAGTTCCACTGCAAAATTATTTGTACAAAACACAGTGGAATTCGTTTCGCTGACCGTTCCAAGGCGGTTCTTCTGTCGCGGTTTAATTTATTATGGCTTGTCTTTGAGTGTTTGTGTCGCTTATATTATTTTATTTTGGATAGCCAATTGGCCATTCGGTGTTAATTGATGTTTCATTTAGGGTCTAGTTGTTTCATGTTTGTGTTTCGTTCCCTTTGGTGTCTCTAGATAGTGGGAGCTGCGGTTTTATTTATCGATTCCAGATCATTGCCTTCACATCTATTTTGATGGCTGGTGGGTGAACAAACAAATGGACAGAAAAATAGGTCCCTAAGTCGTGCCATGTTAAAAGCAGGCATGTAAAAAAAAAAAAAAAAACTGATAGTAAGCAAGAAAACCACTGAATTTTGTTGGCAGACAGTATTTTGTTTAATTTTTATTTATAATTCATTTCACTTCTTCCTGCTTTTAGCGTCTGTAACTGTTCTTCTTCCCCTCCATGTTGATTCTGAAACACAAGGAAAAGTTCATCACAATTTAAATATAAAAAAGTGACAGATACTTATGGACAATTTTAGAGGGATGCGAGTCATACAAACATGCACACATGTATACATGCAGACCTGCACATATGCATGCACACTAACACACATGCATGCATGTACATACACATGCATGCACACACACACATGTATGCCATCATGCATGCACACATACATACATGAATGCATATGCGTGTGCACACACGCAAGCATGCATGCAAGCACACATGCATGCACACACACTCATGCAAGCATGCACACACATACTAATGTAGACTTGCATGCACACATACATGCATGCATGCACTCACACATGCATGCATACATGCACACACATGCATGCATGCACACACACACACTCATGCATGCATGCATGTATAAATCCAATATCCCCATCCACTAACAACTTGGCCATCAGAATGTAACTGTTGGTTTTCTTCTGCTCCAGCATTTTAGTGGTTTCTTGCTGTGAGTCCTCATCGTTGTTTCATCTCTGTGGCTGTTTGATTTTTGTGTTCACGGAGATGTTGCACTGATAAGTAAGGAGGCCTTCATGCGGACTGAACAAATTATGTCAATCGCGACGGGAGTAAGTGCGAGGATTGTTGCCACGTAAAATCGATTTAATCCCCCACCCCCACCAGTGGAATTCGTTTCCGCTGACCGTTCCAAGGCGGTTCTTCTGTCGCGGTTTATTTTTGTTATGGTTTGTCCTGGGGTGTTTGTGCCGCTTATATTATTTTATTTTGGATAGCCTATTGCCCATGTTGTGGGAAAGTAACTGTCCTTTTGGCTTTCCGCTATTGATGTTTCCATCGGGATCTGTTGTTGCATGTTTGTGTTTCTTTCCCTTCGGTGTCTCTGATGGGAGCTGTGGGTTGATTGTATCGATTCCTGATCATTGCCTCCACTTCTAATTTGGTTGTGCGAGGGAGAGAGATTGGATCGATCCCGGGCTTTCGGATGAGTCTTTAAACCGAGGTCCCGTCTCCGTATGACCTAAGCTGTTGGTGAGACGTAAAACCCAAACACTCACTCACTGTGCGAGGGAGATGAAAACTGTTAATGTGTATATATGAAGAAAAAAGAAAATAAGAACAAAAGAGAACAAATTTCCATTCCTCCACCGGCATTTGAACTCTTGAACATTTGAACCCTCTGATTCATAATCGACAATCTGATTCGTAGTCCAGAACTCTATCCACTAAACTGGCACACGATTCTTAAGTTATGCCATGCATCACAAAACATACAATGTACAAATACCCAAAGTGACAAAAGGCCACAACTCATGAAGTATTTTTCGGAATTTAATCAAAAGTTCATCAGGTCATCTACTCATCACAACCAATCTATTTACCAACTTTCAAGGCTCTAGCTCTTATAGTCTTTGAGATATTTTGCTGACAAGATTTTATAAAAAAATTCAAAGGGCAATAACTCCTGAAAAGGGCATACTTCGGATAAGATCATATATGAAATTTCAAAACCCTAGCACACGCGGTTCTTAAATTATGCTTTGCATCACAAAACATACAGAGGTACAATGTACAAATACCCAAAGTGACAAAGGGTCATAACTCATAACCACAAATCTATTCACTAACTTTCAAGGTTCTAGCTCCAATGAATTTTGAGATATTTTGCTGACAAGATTTTATCCACCCCCCACAAAAAAAAATCAAGTGGCAATAACTCTCGAAAGGGGATGAGAAAAAAAATCACGTCACCTAATTGTCCATGCGGAATCCATATATAAAATTTCAAAACGCTAGCATACGCGGTTCATATGATATGTTACGCATCAAAACGGACAGACGGACGGACGACCGAAGCAGAAGCAATATGCCCCTCCAACTTCTTTAATGAACAAGGACAGATCTGTACATTTTGCAGACGTTTTAAAACTTGTAACATTCATCACAATATATACTTGCATATTCTTATAGTGATGAAAAACGAGGTGTTTATCTGTACCTCTCCAACATGCATATTTGGCTTGAAGATTGTTAGATACATGTTGTACACTAACTGGTCATAGTAATAGCTGTATAAGTCAATTTTTACAGTTTAATGGCCTTGTTGACAGTTGCATGGGTCACTCTGATATCTGTTTAAGCCTATATGGCAGCTGTAAGAGTAGTTATATGATTCATGACGGTAGCTACGGTATATGAATCATGGGGACAGCTGTATGACATATAATTACAGCAGTACGAATCATGGTGATAGCTGTATAACAAATGGTGATAGCTATAAGAGTAATTATTCTAAAATATGATTCATGGTGAAAGCTGTATGATAGCTGTGTGAGTTATAGTGAGAGCTCGATGATTTATCTTGACAGCTGCATGAGTAGTTGTGGAAGCTGTATTAGTCGTGCTGATAGCTGTATAAGTCATGGTGATTGCTGTATGGGCCAAGGTAATACAGGCGTATCCGAGATAGCTATATGATTCGTGAGGATAGCTGTATGTGTCATGATGACAGCTGTTTGACTCATGGTGACAGTTCCATGAGTCATGATGACAGCTAAGTGAATCATGATGAAAGCTGTATGTCTCATGAAACAGCTGCGGTTGACATGGTGATAGCAACGTAGTGTACAAGTCTTTCTGGACAGACTAGCTAGTTTCCGCAATAAGGCGTAGCCAGTGACCCTCAAATATTCTCAAATTTTCGCAGTGGAATCCATGATCCAAAAGGACTAGAAAATATAACTCACACTATGATGAAGGCCAGGGGGACGTTTTACGGCGGCCACACATTTCCTTAACACCAGCTGTGGTGAAGTTAAATTAGCTTATATAAGGGATAATCCTTTGGAAGCAAGGACTACAACACGGGACCGAAAATCGTAGTGTGTGTGTGATTTCGGGTTTAACGTCGCTTTCAACAATTGTTCAGTCATATCACGACGGTGTCTGGTTGCGAGAGGGAGCTCAATTCTCACTTATTATGGTGCTGCCTCACTGAAGTATCATGTCCCAGATACATTACATTATACCACACCCAGTCACATTATCCTGACACTGGGTAGACCAGTCCTAGCTCTACCCCGTAAATCTGAGTGCCAAGCGAGGAGCAGCTAGTACCATTTTAACGACTTTGGTATGTCGCGGCCCGGGATCGAACCCGTGACCTCCCGTTCCCCGGAGCGGACACTCTACCAAAAGAGCTATCGGGACCGGTTGTAGTAGTGTACAGGATTTTCTGGGCTATGTGATTCTTAGGGATAGTCATAGTGATAGTTGCATGACCTATGGGGAAAGCTATATGAGCCATGCTTATTGCTGTGTGAGTCAGGATGAAAGCTGTGTGAATCAGGATGATAGTTTATTAGCCATGGTGACAGCTTAAGGCGACATGATGATAGCTCTATGAGTCATGGTGATAGCTTTATGGACCATATTGACATATGCACGAGACATGGTGATATGAGCCAGAGTGGTCGATGAAGGAGTCATGGTGACAGATGTAGTGTAGACATAGCGATGGCAACAACCTTTGAATTATTCCAGCAGCTTTAAGAGTCATTGTTACAACTGTATGGGTCTTGTGGCAGCTTTATACGTCTTAGGGACAGCTGTATGAATCATGGCAGCTGTAGGAGTCATGGTGATAACTTTAGGAGTCAATGTGCTAGCTGTGTGAGTCGTGGTGATTGCTGTATTAGTCATAGTAATACCAGTATGAGTAATGGTAATAGCCATAAGAGTCATGGTGGAAGCTGTTTAAGTCCCCTGGTAATAGTAAAAGATCCATTGTAATAAATAAATGTGTCCCTGTATGAGTGATACGTACATGTATCAGTCGTCCGTCGTCCGTTCACATGTTCAACTAAGTATATCTTTAAAGCCAGTTGGCCAATCATGATTAAATTTCAATCAGGTTAGGGGAAAAGATGCATTATGTTTTGGGGCAGATCAGATGGAAACTCTTGTTGGCATGGCAACATATAGCTCCCATAGACTTACGATGGGATAAAACTTCTTCTCTTAAACCACTAGGCCCAGAGCTTACATATGAAGCATGTAGCAATGTCAAGTGGTCCCCTAAATAAAATGCGCCAATCATGCTCCTGGGGTATAAACTGGCCACGTCCCGGGGTCCCTAAGCCCCCATATACTTATAATGAAAACATAAGCTTAAAAATCTTCTTCTCTGAAACCGCTAGGCACAGAGCTTACATTTTAAGCTTGTAGCAATGTCAAGTGGTCCTCTACATAAATTGTGCCAATCTTACCCCTGGGGTCTAAATTGGCCACGGCCCGGGTCCCCTTAGCCCCCATAGACTTATAATGGAAAAAAAGCTTAAAACATCTTCTACTCTGAAACCACTAGGCCCAGAGCTTACATATTAAGCATGTAGCAATGTCAAGTGGTCCCCTACATAAATTGTGCCAATCATGCACCTGGGGTCTAAACTGGCCACACCGGGTCCCTCAACCCCAATAGACTTATTATGAAAAAAAAGCTTTAAAAATCTTCTTCTCTGAAACCGCTAGGCACAGAGCTTTCATATAAGCATGTAGCAATGTCAAGTGGTCCTCTAGATAAATTGTGCCAATCATGCCCCTGGGACCTAAACTGGCCACACCGTGGTGCCCTCCATAAATTGTGCCAATCATGGTCACACCCCGGTGCCCCTTAGCCCCCATAGACTTATAATGGAAAGAAAGGCTTAAAAAATCTTCTTCTCTGAAACCGCTAGTATTATTAGCTCACATGAGCCCAGGGCTCATGTAAGGTATAAGTATGCTAATGGTCCGGCGTCCGTTCACATTTTCAAATAAGTATATCTTTAAATCCACTTGGCCAATCATGATTAAATTTCATGGGAAGCATTATCCGATTGGGAGAAAAGATGCAGTATGTTTTGGGGCAATTCAGATTGAAACTGGTGTTGCCATTACAACATATAGCTCCCTTAGACTTACAATGGGAAAAACTTAAAAAATCTTCTCTGAAACCACTCGGCCCAGAGCTTACATATAAAGCATGTAGCAATGTCAAGTGGTCGCCTACATAAAATGTGCCAATCATGCCCCTGAGGTCTAAACTGATCACCAGTTAGATGCGCATCTGACTGAGCTACGGAGGCTGGAATTTCTTCTCTGAAACCAAAGGTCCAAAGCTTAAATATTTAGTATTTTGCAGCATTAACTGGTCACCTACATTAATCCTACCAAACATGCCGCTAGGGTCCAAACTGACAATGCCGTGTCCCATAAGGAAGAACTTCAAAAAACAATATGCTCAAAGACCATGAGACAAACAGCTAGCTAAAACGTTCCTCAGGTGAGTGGTTAGGCTCATTGAACTTCTTGTATAAAGTACTTTTATTGGTTGATGGTCAAAAATGGGTGTGGCATTATTTATTCAGCAGGACAAGGATAAAAGGTGGGGGGAAAGATGAATTATGTTTTGGGGCAGATCAGATCACGCTCCATTGGCATCATTTGCAGGGATGAATGTCATAAAGTGCACCGTCCTTCGGATCGGGACGTTAACTGGAGGCCCCCTGTGCAGGGAGAACCATCCCCTGTGCAGGTTAAAGATCCCTACCGTAATTACATGATTGCTGTGTAGGCTTTCATCCTGCAAAACCTGGAGTGTATGTAATATACACCTGCGGTAATGGTCAAATGTGACCGACGCAGTATCAGAAGATAGATAGATAGATGGAAACTCTTGTTGGCATGGCAACATATAGCTCCCATAGACTTACAATGGGAAAAACTTAAAAAATCTTCTTGTCTGAAACAACTAGGCTCAGAGCTTACATATGAAACATGTAGCAATGTCAAGTGGTCCCCTACATAAAAATTATGCCAATCATGCCCCTGGGTTCTAAACTGGCCACGCCCGGGGTCCCTTATCCCCCATAGACTTATAATAAAAAAAAAAGCTGAAAAAAATCTTCCTCTCTGAAACTGCTAGGCACAGAGCTTACATATTAAACATGTAGCAATGTCAAGTGGTCCTCTACATAAATTGTGCCAAGCATGCCCCTGGGGGTCTAAACTGGCCACGCCGTAGGGCCCCTTAGCCCCAATAGACTTATAATGGAAAAAAGCTTAAAATAATCTTCTCTTAAACCGTTAGGCACAGAGCTGATCTAAGCCTGTCCAGGAACCGCGGTGCGAGGCGGACCGTCCATGCTAATAAACCCTATTGGTTTCATTGGGCGACAGGGCTTGAGATGTCATTTCATCTCAATGTCGGGTAAAAGTCCCACAAAATTGGAAGCAACGTCTCCAAAATGACCTTTACAGTGTTGACGGGGACGTTAAACCTCAAATCAAACAAACAAACAAACATAAAGCATGTAGCAATTTCAAGTGGTCCTCTACATAAATTTAGCCAATCATGGCCCTGGGATCTAAACTGGCCACGCCCCGGGGCCCCTTAGCCCCCATAGACTTAAAATGGAAAAAATAAAACATCTTCTTCTCTAAAACCACTAGGCCCAGAGCTTACATATTAAGCATGTAGCAATGTCAAGTGGTCCCCTACATAAATTGTGCCAATCATGCCCCTGGGATCTAAACTGGCCACGCCGTGGGGGCCCCATAGCCCCCATAGACTTATAATGGAAAAAAGCTTAAAAACTCTTCTTCTCTGAAACCGCTAGGCACAGAGCTTACATACTAAGCATGTAGCAATGTCAAGTGGTCCCCTACATAAATTGTGCCAATCATGCCCCTGGGGCCTAAACTGTCCAGGCCCCGGGGCCCCTTAGCCCCCATAGATTTATAATGGAAAAGAAGCTTAAAAAATCTTCTTCTCTGAAACCACTAGGCCATGAGCTTACATATTAAGCATTTAGCTATGCCAAGTGGTCCCCTACATAAATTGTGCCATTCATGTCTCTGGGGTCAAAACTGGCCAATCTCCGGGCCCCTTAGCCGCCATAGACTTATGATGAAAAGAAAGCTTAAAAATTCTTCTTCTCTGAAACCACTAGGCCCAGAGCATATATATTAAGCATGTAGCAATGTCAAGTGGTCCCCTACATAAATTGTGCCAGTCATGTCCCTGGGGTCTAAACTGACCAAGCCCCGGGGTCCCTTAGCCCCCATATATTTATAATGGAAAAAAAGCTTTAAAAATCTTCTTCTCTGAAACCACTAAGCCCAGAGCTTACATATTAAGCAAGTAGCTATGTCAAGTGGTCCCCTACAAACATTGTGCCATTCATGCTTCTGGGGTCTAAACTGGCCACTCCCCGGGCCCCTTAGCCCTCATAGACTTATAATGGAAAAAAAAGCTTAAAAATTCTTCTTCTCTGAAAGCACTAGGCACAGAGCATATATATTAAGCATGTAGCAATGTCAAGTGGTCCCCTACATAAATTGTGCCAATCATGTCCCTGAGTCTAAACTGGCCACATCCCGGGGCCCCTTTCAAGGATGACTTTTCATCAAAAGCATGTACTTGATGTACTTTCACATATTAACAATATAGGTATGAGATGTTGCACTGATGAGTTAGAAAGCCTTCATGCGGACTGAACAAATTATTTGTCTAAATCGCGACGGAAGTAATCGCGAGGATTGTGGCCATGAAAAATTGATTTAAGCCCCCCCCCCCCTCCCCCCCAGCGGAGCGGAGTTTCTTTTTACTGACCGTTCCAAGGTGGTTCCTCTGTCGCAGTTTATTTTTGTTATGGTTTGTCTCAAGTGTTTGTGTCGCGTATATTATTTTGTTTTGGATAGCCAGTTGGCACTTTTGTGAGAAAGTAACAGTCCGTTTTGGCTTTCCACAGTTGATGTTTCCATTAGGGTCTGTTGTTTCATGTTTGTGTTTCTTTCTCTTTGGTGTCTCTGATGGGAGCTGTGGGTTGATTGCATCTATTCCTGATCATTGCCTTCACTTATATTTTGGCAGTCAGTACTAGTTTTCAATTTCCACATTACAAGTCTATTGAACTTCTAAGTTGACATAACAACCAAACTAAAGAGCCGAATTTTATAAAATATATCAAACATGATATGGCAAATTTTGTAAATATTTCCATAAAGTCTCAGTCCTATATGGTTTCTGAGAAGATGTTGTTTTTTTTTAAGTATTTTTTCTGGCATTTCGGTTTCCATGGCAGCCAAGCAACACATACAAGTGATCATTAGGCCTAAAATCAGATAGATGACAGCATAAAGGATATTTATATGAAAGTTTTGTCAAAATATCTGCAAGATTCGGCAGTAAATACCATTTTTCTATTTTCACCATTATAAGGCTATGTAACCTCTAAGATACCATAGCAACCAATATAATGAGCAGAATTTCATGACAAATAAAAAACAAAAGAAAAACACTAAACCTGTAAGGGAAAATATGGTGAATATGTCCATTGAGCATCAGCCTCATAGAGCATATAGTTTCTTGGGAGATGATTTTTTTAGTTGTTCTTTTTGGCATTTTTGTTTGGCAAAAAATAACAAGAGCTGTCACATGACAGCATAGCTCGCCTGTTTCGCGCCTTCAAGATATAAGGTAAAATTGTTGAACCATGAAATATAGGTCACACTCACCTAGATATATTCTGAGATCAATAACTGGGACGCATGGAACATAATTCCAGATATTACATTTCAGAATTAAATTGTGTCTGATTATAAGGAAAAATCATTGAACCATGAAAATAGCTCACAATGACCTACATATATTTCTACGTCAATCATCTGGTCACATGGAACTAATAATCCAGGTGAGACATTTCTCGATCAAATCGTATTCAAGATAATAGGCAAAATCACTGAACCATGAAATACAGGTCACAATTACCTAGATATAATTCAAGCTCAATTATGGGGTCACATGGAATAAATAATCCAAGCTTGACATTTTTCCATCAAATAGTATTCAAGATAATAGACAAAATCACTGAACCATGAAATATAGGTCACACTGACCTGGATATATTTTGCGGTCAATTATCGGGTCACATGGAAATAATAATCCAGGTATGACATTTCTCCATCAAAAAGTATTCAAAATAACAGGCAAAATCACTGAACCATGAAATGTAGGTCACACTGACCTAGATATATTTTGCGGTCAATAATGGGGTCACATGGAACTAATAACCCAGGTTAGACATTTCTCCATCAAATAATATTAAAAGTAATAGGCAAAATCACTAGACCATGAAATGTAGGTCACCATGACATAGATATATTTTGCGGTCAATTATCGGGTCACATGGAACTAATAATCCAGGTATGACATTTCTCCATCAGATAGTATTCAAGATAATAGGCAAAATCACTGAACCATGACATATAGGTCACACTGATGTAGATATATTTTGAGGTCAATCAGCAGGTCACTTGGAACTAATAACCCAGGTATGACATTTTTACATCAAATAGTATTCGAGATAATAGGCAAAATCGCTGAACCATTAAATATATAGGTCACAGTGGCCTAGATATATTTTGAGGTCAGTCATGGAGTCACATGGAACTAATATCCCAGGTTTGAAATTTCTCCTACAAATAGTCTTCAAGGTATAAGGCAAAATCACTGGACAGTGAAATGTAGGTCATCATCTCCTTCACCCTTTTACACGTGAACCAATGTCACTTGATTGGTTGATGTATAACCAATTGTGTCTAAAACTTGTTAACATAATAGAAACGTATACAACAAATTACAAAGGTGTCCTAGATTTTGACCCCTAGCCCCGCCCCACCCCATCCCCATTTCCAGGCATGAACACAGGGGTGTGTTGTCTTGGAATCTCAGAAGACACTCCCAGGTATCCAAGTTGTAAGTATGAAAGTTTTGTGATGAGTGACTGTTGAGATATAAACATTTCAAAAACTTTAAACATAGAATTACATTGGTGTTCTAGATTTTGACCCCTAGGCCCACTCAGGGGCATAAACCCAGCGGTCTGTTCTCTTTGAACATCAGAAGACCCTCTCAGGTACTTAAGTTCCAAATATGAGTGGCTGTTGAGATTTAAGCATTTGAATAACTTTAACGCAGTGTGACGGGAAGGATCACACAAATACAAATGTTAACGCGCACGTAGACGACCGAGGTGAAAACAATAGCTCTCCATGTACTTAGTACAGGCGAGCTAAAAAGGAGCATTATGCCTAAAATCAGTTGGCACATGCTAGACTACACGAGGAACATAAGTTTTGTCAAAATATCTGCAAAAGCTTGGCAGTTAATGCAATTTTTCAATTTTCCCCAACAGAAGTCTATGGAAACTCAAAGTTGCTATAGCAACCACACTTATTTCATAAAAAACATAAACTTTAAATTCTTCAACCCAAGGATGCTACAGATACAATCTGATCTCAATCGGACCAGTGGCTTCAGAAGAGATGTTGTCTTTAAGTGTTGATGCCAGACATACTACGCAGACGACGGACAACTGCCTATCTATAAGATCTGCCATAGCCTTCGGCTCTGGTGAGCAAAAAATCTTTAGTCTGATTTTATACCTGTATTTAAAGATTTAGTATAATCATGTAATTACAAGTACATGATACATGGAACATCACTTTCTTGTCAATGATGGGTGGTGTGAGGTAATTGTATCGATTCCAGATCAATGCCTTCACTTTCATTTTATAGCATAGGTCTAAAGCTTCACCTAAAATATGTAACGGCTGAACCAATCCTATTTTGGCATATTTTCTGGTCAAGCCCCATTAACTTTAACTGGCATTTCTAATGGAATCATCTAAACAACTCCTATCAATTGGATAGCATAACATATTTGAGACTACACCAATTAATGGCACACGTCTAATTGGCAAACTGTAATCATAAGTCAACTCACTCAAAGTTTTCCTAATTTCGAGTAAAAATGTTCTTACAAAATTCCTTTGGTTTCTCAAATACTGTACTGTACCTTCCTCATGGCAGCGATCTTTAGTCTCCAGCTTCACTATATCATGCCTAAATGTAGAAATTATACAAATTAGATCAAAAAGGCATGCTGTATGAAAACAATCAAAATGTATACTGGCCCCAACACATGGGGGCTTGATGAAATATACTGGGCTTCAAGATCCTTACACGCAGAGCTGAAACAGACCGCACATGAGTACTGGTAAACTGCTTAGAGGTTCTAAGCCTGACCAGGAAAAAGTGGTGCGAGTTGGGCCCGTCATACATATAAACTATATTGGTTTCATTGGGTGGCAGGGCCTGAGATGTCATTTCATCTCAATGTCTGGTAAAAGTCCAACAAAACTAGAAGCAACATCTCCAACAATGACCTTTACAATGTTGATGGGCATGATAAACCTCAAATCAAAAAAAAAAGTACAGTATGCCATTAGAAAAATAAAAGCAATGCATTATGCCTTGCCACTTATTTTCATCAAGCAAGTGCCATAACACTTGTTTGTTTGATCTGAGGTTAAGCATCCCCGTCAACACTGTATAGGTCATTCTCGAGAAGTTGCTTCCAATTCTGTGGGACTTTTACCCAAAACTGAAATGAAATGACTTCTCAATGAAACCAATAGGGTTTATAACCTTGGATGGGTCCACTCGCCCCGCCTTGCCTGGGCAGGCTTAGATCCTCTAAGCGGTTTACAAGTACTCGTGTGTGGTCGATTTCAGCTCTGGAAGCATCATGCAGCCCATCTATTTCTTCAAGCCCCGATGGGCGGCCATAAACACTGTCAAAATGAATTCAAAGTGAAGGTGCATTAGTCTTTCCCTTAATAAAGTTGACATTAATACATGAATAAGGTGACTATTTTCAATGTTCAAAGGACCATATCTCCGAAAGGAAGTAAACCAGAATTACAATTCCTATTTTCTGTAGAACCACTCATGGTGCGTAACATTTATGCGAAGTTTACAGTAAATATCTACTGTTTACAGAGTAGATAAAAGTATATCACAATTCGCTCATGTGAAAGGGTGCTGGTAAGCCATTTCTGACCTAAAATTGACAGTTTTGGAGGGCCTGTGACCTTGAAAAAAAGGTCAAGGTCACCAAAGGCAAACCAAATCTTTGGTAGGTTACAATGACATATTGTACAAATAATGTTCTAGAAAGTCTGGCCAAATGTCAGCTATTCATTCAAGACACCGGTGCAGATAAGCCAAAATTGACAGTTTTGGGGACCTTTGACCTTAGAAATAAGGTCAAGGTCATCAAAAACTAATCAAATCTAAGGTTGGTCACAATGATATATTTTACCAAGTTTGAACAAATTTCACTTATTCATTCATGAGACAGAATCTGAATTATTGATAAATAATCATGACAGCTGCAGGAGTATTTGTGGTAGCTGTATTAGTCATGGTGACAGCTGTATCAGTCATGGTGATAGTTGTATGTGCCAAGGTAATACAGGCGTACCAGTGATAGCAATATGATTTGTGGGGATGTGCTGAATGAGTCATGATGACAGCTAAATGAATCATGATGATAGCTGTATGAGTCAGAAAGTCAGCTGCGGGTGACATGGTGATAGCCATTTGATACATGGTTAATAACTGTATGATGTTTTATATAATGGGTAATCCTTTGAAAGCAACCAAGGGCTCAATACGGAACCGAAAGCCGTAGTGTACAAGTTTTTATGGGACGGACTAGTTAGTTTCCGCATTTAGGCCTAGCCAGTGACCCTCAAATATTCTAAAATTTAAGCAGTGGAATCAATGATCGAAAAGGACTAGAACATATAACCCAAACTATGCCGAAGGGCAGGGAGACTTTTGACAGCCGCCACACATTCCCTAAACACCAGCTGTGGTGAAGTTAAAATGTCATATATAAGGGATAATCTTTTGGAAGCAAGTACTACAACATGGAACAGAAAATCGTAGTGTGCAGAATTATCTGGGCTATGTGATTCTTGGGGATAGTCATAGTGATAGTTGTATGACCTATGGTGAAAGCTATATGAGCCATGCTTATAACTGTGTGAGTCAGGATGAAAGCTGTGTGAATCAGGATGATAGTTTATTAGCCATGGTGACAGCTTAAGGCGACATGGTGATAGCTCTTTGAGTCTATGATAGCTTTATGAACCAAAGTGACATCTGCAAGAGTCATGGTGATATGAGCCAGAGTTGCCGATGAAGGTGTCATGGTGACAACTATAGTGTAGACATAGCGATAGCAGCAACCTCTGAATTATGACAGCAGCTGTAAGTTTGTTTCTTTGATTTGAGGTTTAACGTCACCGTCAACACTCTAAGGGTCATTTTGGAGACGTTGCTTCCAATTTTGTGGGATTTTTACCCGACATTGAGATTAAATGACATCTCAAGCCCTGTCGCCCAATGAAACCAATAGGGTTTATTAGCATGGTCGGTCCGCCTCGCACCGCGGTTCCTGGACAGGCTTAGATCCTCTAAGCGGTTTATCAGTACTAGTGTGCGGGCCGGATTCAGCTCTGCGTGGAAGCATTATGCAGCCCATATATTTCTTCAAGCCCCTATGGCCGGGGCTTAGCAGCTGTAAGAGTCATTGTGACAATTGTATGGGTCTTGTGGCAGCTTTATACGCCATAGGGACAGCAGTATGAGTCATGGTAATATGAGCCAGAGTGGCCGATGAAGGAGTCATGGTGACAGCTATAGTGTAGTCATAGCGATAGCAGCAACCTCTGAATTATGACAGCAGCTGTAAGAGTCATTGTGACAACTGTATAGGTCTTGTGGCAGCTTTATACGTCATAGGGGCAGCTGTATGAGTCATGGTGGTATAAGCCAGACTGGCCCATGAAGAAGTCATGGTGACAGCAGTAGTATAGTCATAACGATAGCACCAACCTCTGAATTATGACAGCAGCTGAAAGAGTCATTGTGACAACTGTATTGGTCTTCTGGCAGCTTTATACGTCATATGGACAGCTGTATGAATCATAGTGGCAGCTGTATGAGTCATGGTGATAACCTCTAGTCGTCAATGCGCTAGCAGTGTGAGTCGTGGTGATTGCTGTATTAGTCGCAATAATATCAGTATGAGTAATGGTAATAGCTTTAGGAGTCATGGTGGAAGCTGTTTAAGTCCTAGTAATAGCTATAAGAGCCATGGTAATAAATGAATGTGTCCCTGTGGTAGTGATACGTACATTTATCAGTCGTAGTGATAGCTGTAGTCGTCATGGTGGAAGCAGTATACATGTAAGTCATGGTGACAACTCTGTTTGCGTGTGTGTGTGTGTGTGTGTGTGTGCGTGCATGCGTGCTGGGGCATGTTTCGTCCCACCAACAACTAAGATCATATAGAAAGTGGACCTCAGTTTAAAGACTGGTCTGGTCGCTTAATGTTTGTATTTCTTTCCCTTTGGTGTCTTTTATGGGTGGAGTAAGTTAATTGTATCAATTCCTGATCGTTGTTTTACTTCTATTTTACTTATCCAAAAGTCTGGAGAATAAAAAGCTAAACGGTTGCCTTTGGAAACAAAGAACACATACAAGAACGAAAATTGGAGACTCGGTTTTAATTGAGGCTCTTCAACACAGCAATATAGTTTGCAAGGCTGCATATGCCTAGCACCGGCTTAAGCAATATTCGATTTTCAAAGTAAACACAATAGGCTCAATGATTCCAAAGGAAAAGAAAATATAATCTGCCCTATGATGAAGCACAGGGAGACTTTTTACGGCCGCCACACGGCACTTAACAACAGCTGCAGTGAGGTAAAGGTTGCCTTTGGAAACAAAGAACACATTAAGAACGAAAATCGGAGACTCGGTTTTATTGAGTATCTTCATATACAGCAATATAGTTTGCAAGGCGTATAGCATAAAGGAAAGGAAAATATAATCTGCACTAAGATAACATTATCTGCTCTAATCGAACCCCCAAGATACATGGTTTCTAAGACGAGTAGTTTAACCACTACACCCGCGGAGGCTTTAATGGTGGTCACAGCTCAATGAGTCATGATGATAGCATTGTAAGTCATGGGGCTAGCTGTATTAGTCATGTTGACAGTTGTATGAGCAACTGTGAAGACTTATGCGAGTCATGTTGATAGCTGTATGCGTCATGA
The DNA here is from genome assembly GCA_963580285.1 of Lucinisca nassula. Classification (NCBI taxonomy): domain Eukaryota; kingdom Metazoa; phylum Mollusca; class Bivalvia; order Lucinida; family Lucinidae; genus Lucinisca; species Lucinisca nassula. The sequence continues at coordinate 110,857,750 of OY757011.1, forward strand.
TGACAGCTGTATATGCCATGGCAACCGCTGTGTGAGACATAATGGCATCTGAAGCAGTTATGGTGACAGCTGTAGGAGTCGTGAGGACAGCTGTGTGAGTCATGTTGATATGGACAGCTGTATGAACAATGGTTGCAGCTGCACAAATCATAGTGACAGTACATGAGATAATATGGCTGATGAAAGTGTTATGGGTCTTGGTGACAGGTGTGTTTGAAATTAAGATATCTGTATGAGTCATGTTGGTAGCTGTATGAATCATGGTGATAGTGATAGAAGTCGTGGTGATAGCTGTGTAAATCACAGTGAAAGCTGTATGAGTCATCTTAATAGCTGTATGTGTTATGGAAATAGCTACAAGAATCAAAGTGATATATGTACGAGTAATTGTGATAGCTGTATTAGTCTTCACTTTGTTTATTTGAATAGAGGTTTACGGGGCTTGCTGTATTAGTCATAGTGATAGTTATATTGGTCATAGTGGTCACTAAATGAGTCACTGTGGCCGCTGTTTGATTCATGCTGATAGCTGTATGAGGCATGAAGACAGCTTTAGGCATAGTCATGTGGTTCATTGTTACAGCTGTGTAAGCTTTATGGCCCCTGACGAAAGCAATATGAGCGATTCTCATAGCTGTATGAGCACGGACTGATGGCTGTATGAGTAACGGAGATAGCTGCATGAACTAAGATGACAGCTGTATTCATCATGGTGACAGTTGTAGTGATCAAGATGAGAGCTGCATGAATTATAGTAACAGTTCTAAGTGTCACGGTGAAAGCTGTTGTTATGTGATAGCTGTAAAAGCCATGATGGCAGCCGTTTGAGCCATTTTGAAGATGTATTGACAGCTGTAGTAGTCATACTGAAAGCAGCAGTTGCCATGATGACAGATTTGTGAGTCATGGTATGTGTGATGTTAACAGCTGAATTGGTAATGGGTCATAACAATAGCTATACAAGTCAAGGTGACATCTGAATGTGTAATTGCGATATCTGTATGTGTCTTGGTGAAAGCTTAAAAGGCGTGCTAATAGATATCGGAGTCATGGTAAAAGCTGTATGAGTTATGGTAATAGCTGTATGTGTCGTGGTGGCGTGTTGACAGCTGTATGAGTCATCGTGATGGCTGTATTAGTCATGATATGACTCGTCGTGTCAGCTGTATAAGTTATAGTGATCGCTGAATTAGAAACGATAAAAGCTATATCAGTCTTAGTGAGAGGGATGCAAGCAACGTTGACAGCTGTTTGAGTCATGGTGACCGCTATAGGTGTCATGGGTACCATTGTTAGAGTCATGGTGACAACTGAAGTAGTCATAGTGTCAGCTGTAGAAGTCATAAAAAAGCCGTGTGAGTCATGTTGACAGCCTTATAAGCGATGTTGATAGCTACATGAACAATGGTTACAGCTGCATAATTTATAGCTACAGGAGATACGACTGTTGAAAAGGCATAAGTCTTTATGGCAGCTGTATATGAAATTAAGATATCCGAGTCATTTTGGGCGCCGTATGATTCGTGTAGAAGTCGTGCTGGCAGCTGTATGCGTCATGATGGCAGCTGTCTGTGTCATGGGGACCGCTGTATGAGACATGATGACATCTGAAGAAGTCATGGTGACAGCTGTAGGAGTCGTGAGGAAAGCTGTGTGAGTCATGTTGATATGGACAGCTGTATGAGCGATTGGTTTCAGCTGCATGGTTCTTTGTGACAGTTTTTGAGATATGGCTATTGAAAGCGCTGTTGATCGTGGTGACAGCTGTATGTGAATAAAGATATCTGTATGAATCATGGTGGTAGCTGTATAATTCATGGTGATAGTTATAGAAGTCGTGGTGATAGCTATGTGAGTCCTGGTGACAGCTGTATGAGTCATCTTAATTGCTGTATGAGTTATGGTAATAGCTACAACCCTCATGGTGATAGCTGTTTGAGTGATTGAGATAGCTCTATTAGTCTTTTGTTTGTTTGTTTGAATAGAGGTTTAAAGTCCCTGTCAATACTATTTAGGTCATTTTCGAAACGTTGCTTTCATTTTTGTGGGACTTTTACCCGACATTGAGATGAAATGAAATCCCAAGCCCTGTCGCCCTATGAAATCAAAATGTTTATATGCATGGACGGTCCGACTCGCACCGTTTTGCCTGAACAGGCTTAGACCTATGCTGCATACCAGTACTCACGTGCGGTCGGTTTCAGCTCTGCGTGGAAGCACTTTGCATACCGATTTATTTCTCAAAGTCCCGATGGGCGGGAGCTTGCTGTATTAGTCATTATGATAGCTTTATGGGCCATGGTGGTCAATGAATGAGTGACTGTGACAGCCGTTCAAGTCATCCTGACAGCTGTATGAGGCATGAAGACAGCTTTAGGCGTAGTCATCTGGTTCATTGTTACAGCTGTATTAGATATAGTGTTTGCTGTATGAACCCTGCCGACAGCAATATGAGCGATGCTTTAAGCTGAATGAGCACAGACTGGTGGCTCTATGAGTCATGGTGATAGCTGTATGAGCTGTGGTGACAGCTGCATTCGCCATGGTGATAGCTGTTGGGATCACGTTTAGAGCTGCATGAATTATGGTGACAGTTGTAAGAGTCACTGTGGAAGCTGTAAGCATTGGCGATAGCTATATAAGCCATGATGACGATCGTATGAGCCATTTTTAAAGATGCATTAGTCATATTGATAGCTGTAGTAGTTATACTGACACTCGTACCAGAAGTCATGATGATAGATTAGTGAGTCATGGTGACAGCTGTATATGTGATGTTAACAGCTGTATTGGTCATGGTTACAGCCGTATAGGTGTTTACGATAGCTAAAAAGTCAAGTAACACCTGAATGAGTAAAGTTGGTAGCTATAGGTGTCTTGGTGAAAGCTTTAAAGGTCGTGCTGACAGATATCCGAGTCATGGAAATAGCTCTATGAGTTATTGTAATAGCTGTTTGTGTCGTGTTGATAGCTGTACGAGTTATCGTGATTGCCGTATGAGTTATGCTATGAGTCGTCGTGGCAGCTGTATTAGTTATAGTGATTGCTGTATTAGATACGATGAAAGCTATATAAGTCTTAGTGGAAGGGATGCGAGTCATGACGGTAACTGTATGAGTCATGGTGACAAGGTGTCATGGTTACCTTCGTAAGATTCATGCTGACACCTGGAGTAGTGATTGTAAGAGCTATAGAAATCGTAAAGAAAGCTGTTTGAGTCATTGTGACAGCCTTTAAGGTGATGTATGACCAATGGATACAGCTGCATATTCCATGCTGATGGCTACAGAAGCTATAACTGTTGAAAACAGAATAAGTATTGGTGGCAGCTGTATGTGAAATTAAGATACCCGAGACATTGTGTTAGTCATGGTAACAGCTGAATGGGGCATGATAATTACTTAACTGTAGAAATAGCGACAGCAGTAGGAGTCGTGGTGATTGTTGTAAGAACCACAGAGACAGCTGTATGATCCATGATGACAGCTCCTATGTTATGCTTACAGCACTAGGATAGTGTGGTCAGCATCGTCATGGCGATAGCTGTATGGGTGACGATGACGACTTTATCAGTCATGCTGGCAGCAGAACGAGTCATGATGATAGTTGTATGAGTCATGGTGATAGTTGTATGAGCCATGGTTACAACTGTATCAGTCATGATGACAGCAGTATGAGAGTCATTGTGACAGCTGTTTGGGTCATTATGATAGCTGCATGAGCCTTGGAGACAGCTGTAAGTGTCAAAGTGAAAGCTCAATGATTCCTGGTGACAGCTATATGAGTCTGGCATACAGCTGTATGAGACATACTTATGGGTGTAAGAGTCACGGAGACAGAAGTATATGCAATGGAGACAGCTGTTTTCATCACGGTGAAAGCTGTAGGAATCACGCTTAGAGATGCATGAATCATGATGACAGTTATATGAGTCATTGTGATGGCTATCGTAGTCATGGTAAAAGTTGTATGAATGAAGGTATTAGCAGTGTTAGTCATCTTGATATTTCTGTTATTTATAAATGAAATACTGAAAACAATATCAGTAGTATCATACACTGCAAAGCATACAAGGGATACACAATATATAAGAAATAATAAAATAGTAAATCAGTGACATGTGTATGTGCAACCAATTAGCACAGAAAGACTATTTTAAATACAATGGGCCAAAGTAGCACAATGTTGTAAATATTATATGTAAATAGTAATGAAGATATTTCTAACATTCTAATTACAAATAGTACTGTTGCTCTTCATGGGCATATTTATATTTTATAAAAATATTTAAAATAATAGCTATATGAGTCCTAGTTACAGCTTTATTAGTCATTGTCATAGATGTATAAGTCATACGGACAGCTGTTGCAGTCATGGTGACAGTTATAGTAGTCATGGTGACAGCTGAAGGAGTCATGATGATAGCTGTGTGAGTCATGTTGACAAGTGTATAAGTGATGTTAACAGCCACATTGGTACTGATGACAGATGTATAGGTCATGGCGGTAGTTATAGGAGTCATGTTTACAGCTGTAGAAGTCATGACACTAGCAGTAAGAGCCTTGGTGAAAGCTACATAAGTCATGCTGATAGATATAGGCGTCATGGTCACAGCTGTATGGTTATAGCTATGTGTGTCATGGTGACAGCTGCATGAGTCAGCCATCTTTACAGCTGTATTTGTAATGATATGGGTCACCGAGAGAGCTGTATTTGTCAATGTGATAGCTGTATTAGTCACTGTTATAGCTATATAAGTCATTATGATAGCTCTATGAGTCAATGTGTCAGCTGTAAAAGACATGGTGCCAGCCGTATGAGTCAAGATGACTGCTGTTTGGTTTACGGCGTCGTTCATTTCATGGTGACAGCAGTGTTAGTCATTAGCTTCATAGGTTTTGCTGACAACTGTGAGGCGTTGTCACAGTTGTAGGAGCCATGCTGTATGCAACTCGTGACAACGTGATGAGTCATGGTTACAAACGTACGAGTCATCATGACAGCCGTATGGGGCAATTTGACAGTTGTGTAGGTCATAGCAAGAGTAAACGAGTCAAAGTGACAGGGAGTGACATGTGTTTGAGTCATGATGACAGGTGTATGAATCATAATGACAGCTGTGTGAGTCATAATGACAGACGTATGAGTCATCATGACAAGTGTATGAGACCTGTATGATCCCCGCTGACAGCTGAATCAGTCATTGTGATAGCTGTTTGCATCATGGTAGTGGCACTCATAGTATTGACTGTATATGAGTCATGATTTGTGACAGATGCATGGGCCACCATGGCATGCAGCTGTATGTGTCATCGCGACAGCTGTTCAAGCCATGTGATAGCTGTATGAGCCTTGGAGACAGCTGTGAGTGTCACTGACCCCTGGCGACAGCTATATGAGTCATGCTTATAGCTGGATGAGACATACTGATGGCTGTATGAATCACGGTGACAGATGTATGTACCATGGTGACAGCTGCTTTCATCAAGGGGATAGTTTTAGGAATCACGCTTAGAGATGCACGGATCATGATGACAGTTATATGAGTCATTGAGATAGCTTTGGGATTCATGGTGAAAGCTGTCGGAATGAAGGTTTTTTGCTATGTGAGTCCTGTTGATAGTTCTTTAATTTATTTATGAAATACTGATTACAATATCAGTGGAATCATACATTGCAAAGTATACATGACATACACAATATATATGAAAAATAACATAGTAAATCAGTTTACATGTGTATATGAAACCAATTAGAACAGAAAGTGTTAACATCACTTATACACCTGTCAACATGACTCACATCATGATTCCTACAGCTGCCACCATGACTACTACAACTGTCACCATGTCTACAACAGCTGTCAATATGACTCATACATGTTTTACGATGACTTATAAAGCTACCACGTATGATTCATGGTGACAGCAGTATTAGTCATTAGGTTTGTAAGTTATGCTGACAAGTGTTTAAGTAGTCGTGACAGCTGTATGATCCATGCTGTATGCAACTCGTGACAGCATTATAAGTCATGGTTACAGAAGTATGAGTCACCGTGACAGCTGTACGGGTC